>JAUKNK010000426.1:0-250000 GCA_030765055.1 Mantis religiosa | reverse complement strand
ATAATAGTAATAGTAATAATAGTAATAGTAATAGTAATAATAGTAATAATAGTAATAGTAGTAATAGTAATAATAATAATAATAGTAATAGTAATAATAATAATAATAATAATAGTAATGATAATGATAACGATAATGATAACGATAACGATAACGATAACGATAACGATAACGATAACGATAACGATAACGATAACGATAACGATAACGATAACGATAACGATAATAACGATAACAATAACGATAACAATAACGATAACAATAACAATAATAATAATAATAATAATAATAATAATAATAATAATAATAATAATAATAATAATAATAATAATAATAATAATAATAATAATAATAATAATAATAATAATAATAATAATAATAATAATAATAATAATAATAATAATAATAATAATAATAATAATAATAATAATAATAATAATAATAATAATAATAATAATAATAATAATAATAATAATAATAATAATAATAATAATAATAATAATAATAATAATAATAATAATAATAATAATAATAATAATAATAATAATAATAATAATAATAATAATAATAATAATAATAATAATAATAATAATAATAATAATAATAATAATAATAATAATAATAATAATAATAATAATAATAATAATAATAATAATAATAATAATAATAATAATAATAATAATAATAATAATAATAATAATAATAATAATAATAATAATAATAATAATAATAATAATAATAATAATAATAATAATAATAATAATAATAAAGAAGTTGGTTTTCTCAAATCGCACACTTAAACAGCCACGAGAAAAATGTCAGGAATATATCAGAATTGGTTAAGTCGGTTTTGATCAGTGTACAGAATAAAATAAGCTGCGATTGTTCATTAGCAAAATTTACGATTTTACGTCGCCAAGCCAGAGTGAAAAGTAAAACCAAACATACAATTAAATATACGCATGTAAGCGACAACTTTCCCATTCCACCTTGCTTGAGTTTTAGGGTCAGTTCACCTGCATGTAGCGCTTCCTTTATATACCCTCCGACTACGAGGGTAGTAGAACGATCCTGTTGTAAACATGCGGGAGAGGAGAGAGAGAGCGACTGAGCGCTCTTGGGCATAGGAGACTATTTTTTATCATAGCGCATGGTGCGACAGCCCATAGAGGACCAATGCCTGTAAACCTGACTGTCGGCCTCACGCCCACATACGCAAGGTAGAGGTGGGCTATCATCCAACCGATACGGGAAGGATATGTGGTCAGCATCTCGGCAACCCCAGCCGGAAAGTGGGCTTTCTTGACCAGGGTTCGCTACCTAACGTAGTTCCTCAATTGCCTTACGATGCTGAGTGGGCACCGTTCCTATACCCGGGACTTAAAATCCGTACCCCCAGGGGTGGGATCGATTCCGGGCGGCTTTCCGTGGCAGGGAAACAAAGCATTATGCCTTAGCCCACTACGCCACGTGCGCAGGACGAATACTTTTTATACAAATATGTAATATACCCTCAGGGTCACGCAATTACTCAATTTTGATGATCCAGCTATACGGATGTAAATTGGTTGACAACAGGTAGGAAAGTCGTGACACTGTTTCGGGGAGTAGTCCCCAGCAATCAGAAACAAGTACTTCAAATTGCAGTTTACTTTTGCAACACAAGTGTCGCCGATGGTACCAGTTTTAACAAATTATAGTTTGCCTTTTGTAAAATATACCAATGATAAAACTGTTCATCAGAAGTTTCGCTGCAGAGAAAACATAGTACAATCCGTCAGGCATCACAGTATTTTTGACAAAAATAATTTGCTCTGTCTTTATCGTAAGTCCCCCTCCCCCGTTCTTTCTTTCCTTCTTCAGAAATTACAGAGATATATAGTTTAAATTAAAAAAGAATCTTAATATACCAGTTTTTAAAATGGACTAAACAGTATAAAATAATTTCTCTTAGTCACATACAGATTTACAACGGCATAGAGATTGCCTTGAATGTGTGACAGTGAACTTCTAATATTTATGAAAATAATTGTAAGATTTAGATAACTGAATAGTTCACCTAAGATACTAAACAGTTTTATCGTATTGCAAATGATGCAAACTCTTTTATGAGCTTGGATTGCATTACACTACGGAGGGGATTCAATACCGCAACCTGTGGTTTATTGTACCTAAGGCCCCAAGTGGGGCATCCCCGGGAGGAAGGATGAGGTGAGAGGAGACAGAGAGAGGCCAACCCAAGGAGTCACGACAGTGCAGAGGGCACGATCCATACTATTAACCAGCTGAAAATCCCCCGACAGGCCAGTACAACCGGCATTCCACCCGCCGGATCCACCAAGTCGGCTCAGAAACCGTCATACCGGAAGAGGAAATGTTTATCACGAACATATCATCCTGCCATGCAACGCCGAGACTCCCGTCGACACTTCTATCCTGAAAGACACCACCAGATGAGAGATGATGTGAAATGATGATGGAGATGGCATTGAGGCACAGGAAATTCGGGGGATGTAATTAACCTACCCAGCATCGCCTGTCGACCCGGGCAAAACCCATGGATCAGGTACGTCGGCCATGGGAATCGAGCCCGGAAGTCCCGAATGTAGGCCACAGTCGAAACAGCCGGAGCCATCCCGCTCGGTTTTGTGATTTTTCTCAACGACAAGCACTCCTACATTGCGTACCAATATCTACTTCATTTTAAATTTTACAGTATTTGCATAGCTATTAAAAGTTCACAATCATAAATTTTTAGGTCAACCTGTATGAGATTATACATTTCTAAGGTGATAAGGGAAAATATTGTATATCTTTAGTACGTTTTAAAAACGTGGCATATTAACAAATTTTTGTTGTTTAAATAGTTATTCAAAACTAAAAAATTGTATGCTTTAATGAGATTAAAGTTTTTATGTAGCAAGATTTTGTCCATTTCTTACCGTTTACCAGTTATGCAGAAGTTGCTCAACATGAAGAGGACTTCATAAGCTATTTACCCCAAAATCGAAGATATCCATTTCGTTTAGGCCGCGCCGTGGTCGAGTGGCTAGACCGCTCGACTCTCACCAAGGCGGACAGGATTCGATCCCAGGCGACGGCAAAGTAAGATTTGTGATGGACAACACTGCGTTGGGGCGTGTTTTCTCCGGCATCTCGGGTTCCCTCCGCCATTTCATTCCACCGGTGCTCTATCTAATTTCATGTACCGCATGTTACACATTTCTATTGCATTGAAAATATCTTAAATATATAGCATTTTAATCAACATCATTAGAGCCATTTTCGAGAAAATCAAAATTTTTGAAATTTTTTCTAAGTAAAGGATAATTTTGAGTGCGCAGATTTTCTTGAAAGCGAGTTAATATTGCATTTTCATCCAGTTCTAAGTTATATTTAAAGCGTTAAGACTAGTTGATCGGGAAGTTAGTTTAAACAGTTTTCCATACAAAGAGTAGTTTAGGATGGAGGGATATTCTTGAATGCAAGTTTATATTGCATTGTCATCCAGTTCTGAGCTATGTTTAAAGTTTCAAGTGTGTTACTTATCGAAAAGTTAGTTTTATTAAATTCAAAATTTCCGGAAAATTTTCCATGTGAAGGGTAGTTAGGAGTGGGAGATTTTCTTGAAGGCGAGTTCAATATCGTATTGACATCCAGTTTATGAGCAAATTTAGTTTCAAGTCATTAGCTCATCGGAAAGATAGTTTAATTAAAATTGAAAATGTTCGAAAATACTTCCGTGTAAAGGGGGAGGAATTTTCTTGAAGTGAGTTAATATTGCGTTGTTACTGAGTGCTGAGCTACTTTCTAGCTCAATGGGACGCTAGTTAAAAATCTATTTCACAATGTGTACGAAAAAAATAGAGAAGAAAGCGAGCAAATTAAAACGTATCAAAATTGGTATCATGATTAAATAAAGTGCGCCATTGTATTGTGCAGTTTGATTAATTCTTATCCTAAGTCTGTAATGTTCTTTCTAAATGCAGAAGTTAACCTTAAGCGACTATTTTATTATCTAGAGTTCAGCGTTACACAAAACCATTAGTGGCCTGTATGGTACAAAGGTAGCGTGCGCATTATCTTTTTGCTTTAAGGTTTGGCTTATGTGTGAGGTCGAGGGTTTATGTATGGAATTAGGACGTCATGAGAATTGATTTTCAGCTGACCAGATCAAACAACCTCAGGGATACCAGAAGTGTAGGGGAAGCAAGCCATACCAGAACAGTGTTGCCTTGGGGAAGGCCTGCCTAAGTAGTAACATGTGAAGGAAAAGTGAAGTTTATGTTTGTGCTAATAAAGTTCTCAATATAAATTGGATATCTTTCTTACTGAAGGCCTAGAATTAATAGTTGAACACCATACCGCGCAATTTGATCTGGATGAAAAGAAAACATCGAATAAAACAGTATGTTGTTTTAAAGCAAAACAAAAAACTTGAAATTAAAAGGGTGATTGTTGCATATATTATGCTTATTATTGCTGAGACTTGAGACTAAAGCTTCAGAAAGTATCGTACGTTTTCTTTAAACTGTGAATAAGTCAATTTACAAGCACACAATTCTTTTGGATCACTTTTTAAGTTCTCATATGATTTTATAGTTTGACTTGAATGTTTACAGTTATTTTTAGTGTGTAAAGTGAAACTGCAATTTCGTGGAATTTCGTTCATACCTACCCATTTCTGTTTTGAGTGATCTTAAAGTGACGCACGTAACAGTGGATAATTTGTAATGATAAAGGAGAGAAGCAAATCTTTGTTGTGTGACAGAGAAGCTAAAGATAGTGCCGTCTCGTTCAGTGAAAACGCCCATCCAAGAAGAAATTCAACACACAGCATCTCGATGCGCAGCAGGTCTCTAGTCGATTACAGTAACATTCAAAGCCGTGGAGCACGTTTCTACTATCCTACACAGGATGAAATCTACAAGATCCTGGATGAGACCAGGCCCACCACGGGCAGTACAAGACTCTCGCCGTACACTCCGTTACCAGCAATCGGCACTCGGATAAATACTATGGAAACCAAAGATGAGAAGAGCGGCGGCGGAAATAGTCATCATTCTCCTCCAGTATGGGAAAACCATGATATATCTTCGGGGAACATGACTTACAGGATGAACACTCTTGAATCCAAGACTGAAAAGAATCTAGGTGACGCATCTCCATCAATCGGAAGTCCATTATCCAGGAGGAACAGCGACAGAGACACTCCACGGCCTATATGGGGATCTCCTGATACTAATGTTAACACCAGCCCTCTACCCAGGTTAGTCAGAGAAGGTACTTATGACGTCTTAGAGCCAAAATTCGTCAGAGGACCTACTCCATTACCACAAAGTCCTTCAGTGCTACAAACCACCGAACTACAGAAACCCCGTAAAAAGTCAGAGAAGTCAAAGAAAAATAAATTCAGCGATGCAAAAGTAGATACGAGTAAATTCAAAGATCCTTTCAAGGAGTCAGCTGGGACAGTTCTCTTCGGAGCCCGTGTACCAGCGCAGTGTCTTGATGGCAACCTTGAAGAAGTTTGGGAAGAGTCTGAAAGTGCTATCAAGTCGCCCTCGTTGACGCTGGAAGGAGCTGAAGACAACGCCAATTTCATCTCGGCTGATAACTCAATGCAAAAACTTTATTCACAGAGGAACCACTGGCTTTCTAGTGCTGTTAGTAATGTCACCATTCATGCTAATATGGAACATGTGCCTCGCATTCAACAAACATTTTGGTTCGATTGAAAGAATTTGGTGTTGCTAATGTCCAATATTAGTAGACATAGAAACGGAATGTCTGACATTGCTTTTGTGACTTTTTTTTTCATTGGAGAGTATAAAATTAGTCAGTAGAGACGGCTAACACTAGAAATTTAGTATTAAATATAGGCTAAAGAACAACCACGCCTTTGCAGGTCAGTAACTGAAAATATAGAAACAAGATTTTTGGTATGTACACTTTATATTTTTAGAATATATAGAATAAATGAGATAGTTTTATAAGCGACTTTATAATAGTGGTTTAGTGCAGCGCACTGCAGTATAGTCCATTTTATAATGTTATTTGACTGACATTGCAACTGTGGCCTTAACAGCAGTAAAGCGGAACCAATTCGTGTCATGTGATTGGCGGAAGTTCGTATCCTCAGTGGCTGGAACAGTGTTACTTGCTACTCTGCTGTCATCCAGTAGGAATTGATTCAAATCTAACCTATAAGAGACCTCAGAATAGTTTTCCTATTTGGAGTTAATCACGTGATAAGAGCTGGTCCCTGTTTATTGCTGTGAGCACCTTAGTTGTGATGCCAGTCTAATTATAAAAATGACTATATTTAGTAATACCTCTCAGAATTAATGTTTTATTCAGATAGTTTGATTTTTTATTTCCTTAGGGTAATCTGGTTATTCTGACGCCACTACAACATTTAACATTTCCAGTTTATTACTCTGGTAACATTTCATTTGTGTGCATGCTTGTTAAAATTGTCCTGCTATGGACAAGAATCATTGACGAAAAATGTTAAGCCAGAAATGAGCGGCCCTAAAAGAATGGCACCTAATTGACTGGTAGAAGCTTCAGACTAAAGTTTGATATTGTTGTAACTTACATGTGCAAACTAGTCACTGAGAAGCATCTTGGTATCTGTATAATTAAATAGTGGGTAATTACTGCCATCATTCGCACAGATCCCCATAAAACTGAGATGCTTTTATTCTTTATATGTTTAGCAATTGCATCTATTATTGTTTGGACAGATTTGGTATAAAACCCTGGTGGGACCCATATAATTTTAGGTATTCTACTTTTAGTAAACGGAATAGTTATGAGATAGCAGTCACACTAAGAGTAAGGAAATATCAATGTTTTATTCAAGGGAGTAAAATATGTACAATGCGCAAATCAAAGTAAGATTAGTAAAATTTAAAGTTTTATTCAAATTTAGTTCAGAAGGCTGTTTCCATATATGTAATTTCAATCAAATATTGAACCGTTTATATGTGATTAAATATATTTCAAGCTCACATAAGGTTTAGAATCCATTGTATAGTTGGTCTGCAAAAAACTGCGAAACAACCTGTGTCATACCTCCTTCAAAGAGACTACAAATATTTGCTCCCTGTAACCATTTTCGTCAGTTGGAGATTCAAACTGGAAATACAGATCTTGTTTATCAATACGATAGACGCATAACTATTCACATTTCGTGCCTGAAAGTACTCACAACAAATGTGTTACCTCCGTAAATTGTGAAATGTTTATTAAGTACTTGCTTTTTGTTTTGAAATAAGACTACCTTAGATGCAATTTAGGCGGCAGCGCAGAAAAAGTTTGATGTGTCGCAGTCACACGACATTTCTACCTGTTCAACTTATCCTTACAAAATATTATTCTTTTATTATATGCTAACCGAAACAGACATTTGTAGAAATTGTTTTATAACAAATTTCCTTGTAGCCGAAATGGAAATATGGGGATACACGAGGCTTAAGCGTAATCAAATTTATAAGAGTTGGTCACTATGTGATAGATTTGAAATTCTATTTGCGTTGCATGCCAGGACAAAAAACGAATAACGGCTTTCCATAGAAAAGGTATAAGCATTAGAAAACTCGAATAAATAGCTGGGCCCGCCTCGGTAGCGTAGATGGTAGCATGTCTGCCTCACGTTCAAGAGGTCCCGAGTTCGAATCTCGGTCAGGGTGAGTTACCTGGATAAGGCCTTTTCCGGGGTTTTCTCTTATCCTTAAAAAAGACAAATGTCAGGTAGCTCTAAGAGCTCTAAGCTCCATGGACACATTTGAGCATCATTTCACCCAATTCATTCACCGTCCGATATGACTTAACGTTGGAGGACGTAAATTACAAAAAAAAAAAAAAAAAAAAAAAAAAAAAAAAAAAAAAAAGCTGCGAATATCTCAGAAATGATTAACCACACAATGTATATCTGGTATAAATTGAATGTTTCAAAATATCTACTTTTTTGTAGAGTAAGGTTTTGTTTAGATTTTACGGATAAACCATCCAGAATGAAGGGGACTTCTGAGGACATCCACAGAAAACAGAAGATATATCTATCTAAATTTTATTTGCAATATATTTTAAACACACAGCATTTTAATCAAAATCGTTAGTCATTTTTGAGGAAATCAAAAAAATGCTCCATGTTAGTCTGGGATGGGAGATGTATTCCTAGAAAGTACGAACTCAAAATAATACATTTGCTATCTAACCGACTTCTCGTTTTTGAGTACGCTGTTCACAGACACACATACACTCGCAGGCAAGTGCGAGGACATTTTCTAATAATCCTTTTTGATTCAAGGGACACAAAACGTGTATTTTACTAAACTCTCGGTATATAATACTTTTTCTACCTACTATGGACATAGTTGAGAAAGTAAAAAGTCAATACGACTTACCATTTAAAAAAAGTGTTTACAGCTATGCACAACTCATTCGGAATTAAGATTACTTCTGAGGGCATTGCCAGAAAATTCAATATATATACCGACCCAGGTGGTCACGGTAACATGTGCGACTCGCATTTGAGTGATCACAAACTATGTTCCTGTCGACAAACCACTCTGACTTCAAGTTTTTTCGAGTTCTCCTCTTGTCAGTAGGCGAATGCAGGAATGGATTCCCTTCACATTTAACTTCTTTCCATATTTCAGGTTTGATAATCACTTCCGAAAGATCCGGACAAATGTCACAGAATCGTGCGCTTTGTAAACTATCTTCCCTGGCTCCGCTAGAATTTGGTGCCCTTGGTGCTTCGTCGCCTTCTCCTTGAGTGGTGCGGAGACTCTTCTGTGTTGAGCGGGGTGACAATCTCTCCAACTGTCACGGACTTCTGCGCGTCTCAGGGTCTCGACGCCTCCGCCCTCTGCCGAGCTGTGGTCTCCCTTCGCTTCGTCCCTTTACCCCTGGGGGGCGGTAGCCCGTAATAGATCCATGTCTGGTCGCTGTGGGTAGGGGCGTTCCCTCTCCGCTCCTACAATCACAAACAGTCACATTTCATTTGCCATGAACATATCTTAAACAAGTGATTTTAATCAAAATCATTAAGGGTCATTGTTGAGAACATCAAAATATTTGAAAAATGTTACAGGCAAAAGGCATTTTCACATGGAGAAATTTTCCTGAAAATCACGTTGTATCCTAGGAATAAGCTGAATTTAAATACCAAATTTGGTATTTAACTGACTTTTCCTTTCTGAGTTCTCTCTCTCTCTTTCTCACAGACTCACTCAGACCTTTTTCTAAAAATGCCTTTTATTTTTCAAATACAGGACACCCTCAGTAAAATCTGTGGCAGAGAGAGAGGGAGAGAGAGAGACAGAGAGAGAGAGAGAAGATTCGTGTGTGCATTTGAATGAGTGAGCAGATCTATAAACACTTTAACTTAAAAAAAAAAAAAAAAAAAAAACGAAAAGTTGTTTGAATACCAAACTTGGTATTCAAGTTCAGCTATCTTCCTAGTAACCTAAACGAGAATTTACAAGAAAATCCCTCCACTTCAAACGTGGTGAAACATGTTATATGGAACATTTTAAAAAATGGATTTTCTAAAAAATTACTAACGATTTTTGATTAAAATACACATGTTTAAAATGTTTTCATGCCAAATGAAGTGTGAAACGTCAATTTTCTGGGAATAGCCTATGAAGTGCTTTTCATTCTGGATGACTAGCTTCTCTATTGACTTTCTGTGAATGCAGGACAGACGTCACGGAACGCTCAAAATAGTTTTTGTATGCCCTTGCATTTACAGAAAAACAATAATAGTCATATCAACATTCAGCAAAGCAAATGAGACAAACATATACCTACACACATCCAAGGCATGCAAATAGTACGTACCAAACTCTATCATAAACAACTTGAAAGTTAATTAAGTACATAATTTTATTTCTATGGTAGTAAACAAAAGTATACTCTATAACCTAAACGGCAATTCTTATCAGATTTTTGAAATACAGTGTACCATGCCATGCCATGCCACTGCAGTCAAGCAGCATGCGTGCTGTATACGGAACTCTGGAATCATTTACTATTTCGTTGCCCATATGCTGTGGAGTGCAAAGCGAAATACAATGAATTTCAATGAAAAGAGAAAGCAGAAGTATATAGCCAACCAATAGCATAGATAGGAGTTTCGCAGGTGTCTACACCTGTTGCAACACTGTTGACAGGGCCTGTACCAATCTACGTGTTGATCGCACCATAGCGGTTTAACCTTTACCTGGTCGCCAAAAGAAAAACATTAAAACCAACACTACACTATGTCTGTTTTATATATTGCGACCTATATCTGTATGAGAGATGCTGTATACAGGATGTATCACAAAAACAAATAAATACATTTAAAATGGTTTGAAAATGCTATTCTTATATTTGTATGAAAACACGGGATTCTTACATATTCTGTATGCGAAGATGAGCATCCACATTCTGAACTCAAATGGTAGCCCTATGTATATATAACAGTAACCATTTTTGTTGTGTTTACGTCCAACGTTTATAATTGGGTTGGCATGGTAATGTGCTTCAACATATAACTGTATCGCGTGTATAGAGTCATATTGAAGTAGACGATAATAAAACCACGGTACAGTGCTGTACTTTCATTACTTGTCCGCAGAACTCGACCTCAAAACAAGACAATAAATCAGTAAGCTAATACTAAATTGCTATGAATATCATATCACTGGATGCTTCTTTTGTTACAGAAATTACTCGTGCGTGAAACAAATAACACTGAAGTAGCAGATCACATGGGTTATAAAGAATTTCAACGCACAAGGGAAGTTTGTCACATTGACGTTACAGATTGAGCTTTTTTTTTTTTTAATGTAAGAAATGAAACAATCAGTATTTCAGGTTTGTTTCCCATAGACTCATGTTTGACAAGAAAAAAATGATTTACAAATGAGAAAGATTCACTCATAGTATTTAATTCCTTGCATATAATTGGTATTTAAAAAAGATTAAACTAGAAAACTTTCAAAAATGTGGAATGTTTCTCTTCAGATTTTTTGAGGCACCCACCCATTTCTGAAAAATAAATGATTTGACGAGAAATCTTGGTTGTTAGTATCTTTAGTGCAGTCTTGCATGCATATCTTTGCAGCTTTGCTGTGGTGCAAAGTTGATATCCTATCCCATCTTGATTGTTCATATACTGACAAATAAATATGTTATTTTCTTTCTATTAAATTTATGTCTCCATGCAACATGGTTTATATTCTCCCTAAACATTAATTCCAGAATAAATGTACTAATTATGAGTGATCCAATTGCTAGTGTGTCTGAATGTGTATTTTTATGTCAATTCGGTAACAATATAAACTTTATTTGAAATAACATTATTCCTTTTGAAGTTTGGAGCAATATAAAAGGTATTTGTAATAAAGTTTCTTATGTTCAAATTGTGCCTACATTCTCTTATGAAAATGGTTTAAACGTGCATAATAATATATTTTTATTCATGCTATGCATTTCACTTGTTCTGAATTCAATATCCTGCTTCTTGAGGAATACAACCTTAAGTCAGTCTTTTTCAAGTGAATAGGGACCTCAGAGAGAAAATTGAGAGATAGGTATTTTTTGTTTTCGATGCATTTTCACTATAAAAAATTGCAGCTCAATCTCTCACTTCAATGTGACAATGGTGCCTTGTTAGTAAGTGGGGAGGTTGGTCTGAACGTGTAATAGGTGCACTGCCATTAGCAAACACACCTAAAATATTACTGCATGAAATATATTGACTATTGATGGAGGTTGCATATAGATTAGGGTTTGAGGCTAAAGCACGAAGAAAAAAGAACAAAAAATTGTTTCTCTCTTTTAGAAGCTATGTAGATATTAATTTAACATTTGAGTGGAGTTTTATTAAAATTAATTGTTTGCATTTTGATTCATAAGGGAGTTTAAATGCCTATCACAAAAAGTTCTTCACAAATAAACAAATACTGAGCCACAAAACTGTTTTTGTGATTTTATCATAAAGCTCCGTATGACTTATTTCTTCAGCACAGGACTGCATAAAATTTCAGGAGCTCACAGGATCATCACATCTTGACAAGTGATTATATCTGATAGTTAAGGAACTGCATGTTTTGTGTTTGCGATAAACATGGCTTTCTAAAAACTTTCGCTAAAATACTTGGGAAATACTAGAATTAAATAGGCTTAATGTACCCAACAGTTAAAAAATTAGACATATTTATTTCATGAAATAAAACAAAATGGGGCAATAATGCAAATTTATCAAAACTATTGTATAATAATGCAAATTTATGGTGTTTGACCTTAACAAAAGTGATTTTCATATTTGCATCTTAAGAAAAGGGACATATTCATTATTTATTACTCTTATTATTTTATTAGGTGCTGGAAATTTGCCCCAAGTTAAATTGTTAAGAGAAAAGTATGTCACACTGCTGAGAGATGAAATGAATCAGCAAGTGAAGGCAGCAGTCTTTGCCCAGAAGATTAAGTTACTATGTGATGAAACAACAGATCATAGGGTCAGTGTGTATTTGTCATATTAATTCATCCTCTTGAGCCAAACATTGAGCAGGAATTGTATGTTACTTATGTGTATACTCTGAAAACTGAATGCAAGATCATACATCAAAGCAATCTTTAATTCAATACAGAAGTACTCAATTATGACAATATCTTGGAACTGGTAAGTGATGGTGCAACATACATGTCAAATTGGTGCTTCTCAGAGAGGAAGCAGTTCATATTCAGTGTTAGGCACACCTACTAAATTTGGTGGGTGCAATTTTAAGAAAGAACTGATGGTTCTTAATGCAGGGTGACTTAATATTAAAGCTCTGTTTCTCAATACAACAAAAAACATCTGTATGTTTGAGTTCTCAAAAGTATCCATCTGAGAGCCCTAATTGTTTCCAGTACTAGTGATGACATGACAAGATGGAATACTTGGTTTGAGACTCCTTTCTACATTGAAAAGCACCTTAAAGACATGATTGAGTTTGTGCATTTAGATCTGGATTCTATCAGCAATAGTGATAATGATTTCATGAAATTGCTGATGATGATGAAATAAGTGTAATTTCAGGTGAGGCAACATTCGTCAAGGAATATGCCAAGATTTAGTGGAATACATCACTGCAAAAGAAGTACTGTCATACTCAAGTTCTACACTTATGGAGAACTCAGAAAAATGCCGACTTATTTTGAGAAAGCAAAAGAAGGAAACTTTTGTAGTGAAACAGAAAAGAAGCTAAATTGCATAGAAGGCAGATGTTCAAGCATATGTTAGAGCATTGGTATGTGCAAAGCTCCAGTTACTGATGTCTAAAGACCTTACTATTGAATTAATTTGAATTGTTTAGTCCAGTAATCATCATTAACAGAAATGTTGATACAGCCCTAGTGGGAAAGGAAAAAAAAGGTGTTGAGCAGTTTGCTTGACAGTCATCCTGAGCTTAGTGGATGAGCTCTTTAGCATGTGCGGTATCTCTGGGCCAATGTTGACTGTGAACATTTCTTTTTTTTCTACTCAGAAGTCTTGAATGATTTATGTTGCAATATGAAAGAAAATAATCTAAACACTATGGCAACATTCTCCTTGTAAAGTCAGAAAAGATAATATACATATTGTTTATGTCATTATATGTACTTTAGATATAACAATTATTAAATAAAACATTGTTTTTCAATCTGTTATATACGGTGTATGATAAAACCTTACACCTAACCGAAAAATGCATGAAAATGGAGGTCTCCCAAGAGATACTAAGAACAATAGACACAGAGCCCATCTGTACATGTTATCCTGAAGAGGAATGGCTACATATGTATACAGATGGATCCAAAATAGAAAGAGATAGAATAACTAGTGCTGGGATACACTGCAAACTTTTCTCCACATAAACATCTCTAGGAAAAGAACATATAACTTTTAATGGGGAGATAAAATCAATTCAGAGTACCTTGAAACAACTAACATAGCAGTCACCAGATTTTTCAAAAGTCGTCATATTATGTGATTCACAAAGTGCAATATCAGCTGTCACAAACTTCACCAGCACACCATTTGTAGCAACATACTGGGCTCTAGGAAACTGATCAGAAATCTCACTGCACAAAGCAAGGAAATAGTCTTACAATGGATTCTCTCTCATTGTAGTATTGTTGACAATGAGACGGCTGACACCCTTACAAAAAAAAAAAGGGGGGGGGGGCGTTCCGGTACTGGTGCGTTGGCGTTGGAGCGTTGTTGAGTCATATGGTTGGGATTGGAGCTCGATGAAGATGTGGTCGAAACCTAATTCTACCTTACTACAGCACTCTTCCATTCACTCAAGCAGCATCTAACATACACCAAAGGAAACCTTCTAGAAAACAATATCGATACATATGAATGGAAAGATCAAATACAGCTCCTACCAAAGTGGCCGAGAAGGGAAGCAGATGCTAAATTCTGACTGTAGGACATGATTGCTTGGTCAAACGTCTGCACCACACCACAACTGTATGCTCTGCAACCAGGTACTTTGAACTCTAACCACTTCTTCAATTGCTCCTCTTTGACAACCATTACACTCATTGACAGATACGAGAAGCAAGAGAGAACATGATGACCATAAATCTACAGTGAAATATTCTATTGCATATTTGACTTTCTTTAACTTTTAATTTCTTAATTATATTTAATTATTGACATTTATTTTTGTGTATTGTAATTGTTATGGCTAATGATAGATATCAAAAGCTCTCTGCATCATTAAATAAATTCACAGTATATGAAATAGTACCTTTAATATTTAACAACACTTTAACTTTTAACAATTCTTTTAGTCATAACTACTTGAATACCATAATAATTCTAAAATTCATCATTGTTAAAAAAAAACTGTACAAGTATCACCTTCAAAATACCTTTTATAAAATACAATTTAAAAAAGAACAATGCAAAATTGTTAAAAATAATAACCCTGATTTCCACCAAAAAGTGAAACAGTTCTTACTTCGAGCTCAAATCTGATGAGCAACAATCAATAGATGACTTTCTCTACTTTCTATAATTTAATTTTAAATACGGGTATGTATTTATTCTCTGCTCACATTTCTACAAAGTATTGTTACAAAAGCTTATTCTTCTACTTCTTAATAAATGATACAAACTTTCATTAAACATTTCACTGTAGGTATAAAAACAAGTAACTAAAGTGTTGATTTTTAAAAAGTAGCTTGGTATGTGATGGCTTTGATATTCGTTGTGCTTTGCATGACAATATGAATAGCAATTTATTTGAAAAAAGTGTGTTTGAAAATTCAAATCAACAGCAGAGTATCTAGAATTGGTTAAACCCACTAAAAGTTTTGACAATAAATGAATGCTTTATAGGAATCTGCAATTTTTATGGAGTAAGATTTTTGTCTATCTCTATACAAATATCATTTCAAATGAACAAGACTTCATTAGCTATTTGCAGAAAATTGTTATCCCTGTTCTGTCACGCAGATATCTTAACTCATAATATCTTAATCAAAACCATTAGTGCTGTTTTTGAGAAAACAGAAAATGAAGAAAAACTTTGTATGTAAAAGATAGTCTGTGGAAGATTTTCTTAAATATTTTTAATAAATAATAATACATTTTATTCACCATTTGGAAATTTTTTACAATTTCATGGCTTTGTCAATGAAATTCTAAATTATAAGTTACTAAATTTACAATCATACTAGACATAACATTATTTACAATCTTTGAAGTACCCAATACTTCTTGCAAAGTATAAAAGCACTGAACTATCAAAAACTTTTTGATGCTCTTTCTACATCAAATTAGATGCGTGTTCGATATTTCATCAGTAATCAGATTGTATATTTAGAATTGAAAGGTATCAGTCAAGATAGGGAGCTAGAGTGAGTGAGTGAGTGTGTGGTGTTTTAGGGGCTGTCGACTGCGAGGTCATTTGGGCCTGTAGGGAGCTAGATAAATGTCCATCATGTGGAGAAGAGAATGCAGACTTCCATTGTATATTACAGTGTAGTCAAACAAAGATATGGAGAGAGCAGGCCTGTAAATTGGACAATTCGGGGGACAAAGTAGTAATTAGAAACATTTTGTCACTAAAAGGGAAAAAGAACAGGAGAAATATAGGGAATTATTAAGGGAAAGTTAAAGAGAAATGGATAAGAACAATTAAGAGAAAAATGTAAATTAGGAGAGGTGAAATGGCAAAATGTGTAAAAAGGAGTAGAGGGCCTCCAACACACAAAAACCTAGGGTTAGGTGTATGGGGACTGAATTATTATTCAATGGCAAGCAACATGGTATGTTTTTCAGGATTCAGGAATATATGGCGTTCACCAGTATGGATTTTATAATTGTAATCTTGATTTTGTATTTCCATTTGATGATGTAGAAGGAAAGATGAGAAATAAATTACAAATTACATTTAGAATGCCAATATGCAATATTGAGGCAATTTTCTTAGTTGTATTAGCTGCCTGTAGATGTATCTTTTTACTGGACCTGGTGCTGTGGTTATGGATTTTATGATTGGAGCTATATAGATGAAGAATTTATGAAACATACACTTTCTTGAATATATAGACAGGGTAAGGTGAGTATATTATTTTGCTTAAAGTGTGTCCTGCAGTGTGTGGATATACCTGGATTAAATATTTTACAAATTATTTTCTTTTGAGTTATGAGTAGAGTATGAGAATCTACAGAATTACCCCACATAATGATGCCATATGAAAGTACTGACTAAACATACGCGAAATATATTATTTTTATGGTACTGAGGTTGCATACATTTTTTGTATCACACATATGAAGATGTTAAACTGTTTACATTTTCAGTATTTTGACTAGACAGTGGATTTTAGGCAAACATCTATACTTTTCTTTAACACAGATTTACCTCACCTTTTTTATTTTCATTTCCTGAATGTTTATGCTGATTAAAGAGTTTGATATTTCCAAAAATGCCAATTTTGATGTTAGTGCTTATTTTCTATTCTAAGTCTATTTTAAGTGCCTATTTTTCTGTGTTACATTCTTATTTATTTTACACTATTCATAATTAAAACATCAAGGTCTACTATGATTCTTAAGAAAGAGAGAGTGGTATGCATGTGCACATGCATACTCATTCACATTCTCACACACACATGCATACAATGAGTTTGGAATGCAATGTTTTCTCTACTTATTTCAGGTAGGCAGGAGAGGAAGTAAAAAATGCTTGTTTTCCTTCTTCTTGATACTCATACATATTTTCCAAAAAGGTTTCAATAAACAATTCTTTGTAGCAGCCATAGAGGCATTCAGGTTGAAGTACATATATTAGACAAATGTTCAAAAAGCAAGATAGTGGCAGATGCAGATGGTTATTGACTAATCTACAGAGATAAATTGAGACTAGTTAAATTGAAGCTTGCAAATAGGACATATGGGAACTTGCATCACTCAATTATCTTCATAGGAGTTCTAATTAGCAGCAAAGGCAGGACCGATGAGAAGGACATAACAAACACTGCAGTCAGGGAAACTGACAATACATTAAGAGAATTGTTAGGATTAGAAGGATTACTGGAACAAAGTATAGGTATAGGTAGAGTTGACAGAGAGATAGAAATCAATAATGAGATTATGAACAGCAGAAGAAGAATGAAGAACCTGTAAGAAAAGAGCAGACAATACAATCTGGTAGTTATGGGCATTCAGGAAAGAACAAAAAGAGATGCAAGAAAGAGATAAGCTTTTAGGAAGAAGATTAGGATGGAAGTAACATGTTATGAAGTTTGTGAAGTCTTTAGATTCAGAAAGAGAAGGGTAAGAAATACATAAGTAAATTTATAAGCACATAACTGGTTGCAGATGTGATAAGAAAGAAAGAAAATAAAAACACTCGAGAGAAACAGACACCTACAGGGTGGACAGAAAGTTTCTTCCTTTCTTATTAACTGAGCCACTGAGATTTGATGCTTTGTGGAGATAGTGCCACTTTATTCCAGCAGGTTGTGCTGGCTGTATGATCTTTATACTTGTCTTTTTTCTTCCTGACTCCTTGTAAACACATTCCTACAGTTGTTCGTGTGGTAAGTTAATGACAATTTGTCATTCAATACTTTTCTTTAGGCATTCTTATGTTTTAAAGAATAGAAAAAGTATAGAATAAAAAGAAGTATTTCAGAAAGTGAAGTGCCATTGTTACTAAAATTAGGCAAGTGAGTCAACCTTGTATATACTAATCTACAAGGTTAACTCACTTGCCTAATTTTAGTAATAGAAAAGTAATTAATTATATGACTAAATATTAATTAGGGAGACAAAAAAATAGTCTTGTCAAATTGAAATTTTCTTCTAGTTTATGGATTGCAAATTACTTGTCTAAATTATTTTTAATTTTGTCTTTAAAAATGGGGCAAAAACATAAACATGTTCGTTCATGACTCTTCAAGAGAATATTCCGTGCTGTTTGGGATAACTGGCCTGGTGACATCCCAGACCTAAACCCTGTAGAGCTCTTATGGGCCAAACTACAGGCCGGTCTTCAAATAACTGTATCCATGCAATGAAGACCAGCTTATTGCACATGTTCAGGAGGAATGGAATTAAGTCACTTCTGAAGAGATGGCGCCGGAAATCAGGGACGCCATACAAAGTACTGAGAAAGGGAACAGATGACTTCTCAAATCATTAATCCCAAGTGTAGAAAGGAGTTTTTTTTTAAAAAAATACATTGTGTATAATTAAGTTATTCTAAAAAAACTTACAAGCAGAAAGAGCTACTGAGAAGCTTAATAGAACAAAAAAGATTGGTGCACAAGCAAAGAAAAGTAGCATGCAATAGAAATTTCCAGCTATGAATCAATGGAAAAATAGCAGACCAGACATCAGGGAGGGGAAGGGGGGGAAACACATTGGCCATCAGGACAGTACATTAACTTCTTCTGAGGTGATTGATCTAGGAATGAGGATTTATCAAAGTCAGCAAGCAATGCATGCAGCAGCTGAACTGCCTGGATAAAATGCGGCAAGGGAGAAGTAAACAATCCAGAATAAAGTTTTGGCAGAGATAGAAATAAGTGATGGAAAGGAAAAGGAGAAGATTAGAGAAAGCGAAGAAAGGAGTGAAAGAATAAGTAGGTTAGTGGGGTTGTGATAAGTGAGCACACGAGAACAATTACAAAGGGAAGTGGAAGGAAAATGAATGAAGAAGATGAAACAGTATGGAAAAAGTGTGTATGGGAGGACAAAGAGATGGGTACCATGTGCACATGTTCAGTGAAAAAGAAGAAAGGGATCAGAAAGGCACATTATAAGATTAGACTAAAGGTGAGCGGTTTGCAAGGTGTGAAAAGCTGGACATATTGTAAAAAGCAGAACAAAGCAGCAGCATACATACCTCACTATCTGACGAAGAGCAAATGTTTTTGGAATCTTTTGGTTGGAGTAGAGATAGGGTGGATAATATGACAAATTAAGAGCAGGGTAAAATAAAAACTGAAGCTATTGACACTGAAGCATATATAATTCACAATACAAAACTAGAGTAGCTACAAAATAAGAATGAACATGGGCTTAGCCAATACAGTGACATTGTCACTTCCACAGACAGCAGAGATGGAAGATATATCTGTCTTTGCCTCTCTGAAACTGCCTAGCTCATAAACTGAGTTCCATTATCGCTCTGATGTGTTGCAGTTATAATACAAACATATCCTTAAATTTTTAATGTAAATTTATATTGAGGAATTAATCCTTTTAAATACATTACTCCGGTATATGGATGATTTTTAATTAATTAGAGCCAACTGAAAAATTCAATGCCATGGCCAGGATTTGAACCACGGATTTACTAGTTTCCGTCCAGTTGCTCTACCCCTTGAGCTACCATGGTCAACGTGCCTTCCTGACATTAAATTCTCCAACTGACTCATCATATTTCCCGGTAGACCACTTAGGGTTCTCATATTTGAGACAACCAGTTGTGGCGACTTACTATTGTAAGTACTTAATTACCAGGATTTTTATTGTAGATTATTTTTAATGTAAATTTATATTGAGGAATTAATCCTTTTAAATACATTACTCCGTTATATCGGTGATTTTTAATTAATTGGACGGAAACCAGTAGATCCGTGGTTCAAATCCTGGCCATGGCATTGAATTTTTCAGTTGGCTCTAATTAATTAAATATCCTTAAATTCTATATAAAAATAGTGCAACAGCCAGAAAACACAAACTGTTCAAATACAATTCTTCCTGCAGTGATTTTGTTTAACCCAGGTTTCATCCAAATAAAAGATGGGCCTGGGATCACCCATACATTTAATGTTGTGCATTTTGTGCAGAAATTTTTATCTTGCAGCAGTAATATCACTTCTTTCAAGCAGAAATTTGCAACCGTCATTGGTTCTCCCACAACTGAACCCAAGAGATTTCAAAATGTTATACAAGACAAAAAGCCTGTATATTCTATTTTATTCCTCATTAAATTGGTCAGCCTTTTGGCACTTGGATATTTACCCTTGTCTTATAAATCATAAATTTTTCCTACATAAAACACATTTTTGAAAATCGTCTTAAATTGATAGCAGGTTTTTTTTCACTGCTGATTGTTTTCCATAAGACCTAAATATGCAAAATTCAAATTTAGTGAACTGCTTGGCTTCTTTATCCAGGTTCATCACAGAATGGGCACTCCTGCATCATTAATTCTTGACACTTAGCGAAATTTGTACTTTGTAAACTTCTTTAATTGACAGCTGTTTGGAAAATGAATACTCATGGAAGATATTTGTGGCGTACCTATGTAAAATTTTATGGGTTGTCTCACAGTCACTACTAGCCACACTAGTACTGGGTTTGCTAAGCGATATATTTATTAACTTTGAAAAGCAAGTTTACACTCTTAAAAGATCAAAGATCACTTTACTGAATGCAAGTTACAAACTGCATCAGCACGTGTGCTTTTCTTCACAGACCATTACCGATTCTTTTCTTTCTGGTCAGGCGACTTATCTTTCTATATCTCTGAAACCAGATGTGCTACAAACATGGGGTTTCGACAGTCACTCTCAGCAAAAATAGCTCTGTGACATGAGAACAAAATAATTCTGTAATTAGTATATTCTGAGCGTGAAAAGAAATAAACCGTAGGGTTCAGCAAAGCGAGCTGATCTGTGTGTAGAGCTGTACAACGTTGCACTCACACCACTGGCTAGTCATAAACAGACCAGCTATGCCTAGGCCCACCTTATGTTCATTCCTATTTTGCAGTTACTCTAGTCCTGTTTTATATCTAAAAATATATCAAAGATGAGGAAGGCTTAATCACTGTAATTGTAATTTGTGTATTACATTTGTTTCACTGTCAATAGCTTAAGTTTTTTAATCTTATTTGCTATTTAGTTTCAAAGCATTGTTTTTCAGTTACATTGTATTTTAGGTAACAATGGATAATTTAGAATGTAATAATTATTTGTTTAATTTAAATTTTAATGGTTCTAAACCTGAAATTAAATTTTACTAAAAAGAGCACACTCTTATGGTTATGTTTCTTATATCTTTGTTTAGAACAAAGTAAACCCCCGCTTTTGTTTTAAAAAAAAAAAAACTGTTAATTTAATAATATTGCTTATCAAAAAGTAACAGAGAACAGCACATAAATTTGCTGTTTTTAATACTTGCAGTTTAATTTACAGGTTAATAAATATACCCCTAAATAAAGATTTTATACTAAAAAGACTGAAAAATGTAAATATTAAAAAAATGTAAATTGTTTCTACCCTAACAAATTAAAAGATGATTATAATAAAAAAATTACTTACCATCCTTCAGTTAATAAATTTTTTAAAAAGGATTTGTACAATCTTGGTACCTAAAAATAAATATAACACAAAAAAAAATTAACTGAATTTTTCTATAAAAGAAAATTTCAGATAAACATTCAACATTTATCAATTTAACTGTTTACTTTGTGACTGGGTTTACATTGGAAGGACCAAATGCAATTTGGAAACCAGAATGAACATTTTAGAATGATTACGTATAAACAGATTGATAAATCAGCTGTGGCAGATAATTTTTGGTTATTTAGCCATGAAATAAATCCATAAATTAAATTACTGAAGCAATTAAATGGACCGATCAATTTAATGGTTTGGGAGAAAACATATATTTTAAAAAATAGAAATTTCAGGTTTGTTTTACTTTCAGAGGTTGGTAATATATACAAAAATAATCCATCACCTAGCAGCAGTAATGACAACAGAAATAAACACCTATGCTGAAGGTGCATATTTGCAAAATTAGTCCTCTTTAATGTGATGAATTTATAATTTCATAGAAAGATAAGTGAAGTTAGTAAGATTTTTATATTTTATTGCAATAAAAGTAATTGAAGTTGACAGAAATCTGCATTTTAAAAACTTAAATATTACTGAACTAAAATTATATGAATTACATCTTTAATACATGTTTTAGGTTTAATTTGGAATCTTAATTTCAGTATGAAAACTATAATGAAGTTAAATAATGCTCAAAACATAAATTAATTATTAAAAGCAAATAAACAGAATAATCAAACAGATAAGGTAATTAATCTCTCAAATTATAATTTTAATGAGAAAGAACTCAATTTTTTAAAAAGGGGTATAAAACTTGTATAGATTTTTTAAACAAATTCTATGATTATATTGCAGATACTGAAATTGCTAGTTATGATTTAAATGAAACTGATAAATTTTTGATTAAAATGAAATACACTAAAATCTTAGTAAAAACCACCCTAAAGTAAATCATAATAAGCAGCTTATTAAATTATTGAATGAAAAATATATAAACATATACTAAAGCTGATGAAGGTAACAGGAATGTAATTTTCAATCAAACTTAGTTATATCAACAGAACAGAACTACTTCAAAGTGAAGATTTTATAAAAAATTAATATAATAGAAAATGTGCACTGGAGTGGAACATAAATGTTTAGTTCACTCTTTGCTGTAGTCTGTTATTGGTTTTCTTCTCGTTACACGTTAAGATGCAATATTTCCTGCATTTTTGTCCATAAAACACACATTTGCAATCTCTGGGCAGTTCATGAAATTTCTTCTTTCTACATATCTTATGATAAAATCTTGTGTACTGCAATTTTTCTTATGACGTGTTTCTCAAGCTTGTACTCTTTGGTCCAATTGTTGTCTAGGATGGCTTATAAAGGTAAAAATCAGGTTCTATTTCCCTGGTCTTTTTGTCTTTATGTTCACTAGTTCCTAAAAAGGTCCTGTTGATGGCAGCAGGTGCTATGATCTGATACCCTCTATAAAGTATGTCTACCTCATTAATTTATATACCAGGTGGCATGGCACTGTTTTTCCTATTTTAGTATGAATTTTTTCTGTTCTTTTCAGGTCATTAATATTAAGCTTTTCATGCATAATCTCTATTCCATATGTCACTGGCACCATTATTGTCCTAAAGAGTTTTATCGCTATGGTTGATAAGTTGACTATATTTGCTATGTTCTGTGAGACTCTTATGGCTGCTGCTGTTGTGTTATAAAAAATTAATAGTGGTCAATTGAAATTGTGCATTGCAACTTTTAACAAAGCTTTTAATGAAGTGAAAATTATACCTAATACAGAAAAGGATAATGAAAAAGTCAGTAATTCAATGTTATCTAGAATTTATCCAGAACTTCATAAACCAGAAAACGAAATGAGACCTGTTAATGTATCAATTTACCTTCTTACCTAGCTAAAGGGTTGAACAAAACATTCAGTATCTTTGACTAATTTCAAAGCTTAAGTATTAAAATTATTTTGAATTGTTAGAAAAGATTAACATAGTTGTGTGCTAATAATAACCTTGTTTTTCTTGGTATAAATGCTTTATTTCTTAGCATTCTTAGAGAAAACTTTTGATGTTTTTTAAAAACTGGTTAAGTTCTATAATGTTAAATGAAATAATAAATTATTTTGTTAAGCTTATCAATCTTTGGAAATTAATTATTCTTTCACACTGGCCGTGTGTAGGCTAAATTATGGAAACGTAGCACAATGGTAGTGCGGCTGGACGGAAACCAGAAGATCCGTGGTTCAAATCCCGGCTATGGCATTGAATTTTTCAGTCTGACTCTACGTTTCCTTATCAATCTTTGATTGGATCAATTTTTTTTTAATGGTGAATTCTTTCAACAAACTTCTGGCTTAGCAATAGGTAACCCACTTCCACTATTTGTTGATCTTCATGACTTTTTTAAAATTCAAGTCACTTAAGCACCTATTTACTTTGATTTTTTAAAACTTGGTACAGATACGTCAATGACACTTTTGCTATTGCTTCTGATAAACATAAAAATGATGCTTTAAAACTTTTAAATTTACAATATAAAGTCATAAATTGATATAACAAACTGAAAATTGTCGCTATCTTCCTTGCCCAGATTTAAAGGAAAAAAAAAAAAAAAAAAAAAAAAAAAAAAAAAAAAAAAAAACAACAACCCATAATAGAGTTTTCAACACTTCATGTAAATTTGTTTTTAGTAGTCCAATTTATAGGTTAATAAATATACCTCTTAATAAAGCAGAATTGAACGGAGAATATGAACACATTATCAATCATTACTGATGGTAGTAATACAGATTTTACACACAAGAAGAGAAATATTTAAATTACAAGGTCTGGAAAGAATGTTTCTACTCTGAAGAAAATGAAAGATGATTATCAGTTTAAAAAAGTTACTTTATCATGCTTGTGCTAATAAAAAAATGGACAAAATTTGGTGTTTCTAAAAAAGATAAAATTTCAAATAATAAATAATCTGACATTTATCAGTTTAATTATTTGGATTGTGATATGGTTTATGCTGGTAAAAGCACACATGATTTAGACACTACAATAGAACAATATTTTAAAAATAAAGAGACTGATAAATCAGCTGTGGCACAGAGGTTAAATTATTAAAGCAATTAAATAAAACCACAGATTTGATGGTCTGGGAAAAAATACTTATTTTAAAAATTAGGGATTGCATAATGAATTTTGAAAGACAGCCAAATGATTGTCATTAAACTTGTTTCACTTTCACTAGTTGGCAATACAACAAGAAACAATATGTCACCAACGGCAGTAATGATAATAGTTATAAACAAATTAGCTGAAGATGCAAATGAGAATTTGCAAAACTAGTCCTCTTTTATATATCTAAAACATTTTACATAAATAATAAAAAGTATTATAGATAAGTGAAGTTTTAGTCACTATTATAATTTGCAAATTAAGTGTAAGATCTTTTAAAAGTGAAAAGGAAGTAAGGAAGTGTTTGTAAAGAAGAGAAAATAGAGAATAAGGAAAGCAAGAAGAAGCCAATTAGTGAATATAGGGGGAAATAGTACAAAGAGGAAAGGAAAATAATTAAGACAGGAGGATTTTGGAAGATAAAGAATAAAAAGATATAGAGCAAATAGAAGTAAAGGATAAAGGCTATAAATAAAGAGCATTAGCAAAGATGGGCAGGATACAAGCATATCCCACAAAATGTAAATGTATACAATGTACTGCAGAGGCTGTTCAACACAAAAGGCAGGGTCTTACATTGAAGGGCAGTCCAAAAGGATTAGAACCAAATAAATACAATTCAATTTAAATATCTTAATAAGAAGTATACACTGTAATGACAACTGTCATAAACAAAAACACACATTCTTTTCAAAGTTTTATTAAATATAATAAATATACAGGCAATACATTTATATGCATACATGCAACAGATGACATCAAAAGCAATTTATAATGATGAGTTTAATTGAAACACCAAATATCACTAACTAAAAAAGGTACCTGAACATGTATCAGGGACTAAGGACTTGTTTCCATCATCAATATGTCTTTTTGTTGGCAAAAAGAACAGTAATACAGAACATTCACACACTACCCTGGTGTACATAATAAATTCAGCAATATTTTCAAGAAATGCAAGATAACTTTGGTTTCAAAAAGCAATTACAACATATATTAATTGCTTTGCACAAATAAGAATGGACCACATAACATGACATCAGGCATTTATAAGGTTAACTCCTGCAATTGCAACCAAATACACATTGGGCAAACAAAACAAGACAAACACCAGATTGAAAGAATACATGCGAGCCATAAAACACAAACAAATTGAAAAATATTAAGTAGTTTATTCTTTTTGGTCTACCAATCATAAAATTACACTAAACATCAAATTGCTGAAAGTGCCCAGTTTCCCAGCTGAGTCAAGTGCATGGAGAAACATATGCATACTAAAGCACAAAATTCACCTCATGAATTTTGATTTGCCACCTCCAAACAACCATTAGAAATTCATTGTTCCACCAATAATGCCACCACTTCAGATTCCCCAGTCAAGATCATTAACAGCACCAAGAATCAGTTGGACATATTCTGACAATGGGGACAAGTCCTTAGTCCTCGAAACATGTTAAGTACCCTTTTTAGTTAGTGAAGTTTAGTGCTTCTAATCCAGACTCATCTTGATAAATTTTCAATACATCGCTATTTCTAATACATCTACTCCAGTGTAATCAAAAACAATATTTAACTTGCATTTACATGATGTCCTGATTGTACTTTACTAATTTCAGCTTTGAATCGTACAATAGTTTCTTTTGCAAGTTTCAGCCGTTCCTTCAAATCATTTATCTCACTACGAATTTTATTTTTGGCACTCAATATGTTGTGGAGACTCCTCTCTTTCTTCTCTTCAACTACAAAAATCCAGAACATAAGGAACATTTAGTTTACATTCAATGCATAAACACTTTAAACTAGTTATTGTTGAACATGCAACACAGTGTGTATGTATGTATGTATGTATGTATGTATGTATGTATGTATGTATGTATGTATGTATGTATGTATGTATGTATGTATGTATGTATACTTTGAGCAGGATTGGATCATTTCATAATATTATTTTATTATCTACATATAGAAAATGTAGAGATGTAAATATACAATTAGTCTTAACAATGGAGAATAAGATAATTAACTGTTTAATATAATTTTGAGTCGAACTAGTACTCAATGCTCCACTTATTGCTAGTATTTTCCTAGAACGCTTTTCGTTAGGATCTTCCTAACATCATCAACTGTTGTCGACTAATAAATGTTGGTTTGGTGAACTCCTTGGAGGTGATAGGTGCGTCTCTGTTGGTATCTTGATGAACTTGAAGTTTGGGTTTTCATCAGAGGTAGTGTCGAAATTAAACAATTTTCTTTCATATTTCTTTATGAAGATTTTTTCCCACGTGTTTAATGCAGCTGCACCTTGGAGTGTGTGTGGTGTTTTAGGGCCCGTCGACAACAAGGTCATTTGGTACTTTTTAATAAGTGGATTTCTCGTTCTATACTATGATTCTCCTTCCAAAAATGGTACATTACTGCCGATTTATCTATTTCTTTGTTACTGATGTTCCTACAGTGCTCTTTAAGCCTAATGTTCAAGTTCCTTTTAGTTTTTCCAATGTAAAAGTTGTCACAGCCTTTGCAGTTTATCCGGTACACACCTGATTTTTTGTCTGTGGATATCTCCTTTGTATTGTGATTTCAAAAGGTGTTGTACACTAAATTTGTTCTGTGGGGCCAAAGTAATATTGTGCTGTTTGAAGACTTTTTGGAAAAGCTGTGTAGCTCTGGGATGATATGTAAATTTTCTGTATGAAGTTTCATTGCTGATTGGGGAAAGAGTAGTTACTTGTTTGCATCTTTGTTGTCTTTTGAATTTATCAATCTTCTTTTTGACCAATTCAGCACTGAATCCATTGTATTCTGCAATGTGAATTATATTACTGTACTCTTTGATATATTCCATCTCGTTTAAAAGTACATTAACCAGCCTGTAAGTTAAACTGTTGATAACAGCATGCTTGTGTTGTCTTTGGTTATATCCATCTGATTTTATGACACTTTCTGTGCGTGTTTCCTTCCTATGTATGCCAAATTCAAGTTTGGTATGTTTTCTGGTAAGTTTCAAATCTAAGAAAGGGATTTCATTGCTTGTCTCTTTTTCTATGGAAAATTTTACTGCAGGATTTTGTAAATTAAGTAGTTTTAATGCATCATCCACTTGTTTCTCATTTACTATTGCCCAAATGTCATCCCCATATCTATACCAATGTTTGAAAATTAGAGGGAATGCCTTTGTGATATGGGTTTCCAAAAACCTCATGAAGAGGTCTGCCAAAAATGGGGACAATGGGTTGCCCATAGATAGTCCTGATTTTTGTTTGAAATTTTTTTATTGAATATAAAAAAGGACTGTTCAATGCAAATATTTGTTAAGTGAAATTTGAAACTTATCAGAAAACATACAAAACTTGAATTTGGTATACATAGGAAGGAAACATGCACAGAAAGTTTCATAAAATCAGATGGATATAACCAAAGACAACACAAGCATGCTGTTATCAACAGTTTAACTTACAGGCTGGTTAATGTACCTTTAAACAAGATGCAATATATCAAAGAGTACAATAATATAATTCACATTGCAGAATACAATGGATTCAGTGCTGAATTGGTCAAAAAGAAGATTGATAAATTCAAAAGACAACAAAGATGCAAACAAGTAACTACTCTTTCCCCAATCAGCAATGAAACTTCATACAGAAAATTTACATATCATCCCAGAGCTACACACCTTTTCCAAAAAGTCTTCAAAGAACACAATATTACTTTGGCCTCACAGAACAAATTTAGTGTACAACACCTTTTGAAATCTCACAATACAAAGGAGATACTCACAGACAAAAAATCAGGTGTGTACCGGATAAATTGCAAGGGCTGTGACAACTTTTACATTGGGAAAACAAAAAGGAACTTGAACATTAGGCTTAAAGAGCATTTTAGGAACATCGGGAACAATGAAATAGATAAATCGGCGGTAGCGTACCATTTTTGGAAGGAGAATCATAATATAGAACGAGAAATCCACTTATTGAAAAGTGTCCAAGGTCAAGCTGCATTAACCACGTGAGAAAATATCTTCATAAAGAAATATGAACGAAAATTGTTTAATTTAGACACTACCTTTGATGAAAACCCACACTTCAAGTTTATCAAGATACCAACAGAGACACACCTATCACCTCCAAGGGGTTCACCAAACCAACATCTATTAGTCGACAGCAGCTGATGATGTTAGGAAGATCCTAACGAAAAGCGTTCTAGGTAAATACCAGCAATAAGTGGGGCATTAAATACTAGTTTGGCTGAAAATTATATTAATTTTGTGCTTCACTGTATCATAGTCCTTACACATTGGAATAACTAATTGAAAGTCATAGTTCATATCCATAGAGAAATAGGCTATTATTTTTGGGTGTTTAGTTTTGAATTTGAAAGCCAGTTTTTTTATGGATTAGGAAATATGAAAAACACTAAGGGAAACAAGTGAAAGTTGAAATCAGTATCCTATGTTCAACTTTGGTGTGAACTTTTCTTAAAAGGAAAAAAAAAAAAAAAGTCTCTATATTCAAAATCTAAGTCTCTAAATTCACAATGTTAACACACACAAATTTCTAGGCCTTCAGGTAAACAACTTTTTAAAATAGACAGAACACACAGACTAAGTATGTAATGTTATCAATAGATGAACTTATTTACTGAGATATTTCCAAATTTATGGTGATGTTCAAATGTTGAAATTAATACACTTTGGATATATATCCTCTTCTAACATATGACATAGAAATATGGGGGGATGTTGCTGCTAAAACCAAGATGAATTAACTTATTTTACAAAAGAAAAGCATCATATTGATATATAAGATGACAATGTAGGAATCATGCAGAATTGCTTTTATCAATAATAAGCTTTTAACCGGTTATTCTCTGTATGCTTATAGAACCATACTGTATATAACAAACAACCATTAATAAGAAATAGTCAAATATGCAACCTTAATAGAAGAAATAACTCTAACCTCTTTAAATGCAATACAAATACAAGTTTAATGGAAAAGAATGTCAAAACAAGAGGGACAATTCTATTTAATAGATTACCAGTAGCTCCAAAAATTTGGTTAACACCTCAAAAACACATTTTAAATATAAGCTAAAATCATATTTAATTAATAATTCTTTGTATAATTTGGATGAATTATAGCCTAAGTAGTAGTAAATATATGAGTTGTCCAATGTCAACTGTGCAATGTACAAATGATTTACTGGACCAATAAATTTATTATTATTGTGGAAGCACTGGGCATAAAAGTTTCGGCACAAATAGATAATAGACGGCAGATAATGTTTCACGAGCTTGCATAAGCAGTTAACGAAAGCAGGGTGAGTGTTCACAAAGCCGGCAAACAATGTTACCTCAGATAAAGGACTCGCCGGCACAGATAGGATTTCATGTCTGGAAGTTTCTAGAGATATCTCGATTGACAGAGAATAGTTGTTTTTCTGATTTGCTCGATAAGTCTCTCGAATTATGAGTGAGATATATAAGGGATTGTGACACGCCAGCAGGACAGTTGTGAAATAGTGTTGTGAAAAGAGTGACAGCAAGCTGTGTTGTTGTAACGAAAGCTAAGGATGTAATTTGCTGTCACTGTTTGTTATTCTGATCGACCTTGGTAGACTGATGGTGTTTGTAACGTAATGCTGCTGTAATCTATAAGAGTATTTCTACGAAAATAAAGCAGATTTTTAATTTCTGCAACTCAGTCTTTTAATTCTACAAACCCACAAAGTCACATTATTATTATTATTACTATTATTATTATTATTATTATTATTATTATTATTATTATTCCATCTGTTTTCTGGACCTTGCTAAATACAGATAATTAATGTTAGCTATGTTTGCAGACAAGCTACTGAAGATTCTTGCCCCTTCTGTACAATTTGAGATATTTTTCCAGCTATTGGTGTTATGTTCATTGATTACAAAATAGGCTAAACATGTGACAGATTTAAAAATTATTGCAGGTATATGATAAATTAAAGCAACGTCCTATTTGTGAATTACTACATTCTATTAAAACTGCAATATATATTCTGAAAACCATATTGTCGCTAATGCATTGTTGAGGCGAGACGGCGCAAGGGAGGAGTTCAAAGAGACGGGCAGTGCAGTGCGGAAATAAAAGCTCGCCAAAACGGTGGGGGGAAGGAGATGGATTTCTGGAGAGTTCGTCTTTCTTCTAGCGCCGTCTTGATTGTTGGAGAACATTCCGGATAGTGAGTCAGCTGTAAATAAGCAAGCCACAGCTTGTCCACTCTTTTCTGGTCATGACCTTGCAAGTTGTATGTGTTGGTGACATAATTCCGCTACTGTAAAGGTTGACCAAAGCGTGTTTTGAAAGAAATAAAGAGCAATTTTTAGTGTTTGTAGATGGACTTTTAATTTCACGAACCCACAGTCACAATTGGTGTCTGGAGTGAGACATACGACATGGAGGCTGTATTGGAAAAGATTATACAGGAACTGAAAGAAATGAGAACGGCGAACGATAGCCAGGCCACAGAAATGAAGATGGCTAGCGACAACCTCACCGCCGAGCTGAAGGAAATAAAAACAGCGAATGGCAACCTTGCTGCGAAGACGGAGGCGGCAAATAGAAACCTGGCCGCGAAATTGGAGACAATAAATCACAACCTGATGGCGAAGATGACCGAAATAGCCACGGAAATGAAGGCCGAACTTCTGAAATGAAGGCTGCGAACTGCCGAAAAATTTGAAGAAGAGTTGGCCGGCATGGGGGATGACGTCACGGGACTGGGTAAGCGGATGGGCCAAGTGGACGAGCGCATCGAAGACCTGGCGAACCACTTTAATGACCTAGAGGGAAAGGCTGATAATTACACCAAATCCCTCGAAGACTGAAGTGACAGTGAGAACTTAGTAAAGTGGCAATGCATACTGGACATAGTTGCAATATTTATAAAGAAGATGAAAAACAAAACAAGCCAAAATACTGGACATTTTTAAAAATCTGCTTGGGCATAAAAACTATAGAAGAAAAACTAGACTTATGATGGCCCTAGCGTTGTTAATCATACATATTGTAGCTTGTAAAAATTTCAAGAAAGAAAGGGAGTATTTCAAAAGTCCAGATGAAACTGAAACAATGTGCAGATTTTCTCTGTGCAATAAGCCTTGCTTCAAGTACACATCACATCAGATCTTTTGAATGTAAGAGAGAACTGAAAATATGCAGAGGGTGTGTTAACCGCTTCGCCGATGGCCATTTAAACCCTTCAGGGGACGGAAACGGATAAGCAATAAAAGGAACAAGACATTTAAATTGTTAAATGTTGTAAAAATGCATCATAAATACAATTCCGTATATTCCGTATTTATTAAGTTATTTAAACGAAACAAAAACTGGTTTAAAACCCATTAAAGGTAGTATACATCTACAGTAACAATAAAGTAGAGACTACATTAATAAATCATCGAAATTTCACTACTTTGCTTCACTGCAGCAAAAGCCATTATTTGCGCCGAATGCGCCTAATATTTGAATCATTTTGTTTTGTGTGTATACGAACCAATGTATGTATGTTAGCTACGCAAGCGACTTCTCCGTTTCAAGTTTAGTTTATTTATGCTATACCAAGCGATAGTCATACGAGTATATGTTGCGTTACATTGAAAAGAAAACTCTCTGTCAGCATCTGTTATTACAGTGTTTCTCAACCAAGGTTTCTGGCAGCCTTATGCAGCTGTTTTCGCTCAGTATTTTAGTTATTTATACTCTCTCTGTGTTCAGAGTGACTTCTTATAGCTATCAAGAGCTAAATGAATGACACATTTGAAATTGTTAAATTTCAATAACCATGGCTTATCTCCGTAATGTAGCAAATAAATTACCTTGCATATGATGTATACAGGCTTCTGATATTACTGTAGAAAATCTGGAATACTTATTGTGCGATTATGAAGGAGATGTTTAGGATATAGTTAGTAGTGACATGTAGTGGTCTACAGATGGCATGTTAGCTACTCCATTGTTTGGGGGAAGTGGCGGGTCAAATATGAGTGATGTGGATCAGCTATTACTAGCTATCCCTCTTTACGAAAAACAGTTAAATGGTAAAAAAAAAAAAAAAAAAGTATTTTTATACCACTGGATGTAACCATGCACAATTGTTTAGTAATTTTCAGAGCTGTAAATTGATGCAAGACATTCATCTACCTGTACTTGCGCGTATAAATAGCTCATAACCTAAATGAGTATTATAATAGAAATAAGGGGTAAGAAATTCACCACAACATCACCTCTCATACTTGAGAGAAAACACTTTCCTAAAAGCATACCACCCACAACTAAAAAAGGCGCAATCCTTTCGAAAATGTCTAGTGTGTTGCGAAAAAGAAAATACTTCTTTCAGTCATAAATTTAACAATTAAAATAATATATAACATATAATAAAATTTAACAATAACAGCCACGCCATGGCTCAGTGGTTAGACCGCTTGGCTCTCACCAAGGTGGCCCGGGTTCGATCCCAGGCAACCGCAAAGTGAGATTTGTGGTGGACAACACGGCGTTGGGGCGGGTTTTCTCCGGGACCTCCGGTTTCCCCCGCCATCTCATTCCACCACTGCTCCATCTTCATCTCATGTATCATCAGTGTCACCGCCTGCGGTGCCGTATGTAGTAAAAGCGGGCGTTAAACACTACACATTTCATTTCATTTTTAACAATAACAAGTTTATAAAAAGATATAACTTACGATATATCTTACAGTATACTACTTCAATAGAAGCTTGCCCTGAGTTGAATACTGTAATAACATGCTATGAAACATATTATGCAGCTTTTGATGAAAAACATATTTTGTGAAAGTAATAATTATTTTTATTGACTTTGTTATTATTTGAATATTAGTAATATTTGTCATTACCTTGTTTAGTTTTACAAACAATGCTGTTGTAGAAAGGGTAATTTACCTCACTAGATTTTAATGATATGTGGTGAAAGTTAGAGTTGGTCATTAGAAAACAGTGAAGTGTTACGCTCACTTTCTTCTCGGGCAGCCAGCCAGGTGAAAAGATGATTAGGTATCAATGTTTTGGGAGTGTGCATCTCTCCCATCATCAGGATATTTATAAAATGTTATAACCACAAACGAAATACTGGATTAAGTTAAGTTAATTGGGAGTCGATTAATAACACAAAACAACACTCACTGGATATTTATAGTTATGTTATATCCAGTATTTCATTTGTGGTTATAACATTTTATAAATATCCTGATGATGGGAGAGATGCACACTCCCAAAACGTTGATATCTAATCATCTTTTCACCTGGCTGGCTGCCCGAGAAGAAAGTGAGCGTATTCGTCGCCAGGAAAGCTTCAGGTCTTATTTTATTGAAGTGTTAGGTTAGCAGTGAAGAGGTTGTATTTGTTAGGTGCTCCAGATAGAGATGTAAGAAGAGTCTAAGTAGCAGTGGGAACCAGCACTGAGATATACAGAACACAAATTGAAGTATTTCTTAATATAAAAAGGATATGGAACAAGAAATAAGCTTAAAAAGGACTGGTGAATATTTTCTCCACTTTATGAATGAATGGTATGCTACTGATTATAGGACTAGGAAAGCACATGATGTTAGGAGAAATCTGGAAGAAAGGTTGCAAAACAGAATGCTGTTTGTAGAAAGAGAAATTAAAGAGGAAATAAAAAGTGAAATACAAGAAATGAACAGGGAGCTTCAAGGAATTAAAAGAAGGCTAAAAAATATAGAAGAGAAATAGCGGAGATACATTTGATATAAGTTGGGCAGAAAAAAGAGAAAAGAGAAAATGGAGATGGTGCATAATAGATGTGAGGTAACTGAGGCTTATCGTATGGTCAAAAGAGGTGGTAGAAGGGTGATTGTGGTAGATCAGCAACAGCACAAGTTCTACATGAAATTCTGAGTAGATCAGAGTAGTTGAAGGTTACGAGAATTTCCATAAACAAAGATTTATCAGTGGAACAGAGAAACTTGAAGAGAAAATTGTTTCAATGGATGAAGATATTGAGATTGGTGGAAACATGAGTATATGTAAGAAATCTGCATTTGTATGTTGACAAATTACCAGCTGATGAATGGGAAAGGGTCAGTGGGACAGATCCAGCAAGAAATGAGTCGAAAACAAGGGTTGGATAACATCAGCTGAATTGCAAACTGGAGAAACAGGAAATTCAAGGGTGAAATTAATGCCAGAAAGAAATGTGAGACAAAGTAACACCTGCTGCATGGAGCAAAAGTATAGAGATGAGAGACACGGTGAGGAACAGGTGAGAAGTGTGACATCACCAAGAAGACATGTATCACCAGACAAAAGGGAATCAGCAAGGCAGCTAAATTTCAAAAGAAAGTGGTGCTACTAGGCTACTAGTAGAAAGCAATTTGATAAAATATATCTGGAGAATATATTGTGACTTTGTGGGTTACAAACACTAAAAATTGCTCTTTATTTCTTTCGAAACACGCTTTGATCAACCTTTACAGTAGCGGAATTACGTCTTCAACACATACAACTTGCAAGGTCATCGACCACAAAAGAGTTCACTTTTACAGCTGTTCACGCACATGCTTCCAATTACCGACTGTCCCCTTGACAAGCTGCAGCTTCATTATTTATAGCTGACTAATTATCCGGAATGTTCTCAAATACTCAAGAAGGCGCCAGAAGAAAGACGAACTCTCCAGAAATACGTCTCCTTCCCCCCACCGTTTCGGCGAGCTTAAATCTCCGCACTGCACTGCCCGTCTCTTTGAAATCGTCCCTCACGCCGCCTCGCCTCAACAATGCGTTCGCGACACTTCCATCTTCAAGGCTGGTCGTTCCGAACAGCACCATCGTAGCGGGCCAGACAATTCAGGTTTACCACCAACATTTTTCCTCGGGGCACCTTTTGGCTGCGGTAAACCACGTCGTTAATCCTCTTCACCACCCAGTACCGTCCTTGCCGTGGTTGCTGAAGCTTCGGGCAGCGTCCCTTGGTTCGGGTAGGGCGGCACAGACCAAGTCACCTTGCTGGGACCCTTGGCTGTTGGCTTGCCTGTCGTATCGGGTGTTCATGCGGTCACTCGCCATCTGGATGTTTTGCGTCCGGGGGGCTCCCAAAAGCCAGGTCACAAGGGAGGCGTAACTTGGCCGAACATTAAGCTGGCTGGCGTCATCCCAGTGGTGTGTGTTGACGAGCGGGAGACCAGGAAGAACAGTGGCACCTTGACGCCCCAGTCCCGCTGATGGCTGGCCAAGACCTTCCGACTGTGGATGTAAAGGCGTTGTGCGGGTCTTTTCACCCCAAGTCTTTCCAGTGCCTCCTTCATCAAGTGAGACTCAAAAGTGGTACCCTGGTCACTGTGGAGCTTTAACGGCACCCCAAAACGCCAGAACAGTTGCTCCACGAGGCATTGTGTGATTGTCTTCGCCTTCTGGTTCGGGATGGCATTTCAACTCCGGCCACTTGGTGAAATAGTCCACGGCCACCATCATGTACTTGTTACCTCGGTCGGACATTGGGAATGGTCCAGCTACGTCGACAGCGATGCGTTCGAATGGCGCTCCGACGTTGCACTGCTGCATGCGACCCCGGCTTAGTCTGGGGCCCGCGACTCGCTGCGCACACGTGACATTGGCGGCACCATCTCTCAGCGTCTGCTTGGAGCCTCAGCCAGTAGTAGCCCCTAAAAGTACAACCTCTGAGTTGTGCAGCCGGGGTCGCATGCAGCACTACGTCGGAGCGCCTTTCAAACGTATGTGGGTGGTATGCTTTTAGGAAAGTGTTTTCTCTCAAGTATGAGGGGTGATGTCATGGTGAATTTCTTACCCCTTACCTCTATTATAATACTCAATTAGGTTATGAGCTATTTATACGCGCAAGTACAGGTAGATGAATGTCTTGCATCAATTTACAGCTCTGAAAATTACTAAACAATTGTGCATGGTTACATCCAGTGGTATAAAAATACTTTTTTTTTTTTTTTTACCATTTAACTGTTTTTCGTAAAGAGGGATAGCTAGTAATAGCTGATCCACATCACTCATATTTGACCCGCCACTTCCCCCAAACAATGGAGTAGCTAACATGCCATCTGTAGACCACTACATGTCACTACTAACTATATCCTAAACATCTCCTTCATAATCGCACAATAAGTATTCCAGATTTTCTACAGTAATATCAGAAGCCTGTATACATCATATGCAAGGTAATTTATTTGCTACATTACGGAGATAAGCCATGGTTATTGAAATTTAACAATTTCAAATGTGTCATTCATTTAGCTCTTGATAGCTATAAGAAGTCACTCTGAACACAGAGAGAGTATAAATAACTAAAATACTGAGCGAAAACAGCTGCATAAGGCTGCCAGAAACCTTGGTTGAGAAACACTGTAATAACAGATGCTGACAGAGAGTTTTCTTTTCAATGTAACGCAACATATACTCGTATGACAATCGCTTGGTATAGCATAAATAAACTAAACTTGAATCGGAGAAGTCGCTTGCGTAGCTAAACATACATACATTGGTTCGTATACACACAAAACAAAATGATTCAAATATTAGGCGCATTCGGCGCAAATAATGGCTTTTGCTACAGTGAAACAAAGTAGTGAAATTTTGATGATTTATTAATGTAGTCTCTACTTTATTGTTACTGTAAATGTATACTACCTTTAATGGGTTTTAAACCAGTTTTTGTTTCGTTTAAATAACTTATTAAATACGGAATATACGTTATTGTATTTATGATCCATTTTTACAGCATTTAACAATTTAAATGTCTTGTTCTTTTTATTGCGTATCCGTTTCCGTCCCCTGAAGGGTTTAAATGGCCATCGGCGAAGCGGTTAACACACCCTCTGCATATTTTCAGTTCTCTCTTACATTCAAAAGATCTGATGTGATGTGTACTTGAAGCAAGGCTTATTGCACAGAGAAAATCTCCACATTGTTTCAGTTTCATCTGGACTTTTGAAATACTCCCTTTCTTTCTTGAAATTTTACAAGCTACAATATGTATGATTAACAAGGCTAGGGCCATCATAAGTCTAGTTTTTCTTCTATAGTTTTTATGCCCAAGCAGATTTTTAAAAATGTCCAGTATTTTGGCTTGTTTTGTTTTTCATCTTTTTATAAATATTGCAACTTTGTCCAGTATGCATTGCCACTTTACTAAGTTCTCACTGTCACTTTATTAATATGATTCAGTACAACTTATCCTGTTGTTTCATCTAATTCACAATGTCACTTCACTAATGTGATTTAATTTAACTTTCTCTGTTATATCACTTTTCTATGTTATGTAGCCATGTAATGTCATACTTATAAAGCAGCATATCCTTTGGATGATTTGCTCACTGGGGAAGTGAACAAAAGATGTCCAGTCTCTTGCAGAGGCAGCACTCACTGCATGTCACAAACTTCCTTGAATGTACCAAAAATGCATTTACTATCTCATTAGCTGGTTCACTTGCAAGAATGCTTGCTTATATAACCTTTGAAATTTTGCAGAGTTCTGGAAAATTCAATAAAGTGGAGAATAGAAACTTCCAGAAAATTGTGATTATCTCTTAATAGCACCTCTGGTGTTTACTCTGGACAAGAGCACTATCAACTGATCAGTCGAGTCATTTGGTTGATTGGCACCTTCTACCGAATATCTAAGGCCATAGCTCCATCACATTGTCACCAATGGCATTGTTGTGCTGCCACGACAAGCTGGAGCCGGATGTGTGGGCAGGAGAGAGACAGAGAGAGGCTCCAGAGTGCTTGGTCTATTGTTGTTGCCGAGAAATTTCTCGGAATATCTGCAGCATTCTAGAAACAATGGCTAGGGGTATAAATACCCTGCACAGTGTTAGAAGCAGCAGTTGTTTGTTGGTTATTGCAACAGTCAATGATTGAAGTGTATCACAGTGATTTCTTTCATTTGTTTTCGTGCAGCAAAACACTGAGTCAGCCTTGAAGACAGCTGGTTGTCAATTTCACATCTTTTTACCGCAGCAAAAGTTGTTTTAGATTCCTGCAAGCCGGATTTCCAAATCTACATAACCCACACAGTCACATTATAGTATTTAGTTTTTTCTGCAAATTTCAGTTCTAACAGCATTATCCAAAAAGTTCCATAAAATTCCAATAGATGGATGCATCACTTCTAGCGATTAACTTGACTATCACTTTCTTCCAGAGAAACCCTTTATACCACCTGCTTCCTTTACATTTCGTGTTGTGTGAAAATAAGTAGTGTCAACAGTGCTAATCTAGTGTTTTGTGAGCATGGTTTTTATAGCGTTTTGACAACCTCATGGTGATACTGGGTACTGGCGCAAAAGTCCCTCTCCATGTTTTGAGAGTTGTTTAAATAAGTGAAAGTGTATGTTGTTAACGTTTAAATAAAGTGATATTCCTTATGACAATAACAAAGTTCAAATTCAATAAAGTATTGCAAATGAAGTATCAATACTTTCAAAGTGACAAGAGAGGAATCAAACTTTACACAAAGCTGTTTTTATGTAAATGTAATATTAGTAATGACCAAAGAAACACCTATAATTATCATCTCTAAAGTTTCCTCCTTTTTTAATACTCAATAGGGTAGCCCTATACAAAGGTCACACACAAAATCATGAGCAACAATCTATTATAACCCTCCTCTTTTGGAAAAGAAGAAGAAGAAAAAAAAGAACATACTGTCATAATTTATAGATTATATAGGCAGAATCGGCAGAATCAGTTCATGGCATCATTAGCTTCCATTATATGACCATCATTAGTAGTGATGGTCTCGATACTTGATTTTTAAGTTCCAATAATACATAATCACTTTATAAAAAGCTGTAAACATGACAGTCTGTTTATTGAATTAGTTGTTTTATGTGTATAAACACATATAACCATTTTCTTTTTGCTCATTATTTTCAGATGTTGTGGCATTATATCCTCACATCGAGAGAAACCTGTTTTTCCAATAGTTCTTAAACTTCACTTGGTGTATGAATGTAACTTCTTCTTTAAACTGATTTACCAGTATGCAAAAATATTTTACGTATGTTTTACTCAATATTACAACTGAATATTGGTAAAACAAAATATTAATGGAAATTAGTCATACAGTACACATGCTTTAAATCAACTATTTAGAAAGAAATTTATAACATTCTCCAAATGAAAGTGTGCAGTGCAATGGTTTAAAATCTTTAGCAGCAATTTAGCCTGCTATACGATGTTATGTCTGACATATAATGAATATAGAAACCAAAAAAATTGTATATTATAGTTATTTTTATTTGATCTTGGCCTATGGTATAATAGCGTGGGGAAATGCATATTCATATTCATATTTATTCACCAGGAGATTCTTACAAAATTTTGGGCTTCGTCAAAATAATATAAATAATTTAAATATATACAGTTGTAAAAATATTTAACTACACAGGATACATGATAATTCTATAAACATTAGTCCTTTTAACAATTAGTGTGATATTAATAAAGGTTTGAAAGCTAATACACATCATCTTAAGTCTTAAAATCCACAGGGTGAGGCAGGTCCAGGCGTCCACATCATCTTCCTTGTTGTTTCGGCATGTAGTCTCAAACGTATGTAACAAGCAATTTACAAATTCGGATTAGTGTTATGTCATATAACCTATGTCACATATACATTACAGGTTTTTTATTTAGCATATATACAAATATTCATCTATATCATAGAAAGCACTATTGATTAAATAATTTTTTAACTGTATCTTTATATCTGATTTTTGTCTGACTAAAAGAATAACCCTATAAATGTATGACACCACAGTTAATAATCTTTCATTTTTAAAAACTTCCTTACAGGAGTCCCTGGAATTTAGTGAGCATATGGTTCTTACACACCTTTTCTGTAATACAAGTAGCCGCTTTAAATTATCTTTATACGTTGTACCCCATAATTCAATACCATAATTTAATTGAGTGTATAATTCCAAAATAAATCCATTTTAAATGAGTTTTATCCAGGTAATGTGCCATATAATTTAACAAATAAATACCCTTACTAATTTTATTACATACAGAGTTTACATGATTTGTCCAAGATAAATTTTTGTCCATATGTAGTCCAAGGAATAAGTGATTGTCTGATGTTACTATTTCTTCATTTTCAATTTTAATTCTTATATTACTAGACAGGAGTTTACTGATTTTAAAATATATTATGCTTGTCTTATCTAGATTATTAACCAGGTTGTTGCTAACCAGAAATTTGAATATTTTATCTGTGCCTGAATGTATATTAGTAATTAAGTTATCTTCTGTTTTACCCCAGCAAATAATTGATGTGTCATCAGCATATGACACAGCTTTAACATTATTAGGAGCAGGTACGTCATTTGTATACAAGGTGAATAATAGTGGTCCAAGCACCGACCCTTGTGGGACACCACATTTTACAGTTGCTAAGGTGGATTCATATTTTGTTTCTGTTTGATTCAATTTACATGTTATTTCTGTACTCTGTACCCGTCCTTCTAATTATGTCTTAATTAACTGGCCTGCCGCTCCTCTTATACCATATCTGTCCAATTTTTTAATTAACAATTGATGATCAATGCTATCAAAGGCCTTAGATAAATCCAAAAAAATCCCCATAACCTGATTGTCATTTTCCATTTTAGTAACTAGTTCGTCTATAAATTCTACGGCAGCTGTAACTGTAGAGAAGCCCTTTCGAAAACCATGCTGAGATTTAGATAGTATATTATGTTTGTCCAAGAAGCTCATGATTCTTTTTAATATAATTTTTTCAATGAGTTTAGCGAAAGTTGAAGTCAGCGTGATTGCCTATAATTGCTCACATTGGTAACATCACCCTTTTTATGTAATGGTTTAATAACACCCTTTTTTAGACATTCGGGAAAAACACCTACAGATAAACAGGCATTTATCAAATGCAGTAGGACATCGGCCAATTCATCCTTGCATTGTTTCAAAGTTTTAGATGAAACTTCATCCCACCCACTAGAGTTTTTAGGTTTTAACTGTGTAATAATGTTAATCAGTTCCAACTTTGTAACAGGTTTTAAAAATATTGTGCTACTGATACATTTTATTCCACTGGATGTGTCCATATTAACTGTATTGTTACCCTTTGGTACAGCTACATTTAGAAAATATTCATTAAATATGTTACTAATGCTAACTGGATTAGCAACATTTTTGTTATCATGTTTAAGTACAATATTTTCTTACAATTACTTTCTTGGAAGTGTTGAAAACAGTGTTGTTATGATAAATTAACTTTAAAGAGAGTCGATTAAAGACACTAGACAACACTTTTAAATTTTTCCGGAACTAGTTTCAGAGGCTTTGCCTCTATCATCGGCCGGCTCTCGACTGATTCTCGTTGGTGTAGCTGACGATACCTTGTCACAGGTCTCCTCTGGTGGCGGCTCAAGGAACTTGCTGAACAAATCCTTCTGGGGGATGTCGAAATTGAATACTTTGTTCCTATTTTTTGAAATGAAGATTTGTTCCCATGTGGATAGTTCTTGTTTTCCTGATGTATGTTTCAGTAGTTTTGGTTCTGGATTTATGTTGTGGTTTTTTTCCCAAAAATGTGTGGCAACTGCTGATTTTTCTAATTGTTTATATTTTATGTTTCTAAAGTGTTCCTTTGCTCTTGTTTCTAAATTTCTTTTTGTTTTTCCAATATAAATTTGACTACAGTCATTGCATTCAATTTGATATATACCAGATTTTTTGTTTGATGGAATGGCATCTTTGATGTTTGAGCAAATTAGGTTTTTTAAGGAGAAATGGTTGACTGGTGCTAGTTGAATATTTTGTTTTTTGAAGACTTTTTTGAATTTATCATAGGCCCATGGATGATTTTCAAAAAATTCACTTACCATCCATGGGCCTATGATAAATTCAAAAAAGTCTTCAAAAAACAAAATATTCAACTAGCACCAGTCAACCATTTCTCCTTAAAAAACCTAATTTGCTCAAACATCAAAGATGCCATTCCATCAAACAAAAAATCTGGTATATATCAAATTGAATGCAATGACTGTAGTCAAATTTATATTGGAAAAACAAAAAGAAATTTAGAAACAAGAGCAAAGGAACACTTTAGAAACATAAAATATAAACAATTAGAAAAATCAGCAGTTGCCACACATTTTTGGGAAAAAAACCACAACATAAATCCAGAACCAAAACTACTGAAACATACATCAGGAAAACAAGAACTATCCACATGGGAACAAATCTTCATTTCAAAAAATAGGAACAAAGTATTCAATTTCGACATCCCCCAGAAGGATTTGTTCAGCAAGTTCCTTGAGCCGCCACCAGAGGAGACCTGTGACAAGGTATCGTCAGCTACACCAACGAGAATCAGTCGAGAGCCGGCCGATGATAGAGGCAAAGCCTCTGAAACTAGTTCCGGAAAAATTTAAAAGTAAGTGTTGTCTAGTGTCTTTAATCGACTCTCTTTAAAGTTAACAATATTTTCTGTTTTTTTTTTTTTTTTTACATTTTTCTTTTCTATCATTTACAACATCCCATAAAGCTTTACTTGTATTTTTTGCACTTGCTACCTTATACTTAATGCTTTCTGATCTCAAAAGTTTAAGAGCTGCTTCATACTCTTTCTTGTACTCTGTATCTATCATAATATAATCTGTTACCATATTGCCTATAAAAGATGTACATATCCTTCATTGATTCCCTTAATTTAATTACACTGATTGGAAGGGTTAGTTTATTACAATTTGTTTTGTGCTTATACATTACCCATTTCGGACATGCAGTATCAAAATGTTTATTAAATATACTATAAAAAAATTCCCATTTATCATTCGCACAATCTGTACTATATATCTTATCCCATGATTCCTGCTGAAGCAATCTTTTGAAAGCATTTATACTATAAGAATTTATTTTTCTTGCCCTTGTCTTTACTATACCATCTTTTTTAATATTGCAATTCATAATTTTCACGACCTGACCTTTATGATCTGATACATAGCTATCGAAAACTCTTACTTGTATACTTCTACAATCAATATTAGTGGCAACTTGGTCAATAGAGGTAGCGGATGTCAGTGTTACTCGAGTTGGGACAGTAATATACATCTTAATACCAAACATATTTAGCACTTCTGTAAGTTTTGTATATGTAATGTTTTCCGTGTTTGAGTTAATGTTAATATCCCCTATCATCACAATTTTGTTATTATATACTGAATATTTCGACAACACAGCCTCTAAACCATCGAAAAAATTTGAAATTTGTCCACTTGGTGATCTGTAAATTCCAAAGAGTAATATATTATCCCCATCAGTATTAATTCTAACCCCAGTAATTTCAAAATCCTTTTTTACGCAATGTTTGTTCAAATTGATAATTTGTACACTTTCATTATATTTTTCATGCGCATATATTGCTATGCCACCTCCCTTAAATTCGGTTCTACAGAAACTACTTTGTAATACAAAATTATCTAATTTATAGAGTTGAATTTGTTGTGCTTATGAACCATGTTCCGTAATGATTACAAAGTGAGGGCCTAAATTATTTAGCAGTATGCTGAATTGCTCAGTTTTATTGGATAAGTATTGCACATTTTGATGAAATATAATTAAGTTGCTGTTATTTTCATTCTGTACTGCAGGTAACCTATCAGTTTCCAGTTCTGAAATTTCTATTTCATCATTCCCTACCTTGGACTCCCTTAAACAATTCACCTTGCTGCTTTTAGCACCTAATTTTTTGATACACTATGCACTTGTTGACAACTGGATATGACATCACACAATAACTTACCAAACTTGGCCGATCCTCTTCTATTCAAATGGATACCATCCCTGGCCAGATCTTCATCCTTGATCCAACAGTTCCCGTCTACCATCATGCAGCTTCGGACTGAGCACAACCAGTCTAGTTGCCTATTAATACTCTGCACCCGCTTCCAGCTCACATCTCTCCTTTGTAGTACGCCACTGATAATTACCTTTGTTGCCGGGCTTTGCCTTCTTATTTGTTCCACCAGATCCATAGTGTCTCCCATGATCACATCAGACGTTATACCCCTACTCGCATCATTTGATCCTACTATATTTGGTTCTAGTTCGTCTAATTTTAGCATTTCCACTTTATGTCTCAGTTCCTCAGTGCGTATTCCCGGGAAACGCTTCACTTCATGGCCCATTTTACGGCACTCGTTACCGGCATATCTCAAAATGGAGTCACCTAACACCATAACTGTTGTCTTCTGTTTTCTCATGTTTTTACTGTGCTGTGTATTGCATTTCCCTTCACCACACATTATATTGCTCTCCTGATTTCCAACTTCATCCTCTTTCACCAAGAGAGCTTCAAATCTATTACATATGGGCACATTTGGGTTACAGTCCACAACCACAAACTTTTTATTTCCTTGTTTTTCAGCAATCGTAGAATATGACACTTCTTCCTTTAAACTTTTAACTTGGCTTTTAAGTTTCTGATTTTCATTTTTCAAGGATTTTATTACATTCTCCGCTTTCTGTAGGTCCTGGTTCAGCATTCCTACAATTATTTGTAGTGACGCTATGTCTCCGCTTCACGCGTTACCGGGTTTGTTGTCAGCTTTCCTTGTTCAAGTTTCTTTTGAAGTTCCGCCGCTCGTATTTCCCCCAAATTGCTACCTTCATTTACACATGTTGCACTAACATTAATACTACTTTCTGTTCTTGCTTCACTCGACATCTTCGCTATTTCACTATTTAAATAACTTTTATCGTGAAACCTGCAACGCGTAGTCATTCCACATGCCGCCATCTTGAAATCTGGATGGGAAATAGTTTTTAAAATTCAAAAAAAGATAATATGCATAATGTCACGTGCTAGCTTTAAAGATTCATGCGAATCATTATTTAACAAATTAAAAATTTTAACAATGTCCTCAGTATATATTTTAGAGACACCCACCTATGTATATAGAAATTATGACAAATTTATGCAAAAACAAATCAGCATAAAACACCCTATGCATAGACTAACTCTATACGAGAAAACATCATATTATATGGGTATAAAAATATATAATAAGTTGCCTCAAAGATTCAAAATTGTTTAATAAAGAAGTGCAAAAGAATTGTTATTATATAAGATATTACTCCATACAAGAATTCATGGATGATTCAATATAAGTACTACTAAACCTCACATTACTTGTAACTGAAAAATTATTTATATTGCATAAATAATACCTTGTATACCATCTACACATTAGAATTATCTTTCTCTTTTATTTTAACTCTTGTTTTATATATAACTTGACAAGTTACCACCAGTTTACCAGCTTCAGCTTACAATGTAAACGTTATGTGACAATAAAGATTCGATTCTATTCTATTCTATCAGAAATCTGTAGTAAATGGAGGTGGTTAGTTCCAACACTATTTTGTGCTTTACTAGTGAATGAATTACCTTTATTTTTTAAGTGTTTATTATGAAGAGTTGCTGAAAAGTAAGGCCTAATTTTTAATTCTGTTCACAATATTGCTGAAGTATCACATGTCATGTATATTTCTGTTATCTTTCCTGCTTCGCTGATGCAAGGTAAAAACCCTCTGCTGCTAGAGAGCTCCAAATTGTAGTGTGTAACATGTGGTGTGTAGACCATGTTAGTGCTAGAGAAACGGCATGCTATAATCATGTTTCTAGCCCCAGAAAACGTCCCTCCAATTGAAATTCATAGAAGACAGAAAGCTCTATAGGGTGATAAGTGCATTGGTATCAGTAAAATGTGCCAGTGGACTGTTTATGCTTCTAATGACAGTGTTAACCTCAGCGTCTGTGCACAGCTTGGAGTGAACTGCAAGCGAAAACGGACCATTCATTGGAATTGGGTTAAACTCGTTAGAGACAATGGTTGGATAACACAAACACAGCTCACATGTTAGTGAGGCATATGAGGTGAGCATGTGTGGGCCCCAATTGCAAAACTGCAGCTCATGAAAACTGTGCATGTTGGGTGCCTCAAATGCTCACCTCTGACAAAGGATAGTGGACATAAGTCAACAATTTCTTTTGCATTTTGCACATAAGGGTGATGATTTCCTTCACAACATTGTGACATGTGATGAAGCTAAGTGCACCATTTGACACTAAAGGCAAAAGAACAACAAAACCACCAAAAATGTTCACGACCATGATATCAGTGGCAAAGTCATACTCACAGATTTCTGGGATGCTCAAGGTATGGTGCATATGGAATTCATGTCTAAAAGGACTCACCATAAACTCTGCAAGGTACTCTAAGATTCTGCATAAATTGAAAGCATGCGTATGAGCTCATCTCCAAGAATCCAATGCCTTGGGTTGACTGTCATTGATCATCACCCATACAGTCCCAACTTACTCCATCCAATTTTCATTTTCCAAACCTTAAAGAACACCCTTCAAGCTCACTTTGATTGTAATGAAGGGTGCAAGCAGAGGTGAGGCAGTAGGTGCATCAACAAGGCCCAACATTCTACAGCGACCACAAACTGGTCCCTCATTAGGAGAAATGTGTTCATTGCCAGGGTGACTATGTTGAAAATAAATATGTAGACATCAATAATAAGGATGTAGAATGGTAATAGTTTATTACAAAAGCTTTAAGGTGTTCCCGGGAAAAATTGGAGGTGTTAATTTTCAGCATGCCCTCATAGTCTTTGAAGAGCGTTGGGAAGGACTTTTTAATTTGTGTTTCAAATGCACTCATAAATATCCTTCCCATTGATCTTTGATCAGCCACGAATTTTGCAAGCATAATATGCAAACCAAAAGTTGTATGCCACAACTTTCCTACTTTTAAAATTATAGCATATATGTACAATTTTTCTATGCATCTCAAATTAGTTTTGTAGCTTACAATCAGTCTCATGCCTCCATATTCCATGTGTTAATTGGCGAGTTGTTGTCAATAAGTGCTGCATAAGTACTGTTGGATCTTGAAAGATAATTTCCTCATAAAATTCAGAAACTAGTGTCTTTTTTCCCTGCATTGCATCTGGTTCAGACTGGAACAGCTTCAATATATGATACAAAGTAACCTGAAAATTAAAAATAATGCATTAATAAGAATCACTGCAAAATTAACTTAACATCACTTGAGCAGGTAATTAGGACCTGCCACATGTGCAGTCCAAATTATCTTTAACCAAAAAGGGAGGGGGGTGGCTAAAAACTAATGTAAAACATTCATGTGATGTTCTCTGTCCATTTTCTTTCTTTCTCATACCCATACTACAAATTATTCATTCAAAAAATTACCTCTTCACAAAATTCCTGCTAGTAACATTTATTTCAACTTAATTATTAATGGATATAAAAGTTGAAAAATTGCACTTATTTAGGAAAATGAATATACAGGATATACAGATTCTTTCAACCTTTGTTAGTTACCAAGAAAATAAACAAAATATTGAAATATTTGAGATTGATTTATGAGTCACTATGTTTACACTCAAACTTCACTTACTTATTGTTGTATAATTGAAACGTTTTCAAGATCATTCGATCTCATCACCAGCTGATCTGTGGGTACCAACACGAATGGAATACAATCATGCCATCTGATCAATCCCACCCACTCCATATTTATTTATTTATTGTTATCTGAAAAGGTTCCCAGAGCCATAGCTCATGCTAGGGAACAGTACAAAAATAGTCTTGTTGCAAAACTCAACTCTTTCAGGAAGTTTCTTAGAGGCTGCCAGATATTGCACATCAGTTGTGAAGTGTACTCATTGTAATTACATTCTTCTGTGGCTTTCCTTGGTAGCTGGTTAGCAAAATACTATAGTTTGTTTTTATGAGAATGGTGTCAAAGTGGAGCTCTGGAATTTCTTAGGTGATCAGGAACTTCTTGTCTCGATCTAGTTCCTATTATATTAGTGCCTGACTTCTTTAGTCTTTTAGCTAGTGATAGTGAAGTAAAGTAGTTGTCCGTGGTGACATTTTATCAGTTTTTTAGAACAGGATTTGTTAGAGACATTACAACTTGTTCTGGAACATATTCATTCCGAAGCCACTGATTATCCTTCCCAAGATATGGGATAGCATTGCAGAGATACTTTGAGTTCACATCTTCAAACATCCAGTATTTCATACCAAATTTATTAGGCTTATTGGCCATGTATTGAATGAATGAACAGGGACATTTTGTATGATAAAGTTGTTCATCTACTGTAAGGAATGCACCTGGTATGTAGCAAGTCTTGCAGTTTTCAATAAATTTGTTTCAAATAGTTGAAACGAGTGCAAAGCTATCCATCTTTAGCCTTTCAGAAGAGGATGACCTAACAACAAATTGTAAAAATCTCATCAGTTCCACAAATCTATCCCCTGCCATGGTATCAGAAAATATAGGTGGTCCCCATTTTTGGACCAGAGTTCACTAGTTCAAGGCTTCTGCACCCAAGTGCACCCCACAAGTAAATTACGCTGATGAAAGTGTCCAGCTCATCCAAGAAAACAGTCCATTTCTCATCATTTTTCTTCTCTTTTGCTTCAATCTCTGTACATTTTTTTTTGGAATGTCAAAGAATGGACTCATCAATGAACTTCCAAGCAGATGCATGGCTGCTGTTCCTTACATGTCTCTTAGCATAAGCAGTAGAGTCTCCTATTTTCTTTCAAAACATTATGTTGCTCTGTTCTACAGGATTGTGCCCTGAATCAATGACCGCCACTCATTACCCTTATCTCTACTAAGAATTTTTGTACCTGCAGGAAGTTTTTCCTCTTTATGTTGACTTTTTCTGCCTCTTCTTATTATTGGTTGTGTTGAAGTGCTTGCATTACCTGAAGCTGTAGTATTACTAGTATGCATTCTATTTTCACTTGCTGCTGTGATGCAGTCAATTTGGATGGAGTTGCACAGTGCTGCAAGTTATGTTCAAATAATGGTTGTATTGAGCTATGTCCATACCTTCTTACCTCTCTCGCAGCACGAGAATTACAGGAAATGTCCTGAATTTGCTTTTCCAGAAAAAATAAATAAACAGATAAATTGGCACAGAAAAGTGTATAAAAATTATAATAAAATATATAAATACAGTCAAAAATTGTATACATTGTGTACAAAAAAGGAAATGATTAACTACATAAATGAACCTATTAGGAATACAGTTTCATGTTAGGTACTATCTAAAGCAAGCAGAATACAACTTACCATTCAAATAATCTTCACTGAACGACTCATTTTCCTATTTTTTTTTTTATTTTTTTTTTATTTGTTTTGTTTTGTAATTTACGTCCAACGTTAAGTCATATCGGATGATGAATGGAATGGATGAAATGATGCTCAAATGAGCCCAGGGTCCATAGAGCTTAGAGTTACACAACATTTGTCTTTCAGGATAAGGGAAAATGCCAGAAAACCCCTTATCTAGGTAACTCACCCTGACCGAGATTCGAACTCGAGACCTCTTGAACGTGAGGCAGACATGCTACCACCACGCTACCGAGGCGGAGAGCTGGAGGTTGATAATCATCTTCACCACTATCATGTTCTTCAAAAATATCACTTTCTGATACATCGTCTGGTATATCATGAAATATAGCTAAGATTTCATCTGGTTTCAAACCACGAGACATCTTGCAGGCATAGATTCACAATGTACACCTATATGAGAAATCGAACGACAATGCAAGCGAAAGACTAACATATATCACTATAATGAACAACTGGCATGAAGACAGACAATGCTTGAAAAGCATATTAGTGACAATGAGAAATTCAATTACAATGTGAGTGAAAGCCTAACAAAATTGTAAATGTCAAAAATGACCGTCTCCTGGGTTCATGGTCAAATATGAAAAAACATCCATGCAAATGATGACATGCCGAAAATTATTATGCTATATAAAACTAGAGGTTATATCAAGAAAAGTTACTAAAGACCAAGCTTCGTTTTCAAAAACCGGCAGAGCTAAACTTATTCAAATATCAAGAATGGTCAAAATGACTGCTACCGGGGTTCTAGTGTTAAATGAACTATTCATATATCAATTATTTAATTCATGCTTCTCACATTTCTCGTTTAAATCTTACAAGTATTTTCATTACTTTAAAAATTCACAATCACAAATTTTCAGGACAAACTATATGGAGTTATAAATCTGTGTGGGTTCAGTAGAAAGTATTTTATACTTTTTAATCAATTTTAAAAATGTGGTATACTAAAAACTTTAAATATTTAGTTAACTTATGTTACAGATGTAAATATTTTATTTGAAAGCACAGAGGAATACTCCTTCTTTCTATATGATGTAGTTTTAAATGAAAGTTACCTAGTTTTAAAATGGTTTTTAATTTTAATATACCAGCTATTTAAAGATAGAGAAAAAAAATCACTTCTTACTGCATGCTTTTTATAAGACCATACTAACTATATTAAGAGTATCATTTCTGTTTCATTTATAATTACTTACCTACTCCTGTGATACAATGAAAATTTGGAATGATAGACATATGGAGCTCCATACTTGTCAAGTCGAACTGGAATCTACTATGGCTGACAATGAATGAAAGGTACATTGCACACAAAGTTCAAGTTCATTTCAAGGCACAATCTTCTTAGAAAGCTACTTATAGTAACACCTAGTATGGTTCACTTAGACGGAAATCTAATCCTTCACAGTTTTTTATATTGATAATGGTACAAAACAATGTAGGTGCCTGTTATAGGCTTTTGTTTTCATATCCAAAATAACACTCTTGTTTGTGCTGATTAACAATAAAAATGAAATCTAATGTTTTTAAAAAATGATATAATTTATGAGGTGCTGCGAAGAGATATTGTCCCAGCTGAAGACGGGCTTTTGTTGCTAGATTTTAGTAGCGCTTACAACTCCATCAAAGGCCCCTTGTCATACAAAGTGGTGAAGAAATGCCATTAGGTGCTAACTCCAAAATCTTTCTTATGAAAACAGATGTTTACAAAGCTTTTTTCTGTTCTTGTACTGAGCACTATCACACCAGAAAAGTAAATTATGTTTTTGATATCCCTTATTTACTTCTTTACAAGTTCATTAACTGGCATTGTAATAGATAAACAGCATTATCATCATATTTTGTACTTTCTGATACACCAATATAACTTTTATGTTTTAAACTATTGTTTTCTTTAAAGTAAGTTACAAATGGATGAATGGATTGATTGCTGTCTGGTTATTGTTCCAATGTAACCTCAAACACATTTTTGGATCCCACAATTTTCAGAGAGATAGAAAAGAACATAAAACCCAACATAAAATTTACCTCCACGAACATAATACATGTTTTAATCTATTTTCACATGTAGATTCTGGAAATGATACTTAAAATGGCACATCATGTCACAATTTTTAGATATTTTAGAAAAAAACGAGTTTGTGTACCAGCCTAAAACATGTGTCTCATAGGATGCCCACCCTTGTCCTATATGATTACTTATGCAGGTACAGTAAAACCTTGTTAATCCAGACACCTTTAAACCGGATTTCACTTAATATGGACAAGCATCCTTAAAAAAAGTCTGTGAATTGTTAACTTAATTATTATAGTACTGCACAAAGACAAACTTAAGAAAATTGTCCATTTTATTTTTGCACAGACTGTACAATAGGAATTTCTTAGGAATACCATGAATACTTGCTGACAACGGTACACAGAGTTGAATTAGACACCAATGCAATTGCATTAAATAACTTTCACCAAACACTGGTTGCGGGTGGCGAGAAAGCTGTCACAGTAGACAAGATCGAAGACTGGCTTGATGGAGATGATGATCCAGGCTATCATATCATGACTGACGAAATTGTGGGAAGTGTAAGTAATGCAAGGGATACTAGTAGCAAATCTAAGGCTGAGGATGAGGATTTCAAAAAATCGAAAGTGAGATTAAACAGAATCTGAATTGTGTAATAGACTTTGTTGAGAAAACTGACAAACAGATTTCCGCATACTACCACCATATGAGGAGTCTTTGTGATCTCATTGTTAAAGAGATGTGTGATGACTGATGAACCACAAAAGAAAACATAGTTTCTTCAAACCAAACAAATAATGTGTAATTAACATCAGGCGTGCCTTTTTTTATTTCGTTCTAATAAAATTATACAGTACATGCTCTAATTCCATTCACAATTTTTTTCTGTGGTGTTTATTTCACTTAATCCAGATTTTTGATAATCCGGACAACATTAAGCCCCAATTGGTCCGGATTAATGAGGTTTTACTGTACTTACAAAACGTAAAGATGAAAACATGTTATACAATTTAACCAGGCCTCTACTTCAAAAGATCCTGACTTCCAACCAGAAAATTCTGAAAATCAGACACTTTGTAGAGCAAGTAGACTTGAATGATCTGGCATGTGACCTAAATTTGACAACAGAAGAATCTGAACTTCTAGATTCCTGGCTGCAACAATTGAAATTACAGCAAACAGTTCTAACAAAAATCACCTACAAGTATGCCAAAATCAGGCCCTGCAACTAATAACCGGTGCAGCAAAATCAACTCCAGTCACGGCAATGCAAGCCTTAACTCGGAACTATCCAATACATCTAACTTTAGAGGAGCAGGCACTAATACAACATGAAAAAATGTTGCGGTTAAAAACAACAAAATGGGAGAAAAGATTACTACAACCAATCAAGATGAAAACACAAGTTTCCTACACAAAGTTATGGAATTAAAAACAGATCTGAATCTTACTAATTCTAAAGAAAACATTTTAATCAAAGAAAACCCACTAACTTTTTAACCAATTAATATTCAATTAGACGTAGAACAAATAGTTACAAAATCTGAAACTTCCAAACCTGTACTAAAAGCACTAGCATTAGAAACTGTGAACAATAGATACCCACCTGAAGAATGGTTACATATCTACACAGATGGATCTAACTTGGACAACAACTCAGGAGCAGGAATTAAGTATGCACTGATCTCATTCTATCAACCAGCAGGATACCACACAACAAATTTTGATGCAAAAGTAATGGCTATTCATATTTCACTCCAACACCTTCTATACAGAATAGATAATTTCAAAAATGCTGTCATACTTTCTGATTATAAAGCAGCATTATGTGCAATAATTTCATATAAAATGAGGTCAATCATAATTAAAGAACGTCACAAAATGATCCAACAACTTCAAAAACTACAGAAAAGAATTATATTACAGTGGATACCTGCACATTGTGGAATTGCTGGAAATGAATCATTTGATTTTCTTGCCAAAAAAGGTGCAAATTTAATTCAGAACAAAAGTAAAAACTTACCCTTTATTTCCATAAAAAGATTAATCAAAAGCAAATATAAAAACAAACAAAATCAATCAATATCTAACAAAGCCAAAGATAAAAAATGGAACATTTTAATTAAAAATCCAGAAATTATTCCAGAAATCCCACGTAAAGCTGCAGTAGCAAATTTTAGATTACTTACGGAACATGATTATTTGGCCAAACACTTACACAGAATAGGTATTTATACAAGTCCAAATTGTCCTCTGTGCAACAAAGAAGAGGAAATGACTGAAGAACATCTTTTAACCTGTGAAGTTCTACCTGCCGGACCCACTACACAGAAATATTGGACAGCAAGAGAGCTAAGGCTTCATTGCCAAAGCCTAGGATTTGAAAACAACAACAACAATTGAAATTAATTGCACCTGGTGCAAAAAGTACAGTTTCGAAACAGACCTCGGAAATTTGGGAAAAAATGGTCAATGGAAGAGAACATATGTTTCTGTAAAGTCATCAATGGTTTAGTGAGCACGCTAGGATTTAGCATAATCCAGATGACTGGGGATTGTTTACAAATTCATCAAAGTTCAGCTTAAAGGCTGTGTTACTTCATAATGGTAATGAACTTTCTTCTGTTCCAGTTTTCTTAAAGAAAGTTATGAAAGTATGACCAAGGTTGTACGTGTTTAAAATGAGGTTCATTGTTGGAAAATATGTGGTTACCTTAAAGTAATTGGTTTGCTGCATGGATTATAAGGGGGATTCACAAAATATTGTTTTTTGTGTTTATGGGACAGCCGTGATATGCAAAAACATTATGTGGTACAACAGTGGGGCAAGCAGCGCAAATATGTCCCAGGGGAGAGAAATGTAAAACAAACACCATTGTTTCACCCTGATATGATTCTTCTCCCTCATAAATCTTGGTTTGATGAAGAATTTTGTTAAAATGATAGTGGATTTGCATATTTGCAAAGCAAGTTTCCACAGTTAACTAACGCAAAACTAAAAGAAGGGACTTTTGTTGGACCTCAAATCCTAAAACTTGTGAGGATGAAATGTTTGAAAAAATATTATAGATGGTGGAATTAGCAGGTTGGCAATCATTTACAGGGGTTGTGTGTGGTTTACTTGGAAACACAAAGGAAAATAACTATAAAACTTTGGTCTCAAATTTGTTGAAATGCTACAAAGACATGGGTTGTAGAATGTCTTTGAAAATTCATTTCCTTCATTCACATTTAGACTTTTTTCCAGAAAATCTGGATGATGTTAATGATGAACAAGGGAAATGGCTTCATCAGGGCATTTCATCATGGAGAAGAGGTATCAAGGTTGCAATTTTTTTTTTTTTTTTTGTAATTTATGTCCTCCAACGTTAAGTCATATCGGACGATGAATGAAATGGGTGAAATGATGCTCAAATGAATCCGGGGTCCATAGAGCTTAGAGTTATCCAACATTCGTCTTTCAGGATAAGGGAACACCCCGGATAAGAACCTTATCCAGGTAACTCACCCTGATCGAGATTCGAACTTGGGACCTCTTGAACGTGAGGCAGACATGCTACCATCATGCTATCGAGGCAGGCATCAAGGTTGCAAGGACCAAGTAATGATGGGAAATTATTGTTAGATTCTTGTGAGGGAAAGTAGATAGGAGTACAAGAGGCAATCACACGCTACCAAGTACTTTTAAGCAGAGTTATAAGTATATCCCTTAACCGCTTCGCCGATGGCCATTTAAACCCTTCAGGGGCCGGAAACGGATACCCAATAAACAGAACAGGACATTTAAATTGTTAAATGCTGTAAAAATGCATCATAAATACAATTCCGTATCTTCCGTATTTATTAAGTTATTTAAACGAAACAAAAACTGGTTTAAAACTCATTAAAGGCAGTATAAATCTACAGTAACAATAAAGTAGAGACTACATTAATAAATTGTTGAAATTTCACTACTTTGTTTCACTGTAGCAAAAGCCATTCTTTGTGCCGAACGCGCCTAATATGTGAATCATTTTGTTTTGTGTGTATACGAGCCATATTATGTATGTATAGCTACGCTAGCAACTTCTCAGGTTCAAGTTTAGTTTATTTATGCTATGCCAAGCGATAATATGACGAGAATATGTTGCGTCACACACTGGAATGAAAACTCTGTCAGCATCTGTTATTACAGTGTTTCTCAACCAAGGTTTCTAGTAGCCTTATGCAGCAGTTTTCGCTCTGTATTTCAGTTATTTATACTCTCTCTCTGTGTTCAGAGTGATTTCTTGTAGCTATCAAGAGCTAAATGTATGGCACATTTGAAATTGTTAAATTTCAATGTTAACCATGGCTTATCCCCGTAATGTAGCAAATAAATTAGCTTGGGTATGATGTGTACAGGCTTCTGATATTACTGTAGAAAATCTGGAAGATTTGTTGTACGATTCTGAAGCAGATCTTTAGGACATACGTAGCAGTGACGTGTACTGGTCTACAGCTGGCATGTTAGCTACTCCATTGTTTGGGGAAATGGCGGGTCAAATATGGGTGATATGGATCAGCTATTACCAGCTATCCCTCTTTACGAAAAACAGTTTAATGGTAAAAAAAAAGTATTTTTATACCACTGGATGTAACTATGCACAGTTGTTTAGTAATTTTCAGAGCTGTAAAAGACATTCATCTACCTGTACTTGCGCGTATAAAGAGCTCGTAACCTAATTGAGTATTATAATACTCAGAGGCCTCTTTATACTAGGGGGTAGCAAAATTCACCACATCATCCCTCATACTTGAGAGAAAACACTTTCCTAAAAGTATACCACCCACACCCAAAAAACCTGTAACCATTTCGAAAATGTGTAGTGTGTTGCGAAAAAGAAGTTCGCAAGGAAACCAATATTATTTGGTGTGAATCTGCAGATGTGCCCTTGGGTGTTTATCCAAGTTTGGAGGTGTACAATTCAAAAAGAAACCTTTAAGGATACGTTTACATTCCTTATAGAACTAATTTAAATTTATTGTAAAACAGCAAGATTAAAATAATTGGCGTTAAATGAGCATTAAATGCATGTATGCGCAGGACGTCTATACACGTCCATATCGGTTTGGGGCACTTTAACTTGGACGTCATATGACGTCCATATCGGTGAAAGGGTTAAATATATAGTCCAAATATTATTGCATGCATGTAAAACAATTTTGATTCACCGTGATATATGGTACTATACCATATAATAAAAATCTCATCTGAAACCTCGTAGGTGAGAACCTAAATGTCTTCATATCTTTTTAAAATGACGTGATATGAGATTTATGTGGCAATTTTCAAAATCAGCACATCTTTTTCCTTAAGAAACTCTATCATAGAGTTCATAAAAGTTTTTTTTTGGGGGGGGGGGTAGTGTTATTACATCATTAAAAAGCAAAGCCTCTCATAATCTGGATGATATAACACTTTCAATCTTATCTTTTTCTAAAATTTTAAGCTGCCAAGTATGCTGTCTTGTGTAGTCTTTTTGCATACTTTGCATCAAAAATAGTGAAAAAAAAGTCTTGCTTAAACAATTTTTTTTTTCAATTGTGTAGGTTAGGATTAAACTGATACATTTCAGCTCAAATATATGTACAAAATGCTGCAGACAGTTTTAGCTGAAATACAAGGGCTGTTCAATAAAGAATGATCATAATTTTTTTACGGTCATAATTTTTTGCACTAAAATTCAATCTTATTATATTCTGTTAGCTTAATGTGAAACAAGCAGGTTGTAGTAGTTTCATTGTTGGTACTCCTGGTTCCCGCCTGTGAGAACCAGGAAAGTTCAGACATGTTCAGTATTGATTACGTAGAAAATGAAGTTAGCTACAGTGAAGCAATAAATATTACAGAAATATAAATATTTGTTACAAAGGCTTCACTTATCTTAAGAAATTGGTGTTAATACTTCTTTCTAATGGAGATCGATTTCAAAAACAAATTGTTTTCACCATCAGTCAACTCCGTTGATGAAAACGATTTGTTTTTGAAATAGATCTCCATTAGAAAGAAGTATTAACACCAATTTCTTAAGATAAGTGAAGCCTTTGTAACAAATATTTATATTTGTGTAATGTTCAGTATTGCCTACTACTGCAATGGAGGTAACACGTGAGGAACAATATGCGACTTTGAAATTCTGCTTTCGTCTCAACAAATCTTCAGTTGAGGCCTATACAATGTTACAGGAGGCCTATGGAGAGTCTGTTCTTCCCTACAGCACAGCTCGAAGGTGGTTTAAAATGTTTAAAGAGGGGAGAAAATCAATTTCAAAGGTGCTCCAGTTACTGCTCTTACGGAAGAAAACCAACACTGCTGCTGCCATTGTGGGAGAGGATCGACAAATTACCTTAAGATCACTTTCTGAAATACTGAACATTTCATTGGGTGCCACCCACACGTTGGTGACAGAAACATTACACATGAGACGTGTTTGTGCACAATGGATTCCAAGACTGTTGATTCCCGAACAAAAGAACATTTGCATGCAGGTCTGCATACAGTTAAAGTTGATGTTAGAGAAAGATCCAGAGATTCTTTCAAACATAATCACTGCTCATGAAACTTACCTACATCAATTTGATCCTGAGAGCAAACAGCAAAGCTCAGTGTAGAAATTTCCTTCATCACCAACCCCCCAAAAAGCAAAAGTGGTTGCTTCTGCTGGGAAAGTTATGGTCATCTCATTCTTTGATATTCATGGAATGGTTTATCAGCATGTTGTACCTGCACTCACATCACTAACTGGACAATACTACAGGGATGTCCTGAAAACATTGCAACTCCATATCAGGCGCAAAAGACCACATTTCCATGCAGCAGGCTGGATACTGTACCACAATAATGCAGGGCCACATATTGCCAATGTTATTGCTGAATATCTTGCAACAATCAACGTGAAGTGCATCCCTCACCCTCCCTATAGTCCGAATTTAGCCCCATGTGACTTTTTTTCCTATTCCCTAACTTGAAGAAACGCCTTCGTGGGAGGCATTATCCATCATCAGAAGCAGTGGTGAAGGCTGTGGAGGCGATTTTGAAGGATCTCTCAAAAATGGTTTCCAGCATGTCTTTGAAGACTGGCAGAAATGCTGGGACAAGTGCATCGCATTCAGGGGAGACTATATTGAGAAGGACCATCAAAATTATGAGGATGAGTAAAGGTACGTTGTCAAAAAAAATTGTGATCATTCTTTATTGAACAGTCCTCGTAACATATTATTTCTATGAGTAAGGACTATGTTACAATGAAGCAAAAAATTAATATAATTTTGAGTCGAACTAGTACTCAATGCTCCATATATTGCTAGTGTTTACTTAGAACACGTTTCGTTAGGACCTTCCTAACATCGACATTAGCTGAAGATGTCAGGAAGGTCCTAAGGAAATGCGTTCTAAGTAAACACTAGCAATATATGGAGCATTGAGTACCTAATAGTTTGACTCAAAATTATACCAACATAGATGTGTTTGGAGGAATTTAGTAACAGTGACGTCAAAATTAATCTCAGAAACTATTTGTAGTTGGTTTATTAATACTCGTCACTTACTTGTTTATATTTATTTTCCAACTGGCCAGTTGGAAAGAGATTGAAAATGGAGGCGAATGCCTTTGAAACTAGTACTCAGAAATATAAACAAGTGGCGAGTATTAATAAACCAACTATAAATAGTTTCTGAGATTATACCAACATGTTTGCAGAAATTTTGCAAATTGTCCAAAATTGTCCGGACAATTTATAGGGAAAATATCACCTTTTCTTATAAGATAAGTGAAGTTTTAAGTTACAAATTGCTATATTTGTAGATAAATTTTGAGCTACCAGAAATTTTACAAATAGATTACCTAAACCAAGTTGGCTGAGATGGCTCTTTATAGTTCCCTTGTTGAACCCCAAGACAGCCAAGATCATGGTAAACAGCATCTTTCTCATATATTAAATGATATGAAGGAAAAAATTATACTCACTGGTAATAGCTTCAACTTCATCATGATTAGTGCATTGTGTTGCACTTTGTATGTTTGAGCTACTTTTCTTGCCCATCATTTTTAAGATGACCAGTATTTGAATTCCATTCTTCTCTTTCTGGGGAACAATTCTGTTACTTTTTGGTCTAAATTGGGAATCTGGCTCATAAAGATTTCTTCACAAGAAAGCATAGCTAATGCACTCTTTGCTCATACATTGTATTTTATAGAAATGTTTTACACGTTTCAGAGCTGAAAAGCATCTTTCAGCTTCTGATGATGACATTGGCATCGTGATTAACTTCAGAAGATTTGCTGTTTCTTGAAAAGTGTCGACAAATCTGTCTGTATAAATGAATGTAACGGTACGTATAGTTTCAGTGAAAGAGAGCAATTCTGGTTTTGAAAAGCAAATCTGCAGTTCACGTCTTAATCTGTTTTCTTCAAAGAACAGACATACTTTCAATAGTTTAAGATACATTTCAGGGAGTTAATTGACAAATAAAAATTTTGAATGTCAAACAGTCTGAAGGCTATTATGTGACCTGAAAATTATAACCTTGTTTTGATTTCCAGGAAAATTGTACCACAAACAACCAAAGCTTCTTTCTTTAGAACATTTGGTTCCTCTCTTCTTTTAGCAGGTAGTTTGTTTTTGACTTTTGATTCTATTTCTCTTACAATACTATCAAATTCTATCTCTAACACATTGAATGCATTTCTCAAAATGTTCATACTATGTTTAGCCTTGACTGCCTCTGAATTTCTGCTTTGCATTTGACTAAAACTAATTTAAAAATGCTAGCCAAAAGAGAAATGTTTTACCCAGAATATAACTTTAGAAAGAAGCTTGAGAGATGATGGGCACTGATCTGTTGTTTTTATTTTTGTTATTTTGTTCCTAATGACAATAAACTCTGCTGTTTTCATACATGTTTACATGGCGGGAATGAAAACTCCATCTCGCTTGAAATGGACTAGACAGTTTCTTTTGCATTATTTTGTCCAATACTTGCGTTCTCTGTTAAGAGCCGGCAAAAATACACAAATTCCAGAAAAGTGTGAAAAAAATATGGTGGTTAGCTGTTTGAGGATGCCTTGGCCATTACAAGGTTCATTTGATGAGCGTAACAATGTATGAAATTTGATATTGATAACTGACAAACTATTTTCTGTATGTACTGATGCACCGTGGTAATTTTGTGCAATTGTTTGCATTTTGACCTAACATGGTTTTTAATTATTTGAGAATGTTCTGAGAAAGTATATGTGCATCACGTCTTCCTGGTACTACAAATTTTCTTTCTACAAGCCTTTCTTCAACAATGTATCACAATATCACTACTCACTGTGATTGACAAGATGGATTTGCTGTTTCATTGCCTATAATAGCCATGTAATCAGTTTTATTTCTTGAATGACCTCATTGTGATAAACCTCTAGCATGCGTGTAGTTTTCGACGTTCCTTTAAATGCAATGGAAGACAAGTGTAGCTTTAATTCCTTATCCAGTTGAGTCCTCTGACTCATTGTGTCTGCATAATACTAGTTTTAACTTTCCACAAAAGTGTATGCAATTGATTATTAAATTGACCAAATACCTATTTCTGTCTACTTGCTGGTTAAGCTTTAGGATGGATTGCTGATACTGGAAGTCAAGTTTAGCTCGGATGTCTGTGCTGCCTAGTACAGCAAAGTTCATTACATTGTTTATATGCTCCTTGGATTTCTCATGCATCTTAATTTTTTTCCACATGTGAACAAAATCCACTACACCTTTCTTTGATATTTAGTGATATTCGCCACAAATAGAATGCATGGTAAGCAGAATAAAGTCTTATTTTTACCTCACAACCATAAATCCAATTTGTTTTGTTTTTCTAAATATCACCATTGAAGTTTCTAATGCATTTAACCTTTGCACCTTTTCGTTCTGTATTTAATTCCAGATCAGGGGTAGGTCTTCCTATGCATTTTACTTTCACCTTGTCTTCAGACAAATTAGAAAATGGGGCACTTAGTAAAGAACTCACTTTATTCATCTTATGTAAACAAAGTAAACAGTACACTGCACACACCTTTAGTCCTTCACACAACAGGGTTTCCTATCACACTTCTCTTTCAATAGTCCCGGGTATTACTGGCAGCACCGACGGCCTTACACAAAACAATTTCTTTAATGTGAAGCATAAAGTAAAAAAATGATGACAAATATGATATAATAAAACATGCTTTCCTGGTTTTACAATACAAAATGACTGGCAGCTTATTTTTCATTTATCAATATAACACAATTTGTCTTAAGCATGAGATTAAGTTGGTATGTATGATTCACATTGCTGACAACAATAGCCACATCAGAATTAACTGGCATGGATACAGGCTATCCCCTTGCCCCTCTGTTCATCTTTATTTTATTAAGGCAGTATCACAGCATGTAGGCACTACCCTTGGCAACCAGCAATGGCAGAAAGCACCAATACAAGCAGATTCCATAGCCATTATGCTCTAGATTTGAAGTTAACTGTATGGATTTTAAAGAGATGGAATATGAAGATGTTGTGAATTGACAATGAGTTAATATTTTGCACCCCATCTTATGTTGTGGTTACCAGAAAACATTCTTCTAAGTTTATTGACTACTTAATCAAGAGCAGTTTATGATAAAAGAGACTAAGGATTTTGTCAAATTGGGCAAGAAAAGATATATTGTTATGCATGTAATGCATAATGTTGGTGCAGTTACTAGAGAAAGTAATTGTTTCCACTTTAAACATTTCTACTAACCAAATTAACAGAGAAGGTTCTCATTTTCACTGTGCAGAATAAACATATAATTTGCATTATTTGAAGCAAAAGGTTAGAAACAGTGATGTATTTAACATTTGAAAGTAATGAGTCGGTAATTCAAACACAAACATCACTTAAATTATCCTTACTTGGACATGTTTCGGAGAAGGTTTTGTCCCCATCCTCAGCAGTTATCCGACTGGTTGGATCCGTGGTTTCTTGAAGTGAGCTGGTTGTCTGTGGCGTCATCTGTTGTTTGTGAGGTGAACTTTCAAAGAGAGTTTTCAGGTGGCAATTCGAAATTTAAAGTAAACTGTTTGTTTTTTATAATTAGCAACTTTTCTCAAACATTGAGTTCGGCTGCATTACTGGCTGATTTTAATAGTTTTATATTTGGTACAGCTTCATGATTGGTAGACCAGAAATGGTGAGCTATTGCTGATTTTTCTATTTGTTTGTATTTTATGCATCTCATATGTCCCTGTAACCTAATATGTAAACTTCTTTTGGTTTTTCCTATGTAGAACTTATTGCAATCTGAGCAGTTAATTATTATATACCTGATTTCTTGTTTTCAGGTACTGGGTCTTTTAGGTTGTTGCATAATAAGTTTTTTAAACTGAATTTATTTATTGGGGCTAGGGTGATGTACCTCTTGAATATCTTGTTGAATTTATGATGCATTCTGGGATGATATGTGAATTTCCTGAACTGTGTCTTGGTTTTTGATTCTGTTAATTTTGTGGTATCCAATATGTGTTTCTGTTTCTTGAATTTCCAAATTTTCTTATCTATTAATTGTTTACTGTATCCATTAATTGCAGTTATGTTAATCATGTGGTTATAGAAAAATCAGCAATAGCTCACCATTTCTGGTCTACCTATCATGAAATTGTACCAAATATAAAACTATTAAAATCAGCCAGTAATGCAGCCAAACTCGATGTTTGGGAAAAGTTGCTAATTATAAAAAAACAAACGGTTTACTTTAAATTTCGAATTGCCACCTGAAAACTCTCTTTGGAAGTTCATCTCACAGACAACAGATGACGCCACAGACAACCAGCTCACTTCAAGAAACCACGGATCCAACCAGTCGGATAACTGCTGAGGATGGGGACAAAACGTTCTCCAAAACATGTCCAAGTAAGGATAATTTAAGTGATGTTTGTGTTTGAACTACCGACTCATTACTTACAAATATATATTGCAGTTATAATACTGAATAAATATTATCCATATTTTTTATGTTATTCTTTTATAGGTTTTTGAAATTTGCACTCAAGTTTTAGCTTCTTATACTTCTTTTCCTTCATTAGATCAAAATCTATTTTCACTGCAATTAAGGTTTATACAAAAAATTTTGTTTATAGTTTCATAACATACAACATTTCAAACAGACCTGCTGTTACAGCTCATGACAACAGATTTCTGAACTACAGGCAAAATTCAGTGCAACAACTAATAGCATATAATACAAATAAAATATTTAGTGATTCTTTTCAACTTATCATTTCCTGTGTAACTAATAGCATGCTTTACATCTTGCAAACATGTGTGATTTCAATGCAGCCTGCCTTCTGCTAGCCCTGCACCAAGTTCCTTCACATTCTAATGAAAATTCAAGGTCAGGTGAAAATGTGTTCAATTCACAATTAAGAAAAGGAGAACACTATCAGGTCGTGGCATACAACCAGAATACAAATGCAAACAGTGTGATATTATCTTGTATAGAATTGGATGCTTTCTCAATTATCATTAAGAAAAGGGGGTGGAAATTCTAAACTAACACAGGTGTGTACATACTAATCATTAAATGCTATAAAAGATTTGCATATTGCAAGAAAATATTATATATAACATTTTACATGACATCCATCTATCTTTGCTCCATCAACGGCCTGGATGTTAACATTATTTGGATGAACAGATAAAAAATTTGCAAAAATTACCAGAGTTTATTTAGTTAGGCAATGGATATTTTAGTCCAGTTTTTATTATCTTAAGATAATGGATTTTATTGCCTTAATATTGTGGAATTATGAAAATGTGTTACAAAAGACTGCACATATATTGTTTCACTACAAATGGGCTAATGCTTTCCATCTATAAACTGTTCAAATAAAATGTAAATCTTATTTAATGTAAAGCAATTACGAGGGCGGGCCAGAAAGTAACTGCCGTTTGTGCGTAGCATGGAAAGTGGTAGAGGTAATTAGTAATTAGTAATTTATTTCCTTTTACATCAACAAATGGAAATACAAAATCAAGATTACAATTATAAAATCCATACTGAAATATGCCATATATTCCTAAATCCTGAAAATCCTATCATGTTATCATGTTGCCCACCATTGAATAGTAATTCAGTCCCCATACACCTAACCCTAGGTTTTTGTACGTGGTAGAGGTAGCACTGTCATCTACACATCGACGTGCAGATTTGACAGTATGCTTCTAGCTGTCCAAGGGAGACCATTGTACTGTCGTGTGTTTCCTAGATATATCCTCAAAACATGAGCGCCAAAGCAGAAAATCCCACCAAGTGTAAGGTGCTCGGTGTTATAAGATTTCTTTTGGCAAAACATCACTCAGCAGCCAAAATTCATTGTGAATTGTGTGGAGTATATGGTGCCGACATTGTCAGTAAAGGTGTTGTCTGTCAATGGGTACAATTTTTTAAAAATGGAAGAACAAACATTTATGAAGAAAACAGGCGTGGTAGGCCTACCCTTATCTATATTGAACCCTATCACCTGTCAAACAGAGTGGGTGGAAAAATTTGTGAGAATCGGCAGTTCATGATAACAGAACTTTCCAATCATTTTGCTGAAATTTCTCGGAGCCTTTTGCATGAGATAGTGACCAAACACCTTGGCTATTGTACGCTTTGTGCCATGCCGTGACGGGTTGGCTACATTTGCTGGTGGCAGAGTTTTGCACAGAGGGTATTTCAAAGACTGTTAAAAGGTATAACAAGTGCTTGAATTTGTTTGGAGAATATGTAGAAAAATAGAAGAAATGTAGTTTTCAGATATAATAATAAAAATTTTATATCTCAAATGTTTTAATTTTTATTTCCAAATGAAGGTTACTTTCTGGACCACCCTAGTAAATGACGTATTTAATGAATTTACGGGTATATAGACCACTTTTAGTTTAACCTCTGCAGTGGTAGATCAACATTTAAATGGACACAGGTCTGCTTGGAGAACAAATAGAAATACTGTAAGCACAGCAAAGCGTTAATGAGATCTACAGTAGTAGATTCATTTAAGATTCATTTACCAGTTCTGGAGACATTCCAAAATAGAACTTTTGGGTGGAATATAACAGCTTCTCTACTGTATACATGGTTGAGAAAATAAACATGTTAAGTACATAAAATAGTTTCATTGCTTTATGACATGTATTTTGCAACTTTATGTTCTACATCACTGCGAGCATCTCGTGTTATCAGCAGGAAGGCAGGCATACACAATGAAGCAGGTAGAGGCCTTTGACCCTTATTGGCATTGTTACAATTAAGGCACATGCTAAAATAAAAAAATTCTGTTATATCTTTGACATTCATATGATGCAAACTAGTATGTCTTAGGAATCAGATTAAAACAATAACTGAATGTACAAGTATATACTTGTTATTAAAATAATACATATTAATATAATATATGTATACAAGTATATACTTGTATACATTAAATGAAGTATTAAAACTTAGTGCCCCCAACACCAGATGGAGGAGGAAGAATGTTCCTTTAGTCACCAAATAGCTGAGGATGAGATAGAATGATCTTGAAAATGTTTCAATTATACAGCAACATAGTAAGTGAAGTTGAGTGTTAACATAGTGACTCATAAATCAAACTAAAAAAAAGGTATATACTTTCTAACAAGTCACATTAAATTAATAAATAAACAAACAAACTTCCTATGAGAAAGGACCATGATACAATGAAGCACAAAATTAATATAATTTTGAGTTGAACTCGTACTCAATGCTCATATTGCTAGCGTTTACCTAGAATGTGTTTCATTAGGAACATACTAATATTCTCAGCTATCGAAGGAAGGTTAGGAAGGTCCTAATAGAACGTGTTAGGTAAGCACTAGCAATATATGGAGCATTGAGAACTAATTCAACTCAAAATTATATTAAATAAAAAAACTAACTGTGTCACACAGAAAATGAAGCTAGTCACAGTGAAGCAACAAATATTACACAAATAAAAATATTTGTAACAGAATCTCCACTTAACTTAAGAAGTTGATGTCAATGCTTCCTTCTTCTTTATAAGATTGATTTCGAAGGCACATCACATTCGTCTTCAGTTTATTAAACTAACTCCGTTGTTAAGGAAATCTTGGTTACCATGTTTTTTTCTTTTGTTATGTTACGTTTCCAACATTACCAACAGCTGAATATGAAACAAACCTAAAAACAGAATCAATTGCCGGTATGAATTTTGACATACTGAAGACGAATGCGGTGTGCCTTCGAAATCAATCTTATAAAGAAGAAGGAAGTATTAACATCAACTTCTTAAGTTAAGTGGAGATTCTGTTACAAATATTTTTATTTGTGTAAAACTGTGTATTCTGCAAACAAAAATGAAAACAATCACTGTCTTCCAAATAAGAAATAATAGATATGTAAGTGACAATGGAGCTAAGAAATAACTAAGTTAATATGTCACATTCTCTTAAAGTGTATTTTAACTCATTTTTTGGGACTTCTGGATTCGTTTTGACTTGACAAGGCTCTCAATATTTGGACAAAGAGATAGACTAGGTAAGTTAATTGTAGATTATGAACTCTGATCTGACAGTTGACTTTTCTGATAAGGTTTGCTAATTTTCATGAGAGAGAGAAAAGCTGCTCATATGGATATATATTGAGTCAAACACACAGAACAGTTGAGCAGCAACTTTTGGTAATCTTGGAAACGTTTGTGTAAGGAAACATAGAGTCAGACTGAAAAATTCATTGCCATAGCCGGGATTTGAACCACGGATCTTCTGGTTTCTGTACAGCCGCTCTACCATTGAACTACTATGGCCAACGTGCCGATATGACATTAAATTCTCCAACTGACTCGTATTTTCCTGGTAATTTAATGTCATATCGGCACGTTGGCCATAGTAGCTCAATGGTAGAGCAGCTAGACGGAAACCAGAAGATCCGTGGTTCAAATCCCAGCTATGCCATTGAATTTTTCAGTCTGACTCTCAGTTTCCACAATTTAGCCTACACACGGCCAGTGTGAAAGAACAATTAATTTTATTCGTGTAAGGAGTTTGTGGAAATCACACTAATTACTTCTATTTCTGAATTTGTGCTTTAGCTCTTCATCCCATTTCAAATCAATAAGTTTCAGTTGCATAGTGGAACTACTTCATCAATGCAATTTTAGTATACAATAGTAAGAATTACAAATTCTCAGTGAAGTTTGTCCAAATTTTGAAATCTGAAATTAAATTCTTGGAGTATTTCTTTCAATATCTGGAAAATTATTCAAAATCTTCAGTAGTGGTGAAGTCTAAACATGTTAATACGGGAAACATAAGTATTTGTGTTGCATAGCTGATCTTTCCATGACAATTTTACTTTAAAAGCCTCCACTCTATGACATTACTTATCAAGAGACTTTTTCACTGTAGTAAAAGATTCAGACCATTGAGATGATGTGTCAGATCTGCAAGGAAAGTCAGGCTGCATATCCAGGTTTTATTTTTAAGCTCTGGTACAGGCTTATTCGTTGACTCTATGAATAAACATATTTCTTCTTGAGTTTCAAAGAAATCTTCACAATATTAACATTCATGGCATCTGCCACTGCTTAGTCCTTTCCTCCTTCCTTTTTTCAGGCGAAAGTAAGCTCTGATATCATACACGGTCAGTTGGAAATATCTGCTCTATGACTATGACTGCTTTAGAAGCAGGTTTCCCTTAAACACTTCAGCCCAAAAGGACTTTTTGTGCATTTCTTGTTTTTACTCTAGCGATCAATATCTACAATCTTGGGTTAATTGTACGAGGGCCATCCAGAAAGCAACAGATGTTTTGGCCTATCATGGTGATGGTGGGGCTAAAGCCGCCATCTTGGTGTCAGAATGTTCCTACAATCAGTATGCATCCAGCTGTTGCAGCGTGAGGACTGCACAGTCCTTACTTTGCTCTCTGTGAGTTGCCAAAATGTGCCCTGCAATAGAAAATCCATCACTTGTGAAGTGTGGTCTGTGATTCAGTTTTTGTTGGCTCAAAGCAACAGGCCAATTGAAAGTTACTGTCAGCTTTGTGATGTTTATGGGCAGGAGATAGTAAGTGAAAGCCGAGTGAGGCTATGGTGCATTGATTTTCAAAATGGCCACACCAAAGTTCACGACGAGGACAGCAGTGGTAGGTTCAGCCTTGTGACTGATGGCCTGGCAATGTAAATGATGCATTAACAAATGCAATGACAAAATTCGTGAAATCCGTCATTTCACAATTGCAGAACTGTCAGAACATTTTCCTCAAATTTCACGAAGCTTGGTTATCACAAATTTTGTGCTTGGTGGATTCCGAAAATTTTAACGGAAGACCGTAAGTGCAGCACTGACCTATCTCCAAGAATACTGCACAAATGGTAACACAGTTCATGGATCGTATCGTAACCGGGGATGAGACTTGGGTGAAGCATGTCAACTGTGAAATGAAACAGCAGTTGATGGAATGGGGGCACACACATTCTCCCAAGAAACCACGCTGTCAGCAAGAAAAGTCATGGAAACTCTGTTTCGGGACTCCAAGGGAGTGCTTCTCGTTGATTTTCGGGAACGTGGAACCACAATAAACTCAGAAAGGTATTGTGAAACACTAAGAAAGTTACGGTGCACTATACAAAATAAACGTCGGGGAAAACTTAGCACCAAGGTGTTGTTTTCTCATGACAATGCACTTAATGCACTTCCAACACACGGCTAATCAAACCCGGGCACTCTTGGATGGTTTTGAATGGGAGGTATTTGACTATCCACCATACAGCCCGGATTTGGCGCCGAGCAATTACCACCTCTTCCCAACAATGAAGAAATGGTTTGGTAAACAACCCTTTGATACTGACGCCAAACTACATGCCGGAGTAAACCAGAAGTTGAAATTGCAGGTGACAGATTTCTACAGTGCGGATATTGAAAAACTTGTGCTACGGTATGATAAATGTTGCAATTTGAATGACGACTATGTAAAAAAATAGCTTAAGAGTGTACCTTTCAAATGTATATAATAAACTTTGAGTTTTTCAATTTGTGAATTGTTTATTTCAAAACGTGTTACTTTCTGGACAGTTTGTCTCACTGGGTTAGGGCTTGTCTCTAGTTGCTTGGCAGCTCAACAATCTGGGGTATAATTTGTTCTATTTGTTTAGCCTGATAAACAAGTTATTTAATAAAGTTACCAGTTACCTGTAGTTTACTTGTGACAATTGTTTTCAATTTTTCTGGATTTCTTTTTGAAACCATAAGTTTTAAAAAACTTATTCCAACGAGACAAATTGTCCTAATATTACAGTGAAGGTTTCGCTTTCTTGGCATGTGATAATCCAATGATCATAACTAGTCAGGCTTAAAAATGTTACAAATTATTTACTAATTATTGCATTACAAAACAAACTTAAGTCATGTTTGCATAAAGCTGTGCTACAGTATTTTAGCCATAAAGGCTGATGCTGCAAAATGATTGGTGTAACAGTAATTATCAAAATTTACTTACAGTTGGTCGCTCATTTGGATCATGAAAGTAGATTTTAATGACAATTTCAAATTCTCCCCAGCCTGTCTCTGTAATTTCATATGGAGGCTTCACTACAATTCGGTTTGGCTCTGAGTAGCTTTCATGTAGTTTAAAATGAACCTTTTTTACATATGTTGACATGTCTTCATTGTAATATGGTTTCACATAAACTGTCCATTGATGCGTGTGACCATCCTCTTCTCGCTTCTTACCAAAGTATCTTGCTATGTTGCCATACACAATTGGCTTCACAATACACACACCCTAAAAGACATAAGCATATATCTTTTGGATTAGGTGAAATTATCAATATTTAAAAATGAAAGAAACATGTACATTTATAGTAAAATACATTCCTTTCTTGGAATGTGTTGAAAACAGTGTTGTTATAATAAATTAAATTTAAATGGAGTCGATTAAGACACTAAAGTGTGTTGTTTAGTGTCATTAATCGACTCCATTTAAATTTAATCATAATACATGCTTAAGGAAAAATAAGGAACAACAAAGGCAATAGCAAATTATTGTCAGACAGTAAAACTCATACTATCATTATCAAGTCAGAAATGGCATACTGCTGTACTACATAGAACTTCAGATTTTATGCCTCCTAAATTTCATTTGGTGTCGCAAGTGTAAAATTGATTTGCTAATCAACTAATAGTTGAGTGCCCTTAAATATACATTTAGGAAGAACTGATATCCAAGATAAATTTTGGAAAGATTATTAAGATGTTGATTTAGAACCAATATTTCCTTAGAAATTTAGGAGGCAAAATATTCCTACAGCAGTGCTGAAAAGTTTAGAAAAGGCCTAACTGAGGAGTAACTTAGTGAAATAGGACTGACTAAATTTTAGAAAATCTTTTTTGAGAAATTTGGAGAACTAGACAATCACAAGAATTTTGTTTCTGGAAAGAAATTAAATGAAGAGTTGATATCACAAGGGATGAAATGTTGCCAGTTTTAATTCTAAGCCTTAATTAAAACTGAAATTGAGTTTTTATTTATGATGCTCTTTAACTGCTGTGGTTCTTACGAGTCCCATTCTATATTGGATGTGAAAGATCTCTTAATTTTGATCAGATGCCAATTTATCAGGCTTGAGGTTTTATGCGACAAATTTACATGTTACCATCAGCTTTACTTTCTTTCTGAAGGAAGAGACAGACAGACAGACAGACAGACAGACAGACACACACACACACACACAATACCATCACCCTCTCAGCCGGGTTTGAACTGGCAACTTTGGGAATCAAAGGCTAGCATGTTATCCCTAGACCAAGGGGGACGACAAATCTTTATTGAGTATATACAGAACTAAAAACAGTTTGGAGTACAGAAGATTATGTTGAACATAAGATCTTGCATGGTCTAGAATAGGGTTATTAAATAGAAGTGTAAAGAGTAAGACAGGGTGTTTGGAAACATGTTCACTTTGCAATTTAAAGGTTAATAAACAGCATACACTAATACAATGTGAAGAGCTAAAATTTGATAAACTACTTCCGGAAAATTTTGTTGTTTCCTCAGTGGGTAACCTCAGTTTCCAATTTTCACTGAAGTATCACCACAGTATGCTGTGATGTCACAAATGCCCACTTTGGAGTAACAAACTATCCATGACTTGAGGGTCCTCAGCCTCAAAGCACAGCTACAGGATACTTTTTATAAACAGAGGAATAGAGCAGTTGCATTCAGACATAGCAAAAACATCAGTGTAGCTAAAATCCAATAATAGGTCCAACTAGCAACAATATTCCCATAAAAGAGCAATACCTTAAAAGGGCAGGTGGGTGGGTTGCAGCCTTTCAGAGAAGCAGTATTTACACCTGTTATAATAACTGTATACTTACATTACTTCTCATTTCTTTCTCCACTTTTCAAATATGCAGTGGTTATAATAGTTTTGCCTAAAATCTTTAGAAATGAAGAAGTGGTATAATTACCAAAAGAAATTATGGGAACATGACATTGAATTCAACTCAATGAAAAGTAATTAAAAAATTGGAAATTATTTAGGTAAAACATGAACCAAATGATGCAGGAAAATTAGCAAATAAAAAAAAAAGAATATATATATATATATAAATAAAACTATTTGAGACAATTTTAAACAAGAAGCAGAGCCCATAAGAGTAATGGTGAACAAGTCGGATATGCAAAGTACTTCACACTTCACTCTCTAAGAAGTCAAAGCAAGCAAGATCTGCCATCCAGCTTCACTTGAAGGTGGAGCATCTCACACCATGTGACTAACTTTCATCACCATGCACTGTGGGTGTAACATTTTGATAACATTATGCATCATTTCTCACACTTGTTGAAGAATAAGACGCCCTTCATTATGACCAGAATGCAACTATTTATCTGCAGGTAAATAGTCTCAATGGATGTCTGATTAACGTAAACATATTTGTTATTGCATATTTCTTGATATCCCTGTTCACTTTGTTGATTAATAAATGTATTTGTTTCACATGGGAATCATCCTTTCTTTGTCACCATTTTTTGAAATAAATATTTTATAAATCAATGGACATTATAAGAAATAAGTCAAACAAATACAATTTAATTGAACTAATCAATTAAGTTTGATGTTATTGTTACTGAATTCCTCCGATCACACATATTGTATGCCTTTCATGTAGAAGTTATTTTCTCTTTGTTCCAATGCTTCAAATTGAATAATAAATTTATCAATACTATGTGAATCTGAGAACAGTCAAATAATAATGACACATTTATCACATTAATAATGTGCATTGTGAATTTGTTCTTTTTACGATATAAATAAAGTAAACATATTTCTTTCACGTGCAAATTATCCTTTCTCTATTCCAAAGCTTTAAAATACATAAATAATAAATCTATGAATATTCTGTAAATGTGAGAACAGTCAATGAGAAATTTATTACACCATTAATGTGCATTAATTTGAACATTTACCTACTGAAATAAAAATAAGCTTATATGTCTTCCCTTTAATGTTTTCACACGTGGCTTAACTATGTGGACAGTATGGATAGGAAGTAAGTGGGAACTGACTATCATACATCATAGTTGCTTGGAGGGGAGATTTGAAGTGCTTCATGGACTCAGCTTGGGTTATCCTGTATAATAGTGGCCAGAGCTTGGCCTGTGTGGCTGGAGCATTGCCAATCGAACCAACATGCATGCACTGAAAGTAGCAACACTGTGCAGCCAAAATGGTGATACATGAATATGTAATTACACATGATGCAGTAGGAAATAAGAGGAATAGTAATGCTAATAACTGTTCTGGGAGAAAACACTCCATATTTTGGTTTTCTTCTCTCATAATTCTTTTAGTAATGTATGGTAATCTATATATAAAAATGAACTGACATTTATGTCTCGCAAAAACTCGAGAACGGCTGAACCAATTTGCCTAATTTTGGTTTTGAAATGTTTGTATAAATACAAGGAAGGTTTAAAAGGTGAGAAAAAAAAAACTGAAGTGACAATGAACTGGGTTATTAACTAAATATAAAAGTACACCCGCAAACCCTTACGGAATACATACACCTTCTTTCATTTTCGACAAACAAAAGCATTACAAAGTAGGAAGTTATTAGACTCCTTACCACAGTCTTCAAAGTTATTTCACTTACATAATACAATTAAATTAATACTTAAATAATACACTTACATAATACAATTAAATTAAATTAATTACGTTCTCTCATATTTCACTTACCATATCTATATAATAAAAATGAATTTGTAAATCTTCATATCTGCAAAACTTTGAGATGGCTGGTCCAATTTGGCTAATTCCTTTTTTCAAATATTCGCTTAGGTCCGAGAAAGATTCTTATGAAGAAAAAAATTGGCAAAATAGCGCAGAAAAATGGAAAAACAACATTTTTCTTTTTTAAAATTGATAGCCAGTCCGAGGAAGATTATGAAGGTTAAAACAAAAGAAAACCAAATCATAAAAACAAAACAGAACCTAATCACAATATGAAGAGAGAACAGTGGAAATATAGTTAGTAAATTTATAATTTATGAGCGTAGCCTTAAGTTTAATATAAATTACTGGAATGCATCCGGAATTTTGACACTTTTCTCTATGATATAAAGTTTAACTATTTGAGAGCTCTCAATTAGTGCGTGTTATTTCAAAGTTCTTATATTTATCTCTGGTTGATTGGTTTATTTTATGTGTTTATACTCAGTTCAAGATTCATATCAGCTATAAGATGCGGGCAGAACAATTTAGTTCCAAGAACCCAAAATGCTATAAAGCAAGCCAAATTTCCGTCTAATTGGACTGCATAGCAACATGAAGAGTGCAATGAAATTGAAAGAGCTAGGATATCACAAACACATGATTCAGCTAATAATCTTGCAGGTTTGAAACACGCTGCTTTCAGTTATGATGTTTCAGTTTACTACAGTGCCTACCAATGCATTGTTATTGGATCTATGAACTCAGTTTGCCGATATTGTAAGGCATTGAAATACAAAAAGAGAAGCTATGGATTGTGTTGGGCAAATGGCAACGTAAAATCAGTGCCATTGGTTCCACCAACAGAGCCATTGTACTCCTTGGTTTCAGGAACAGGAACGGATTTCACACATTTCCACACATTATTGTGCATATTCCAAAATTTTACAATTTACAATTTTTGGCTACATTTATTTGTCTTTACCTTGTTGCTACCTTGGCTTGCATGACACCCTGGTCTTCTGCTCTGCCAGGTAGCTCTTAACCTCCATAACTCCTTGATTACTTAATTAGTCCTTTTCTTCTCCCTTATCTTCCTTTCTTATATTTTTTACATTTCTGGTCCATTTTTCTTTTACTTTCTGCAAGAACTCACCAATACTTCTTACCTTCTTTTCCTCCCTGCCCGTTAACATTTTTATAGCTACTAACCTCTTTTCTACTTTCTACCATTTTTCTTCCCAAACCTTTTTTCTCCATATTGCAACCTCCTCGCATTCTGTTACATAGTGTTCTATGCTTTCTTTTCCCCAACACAATTCACAAATTCCCTTTTCCCTACCTCTTATCCCTCTTAGAAATATTATTCCTGTTCTCATCCATGCTAACCCTTCTCTCTCTTGCCTATTGCAGTAATCTACATATGCTTCTTGTTCCCAATTTCTTTTTATTTGCTTGTAAAATTGTAATGATTTCATATTTTTTAGACTTCCCCATACTTCCTGTCTTTCTATATCATCTATTCTGTATTTTACTAATTTACCCACATCGCATGTATTCCTTTCCTCTAATCTCCATATATCTCCCATTCCTATTTTTTCCATAATTCCTATCTCTACCCACCAATCGGGCCCAAATGACCTCGTCGAGGGGCCCTAAAACACCACTAATCAATCAATCAATCTACCCACCAACTATTTGAGTTCTCTAATCTTTTTTGCTGTCTCATGCATAATTTCATAATTTCCCCTTCTTCTTTGGCCAATACCAAAATTTTATTATTCTTTCCATTATTATTCCATTTCTTCTTGTCTTTCCTAATTCTACTAAAGCTACTTCCCTAAGTGCTGATCTTGGTAAGCCTAGTAGCTCTTTACAAAACCTTCTGTAGTTTTGGTCCACCGTTTTGTTTACCTCTGTGCCCCCCCCCCCCCCCCCCCCAGATCTCCACTACACACAACATTTTGGATTCAACTAATGCTTCGTGCATTCTCTCTAACCACTTGGCTGTCATTTCTAGCTTATATTTGCATATTCTTATTCCATTCATTGCCGCCCTTCCTTTTGCTTCAATTTTTCTCCTGTGTGCTCCCCACTTTCCATTGCTATTCAACCTCACTTCTAAGTATTCAAATTCATTGACCACTTCTACCCTTTTGCCATTTAGTACCCACTTTTCATAACTTTTTGCTGAGTTGTTTCCTGTTGTGGTCTGCCTTCCAGTCTTATGTCCTTTTTTCGCTCAAGTGTCTTTTTTCTGCCATCAATCCAAAGTTGCGAATTTCGAATGTATGCTTTTTTCCCAGCCATCCTTGCTTCTTTCATCTGTATTATGAGATTTTTCTTCAGTTCCCGTTCCTCGAATGATAAATCTCTATTTATGAAAATATTTTATCCTTTTAGTTTCCTTGAACCGTTCAATATCTCGTAGACTATGCTCATGTTCGTGAATCTTGCTAATATTTTTCTCCTTCCTGTATTCCTCCCTATGTGGAACACTTCTGCGATCTCCCAGCCCCCTAATCTCAGTTTCAGTTTTCGTTCCAGAATATCATACACTTCTTGTATGGCCCAAACCCCTCGACGTTCTTCCACTTTGGTGAATAACTGATTGTAACCTCCGATTCTTTTCCTCTGGCCTATCCACCCTTACTTTTATCCCATCCGTTTCTTTCCTAATATCCTTAATTTCCTCTTTGATTTCCTGTTTGATCTCTCTTACCGCCGCATCCACTTGATCACTTAGTCCCTTTTCCAGCTCGTTCAGTTTGCTTAGTATTCTTTCAAACTGTCACCTCGGTCCATTGGCCCTGAATTCATTTCTACCCCACTGATAACTAGTAGCGCAATCAGTGTAACTGGCATTATCTTGTGGTTCCTCTTCTCCTCTTCTTCTTTCCTATTTCTAGATTTACTACCTTTAACTGTTCTGAATGCTCCGATCCTGCATCTATATGTGGAAATATCCACTCCCATTGTTCCTTATATCCTTCTTTCTTTAAGCTAACAGGAGCTCCTTCACACACGTCAGCTTCCTTCCACTGCTCACTTAGCACTCCTATACAAAAATATAACAACTGCTTCCAAACGACTTCATTTGGGGCAACACATGTAGTTTGGGACAATTTCATGCCAATTTTTAAGGTAACATAACAGGCTTATCCCTTGCATTGCTTTGTTTATTTTATTTTTTGTAACAAAAGCAATAAAGTTGTATTTTTAATTTAAAGATACAAGGCCAAATACATCACTGAGCAGGTTCGCTGTTTGTGTCAAATGGAGACTACAAATTCCTGCAAATGAATTTCATGGCAATTTAACATAAGAAATTGATGTGACAAATCAGTTAATTCTGCTACAAACCAAAATGATGTTGTCAACTATCCACCCGAATTTTTGAACTCGCTGGATTTGCCAGGATTGCTGCCTCACAATCTTCAATCAAAGGTTGGCTTGGTGATCATAATGTTGTGAAATATCAAAACATGTCTTTGTAACGGCACATGGCGTGAAAAATTACTGAACAACTTGATCAAAGCAACCATTCTAAGGGGAAAGTATGAAGGAGAAGACTTTTGATTCCATGCATTCCAACGATTCCAACTGACGTAAAGTCTGTTTAGCCAACGTGTGTGCAGTTCCCAGTCAAAGGGACCTCAAAGAACCTGACTTTTCCGCCCACTAATGACCGTCATAAATCTATCTCCACACTTCAGAAATGGAACACTGACGTTGGGGACCAATAGCAACCCTATTTTCTGAAAATGACAGTTGCATGTCTACTCCGCGTGGAGTCTCAGTTGCCAAAGTTTCAACTTCCAGTTGTTCTGTTTCATTAGGTGCAAGATGGTGATGTTAAAATGTTGCAACCTTGTAGAGGGGACCGTCAGGAGGAGGGTCCATGTTGTAAAACGATTATGAGGGTTCCTCAAAGAAAGCGGCCGCCGTGCACTTGCAATGAGTAGACAGACTTTACCATTTAAAGAACTGCAGTTTCCAGTGTGGCTTGCTTCCACTATGACCACAAATAAATCTCAGGGGCAGTCATTGAGTGTTTGCAGTATTAATCTTGAAAAACCATGTTTCTCACATGACTAATTGTATGTTACCTGTTCCCATGTTAGAAAACCATTAGATTTTTTTGTTTATGTGCCAGGTAATCAAACAAATATAGTGTACCTTAAAGCACAAATATCAAATGTATTGTTGATACCATGGTAATTATTTGATAGTCAATAAACAGAGTAGTCACTCTGAAATACATTTATATTCAATTTGTTGTTTAAATTACATATTTGTGACTACATTATCTGTTCTGGTCACCATTAATGAATACTAAAGATGTCATCACTATATGTACACTTTATAAGTGATGCAATCACCAGAACTTGACAAAAGAATATAAGTTTGCGGAACTGCCACAGTGCAATGGCTTTTGACAGAACGTCTGTCGGATCAGCTAGTGTTCTATAAAAGGCAGTGGTCTTTTTAGTCATAGCACCTCAATGTACAATAGCTGTTGAGTTATCTTGAGTTTAAGTTAATCATTTTGGTGTTTGTTTTACAAGGCAGAATATCCTTGTCATGTGCATAGCTTCCACTCTTTCTAATAAGGCTAGATTGTTTATCCGATGTTCCCACATTAGTTCTATTGCATATGTAATTAAAGAAAGGAGAAAGGTGCCAGAGAGTTGGCATACACCAATTTTACATCCCTTATATACAAATATAATAATTTGTAACTTGAAAAACTTCACTTATCTTTTAAGAAATTATGACCGTATTTCTTACAAATTGAATAGGATCACGATTTCATGAATAAATCATCCACATCATCAACTCGAACCATCAACAAACTCGTTAACGTTACCGTCGGTAGATGTCACTATGTTTATTTTAGTACTACCAAATCTGAAAATGAAACATTTAAAAACAGAATCAACTGCTGGTATTTCAAAATTCATTACACAATGTTTATTTTTTAAAATAAACATCTTTTCCCAAACCATTAAATCTATAGGACCATTTAATTGTTTTAATAATTTAACTTCTGGATTTATTTCATGGTTAAATGACCAAAAATGATCTGCTACGGTCGATTTATCAGTTTGTTTATACTTAATTTTACGAAAATGCTCTTTTGTTCTGGTTTCCAAATTACGTTTTGTCTTTCCAATATAAACTTTATCACAATCAAAACAATTAAATTGATAAATACCAGATTTTTTTACTATCAGGAATTTTATCTTTTTTAGAGAAATGCAGTAAATTTTTAGTACTATATTTATTTTGAGGAACTAAAGTTATACCAAACTCTTTAAAAGTTTTTGGAAAATGTTTATTAACCCTAGGATGGTGAGTAATTTTTTTTTAAAATTATAATTGTCTTATTTTTTTAGGGGTAGAAATATCATTAACAGTTTTTTGATATATAAATTTTTCAATCTTTTATGTATAAAGTCTTTATTAAAACCATTAATTAAAGCAGTATTAATTATGTTTATATTCTCTATTAAATTACTCTTTATTCATTGGTATATTTATTAATCTATAAATCAAACTATTGAAAACAGCAAATTTATGTGAAAAAGGGTTAAAACTTTTATTTTCTATGTAATTTTTTATATGAGTAACTTCCTATAAATACCAAAGTTTAATTTATTATTATTTCTTATCTTTAGATCTAGAAAAGGAAGAAATCCATTAATTTCAGTCTCTAATGTGAACTTTATAGCTTTATCTTGCAAATTTAGTAATTTTAAAGCATCATTTATTTATCAGGAACAATAGCAAAAATATCATCAACATATCTATACCAACATTTAAAAATTAAAGGGAATGTTTTAGTGACTTGCATTTCAAAAAACTTATAACAAGATCAGCAAGAAAAGGTGAAAGAGGATTATCCATTGCTAAGCCAGAAGTTTGTTGAAAAAAATCACCATTAAAAGTGAAAAAATTTTGATATAAACAAAAATTAGTAAGTTTAACAAAATCAACTATTAAGTCCTCATGTACATTTATTGAATTCTACCACTTTTTAAATAAATTAAAAGTTTTTCTCTAGGAATACTAGGAAATAAGGCAGTTACATCAAAAGAAACAAGTATATCAGCTTTAGATAATATAAGTCAATCTTTTTAACTAATTCAAAAGAACCCAGCATACAATTCACAGTAGAAACTGAAGAGGACTGTACTCTAGCTTTTTTGGACCTTAAAATCACAAAAAGCAATGAAAAACTAGAATTTGGTATCCATAGAAAAGCAACACACACAGATAATGACATCAAAGCAAATAGTTTCAACCCAATTCCACACAAACATGCCACCATCAACAGTCTCACACACAGATTAGTAAATCTACCCCTCAGCCAGCAAGAATATCAAAAAGAATACCATCAAATCTTAAAAACTGCAATTAAAAATGGATATGGAAAAAACCTTGTAGATAAAAAACTAAAATCATTCAAACTTCAAAACAGATTAAAACATATCACAGCTATCACACCGATAAAACAAGAAATTAGATTTTCTAAATTTACTTACCACCCCTGGGCCACAAAAAGTTCCAAAAAATATTCAAGAAATACAATATAACATTGGCACCAAAAAACAATTACAACATTAAAAACCTACTTCACAGTAATAATACTGATAAGATAAAACCAGAGAAAAGTCAGGCATTACAAGATTAAGTGTAAAGACTGTGAAAAAATTTACATAGGGAGGACAAACAGAAACACAGGGCACTGGAAAGAAAGAACACTTCAGGCACTTAAGATACAAAAATATTGATAAGTCCGCAATAGCAGCTCATTTCTGGTCTGAAAATCATGAAATTGAAGATAGCACCGAATTACTAAAATACATACAAAAACATAGTGAACTCGTCATATGGGAGAGAATATACATAGAAAAACAAAAACCAACTAATGAACTTTGAAATCCCGCCAGAAGAGAATCCCACATTTAAGTTCATCACTAAATCAACAGATGGCAAAAGCAACTCCAGAATTACCCACACCACTGGATCAAACTTTAGTCGCCTAAGAGCCGAAGATGCAAATGATGATTTGCGAAACATGTCCTCAAAATAGGTACGTAAGTGAAGCAGATGTGGAATAAATACGACTCATCTATAAATTAATAAATTTTATTTTTATGTAATTATCGATATGGGTAACTTTTCCTATAAATACCAAAGTTTAATTTATTATTATTTCTTATTATCTTTAGATTTAGAAAAGGAAGAAATCCATTAATTTCAGTCTCTAATGCAAATTTTATAGCTTTATCTTGCAAATTCAGTAATTTTAAAGCATCATTTATGTGTTTATCAGGAACAATAGCAAAAATATCATCAACATATCTGTACCACTATTTAAGTGAAGCAGATGTGTAATAAATATGACTCATCTATAAATTAATAATTATTTCGCTTCACTGTGGTGTTCCAATACAGTTAAATCTCGATATATAAAAATAAAAGTTTTAACTCTTTTTTCACATAAATTTGCTGTTTTCAATAGTTTGAGTTATAGATTAACAAATATACCAATGAATAAAGAGGAATTTAATAAAGAATATAAACATATTATTAATACTGCTTTAATTAATGGATTTAATAAAGACTATACACAAAAAAAATTGAAAAATTTAAATATAAAAAACTTAATATTTCTACCCTTAAAAAATAAAAGATGATTATAATTTTAAAAAATTTACTTACCATTCTAGGGTTAATAAACATTTTCAATTTTTTTTTTAAAAAGTTTGGTATAACTTTAGTCCTCGAAATAAATGTAGTATTAAAAATTTACTGTATTTATCTAAAAAAGATAAAATTCCTGATAGTAAAAAATCTGGTATTTATCAATTTAATTGTTTTGATTGTGATAAAGTTTATATTGGAAAGACAAAACGTAATTTGGAAACCAGAACTTAAGAGCTTTTTCGTAACATTAAGTATAAACAAACGTATAAATCGGCCATAGCAGATCATTTTTGGTCAATTAACCATGAAATAAATCCAGAAGTTAAATTATTAGAACAATTAAATGGTCCGATAGATTTAATGGTTTGGAAAAAGATATTTATTTTAAAAAATAAACATCGCCTAATGAATTTTGAAATACCAGCAGTTGATTCTGTTTTTAAATTTGTTTCATTTTCAGATGTCGGTAGTACTAAAATAAACATAGTGACATCTAAGGACGATAACGTTAACGAGTTTGTTGATGGTTCGAGTTGATGATGTGGATGATTTATTCACAAAATCATGATCCTATTAAATTTGTAAGAAATACAGTCATAATTTCTTAAAAGATAAGTGAAGTTTTTCAAGTTACAAATTATTACATTTGTATATATTTGTTTGCTTCACTGTTAATAGCTTCATATTTTACATATTTATTCATCTCTTATTTAAGTGGAAAGGGAAAGAAACAGACACCAATAATTAATGAGAACAGCTCTGTTATCCAATTTTGGAAAATGTTTAAAAGAATACAAAATTGGGCAGAGGGAAACAGAAGGATTTTCCAATATCAAGAAGGGTTTAGGAAAGGGAAAGGACAGTGGATAACATAGACTAAAAATTCAATGGTTAAGAGCAACCAGATGAAGACCGGGAGATCCGTAGTTCAGATCCTGGCCATAGCATTGAATTTTTCAGTCTGACTCTGTCTATCCAAAACCTCAGCCTATACATGACTAGTGTGGAGAACGATTAATTTCCATCAATTAACCTGACAATAGTGGATAACATGCTTATAATCAAAACAATGATAGATAAATATTCAACAAAAGAGAGAGAGAGAGAGAGAGAGAGAGAGAGAGAGAGAGAGAGAGAGAGAGAGAGAGAGAGAGAGAGAGAGAGAGAGAGAGAGAGAGAGAGAGAGAGAGAGAGAGAGAGAGAGAGAGAGAGAGAGAGAGAGAGAGAGAGAGAGAGAGAGAGAGAGAGAGAGAGAGAGAGAGAGAGAGAGATTTTTTGTGCCCCGGGGGTGGGAAGGCACTATAAGTGTAAATTTACCCTCTTGTCCCCACTACTCTCAACATGCAGGTAGACACAGGCAACTAAATTGGTTGCTTCTGGTTACATCACATGGCAGTCTTATCAGTGAAGTGGTGGCTTGGATGTGCAACATGAGTGAATGACAAAAGTTCAATGGGGATAGGGAGAACAAGTTTTTGTTTTTCATGAATGGTAAAGCATAGTGTTTGATATGCCCTGCTAACATGGGATACATTAAGAGCTTCACACTAAGGAGGCACTTCAATGCCACTAAAGCTGGATTTACCAAAGCAACACATTACACAGTTCAAGTAAACATGGTTTGGATTTGCACTCATCACGCCTGAAAACATTTCCCAAACTGCACCTTTCTGCAAGCAAACTACTGGCCATGTTTGACGTTACTTATCAATGTGAACAACTGTTTAGCATATTGATATTGAACAAGATCCTGCTATGCAATAATATTTCGGATGAACATCTTCAATGTGTTCAATTTCAATTTTTTATTCATCCAATTTAACATTTACATTATTACACAAATAAAAATATTTGTAACTTATAATCCACTTATCTTAAGAAGTTGATGTTAAAACTTCTTTCTTCTTTTTTCAAATCGATTAACAACGGAGAGTGTTTCACTGAGGACGAATGCAAAATGCCTTCGAAATCGATTTGAAAAAAGAAGAAAAGTTTTAACATCAACTTCTTAAGATAAGTGGATTGTAAGTTACAAATATTTTTATTTGTGTAATACTTATTACTCCACTGTAACCCACTTCAATTTTCTGTGTTAACATATACATGTTGTGGATTCGTCCAGTATTTTAAACATTTAATTATAATATTGTGAGAGTTAACAATAGTAATTTAATAGTGTTCTACATTTAACTTCATCTAGGTTGCAGTCAGACATTCAAGTAGTAATATTTATTAAGAAACCGGAAAGGATTACAATCATGTAAATTAAGGGAGTATCATTATGACTACACCACTAACTATACACACTATAAACAATTTTAATGCACTTTCCAGATAAACTGTGATGCCTATTTTTAAGAATACAGTTTAGAAACTACTTAAATGTCTTTAGCAGCACAAGGAAAATAATTAGCACTGCATAACAGCTATTGAATAACAAACACAGGTATTAAAAATGTTAATTTTAGAGAACTGGTTTTATCAGCCTAAGGTTTAGCTAGAGTCAGCAATGTGATGAGAGAGTGGTTTCTCACACAATGCCAGTATGAGCCGTCTAGCATTGTTGCTATGTCCTTCACTCATTTTCCAGTGTCATCAACCCTCTTTGTGTTTTCCTAGCTAACTCGTGAGTTCAAAAAGTATGATTTGATTGTATTACAAAAGACGATTCATCCAAGAGCCGGATGATCAGTCTATTTACCTGCCAGGTAGAAGAAAAGAGGAAAGAGTGAATGTAGAGGCAAAGCATTTCACACTCCAAGTGTTCATCTTGCTGGCCCTTATGTATGCTATATTTCCTGATCTCAGAAAAGGTCTATGACAGGGTGGACAGAGAAGGGCTATGTTACAAATTAAATAAAGAGGGCGAAACTGAAAATATGGTTGATATACTGAAGGAGTTGTATTATCAGGACAAACTGTGTGTAAACTGTGGCAACAGGAGAGTATCAAGATTGGCTGCACAAGAAAGACGGCTTAGATAGAGCTGTAAATTAAGTCCCATTTTGTTTAATGACATTTTTTATTGTATTATGCTTGGACTCATGTGCCTGCAATTAAAAATTGTGATACTCCTGGGTCACTTTATGCAGACTTGGTGTGCTCAATATTAGTAATTGGACTAGAGGCAGCTATAGGGGAGACTGTTAGATATTGCAAGGAATGGGGTTTGAAAGTAGATCAGGGTAAACTAAAATTATGGTACATAGAATGTTTACTTTTTTGGAACACCACAGTGAGGCGAAACATAATTAAATCCCAAATGAGTCGTATTTTAACACATAAACTTCACTTATGTACCTATATTGAGGACATGTTTCACGAACTATTGCTCGCAGCTTCAGCTCTGCTGCGACTGATGCTAAATCCAGTGGTATGGGTAGTTTTGGAGTTGTTGCTGCCATCTGTTGATTTCTTGATGAATCTAAATGTGGGGGTTATCTTCTGGCAGGATTTCAAAATTCATAGGAAAGACTAAAAGAAACATAGGCACTAGGAAGAAAGAACATTTCAGGCATCTTAGATACAAGAATACTGAAGTCTGCGATAGCAGCTCATTTCTGGTCTGAAAATCATGAGAATTAAGAAAAAACTGAACTACTAAAATATGTACAAAAACAGAGGGTGCTTGTCATCTGGGCGAAAATCTACATAGAAAGGCACAATAATCACCTAATGAATTTAGAAATCCTGCCAGAAGATAACCCCACATTTAGATTCATCAAGATATCAACAGATGGCAGCAGCAACTCCAAAACTACCCACAATACTGGATTTAGCGTTAGTTGCAGCAGAGCTGAAGATGTTTGCAAAACATGTCCTCTATACACAATAGATAAGTAAAGCATATGTGTTAAAATAGACTCATCTTGAATTTAATCAAAATTATGGAGTTTTAAGAAAGACAGTAAGCTGTGTGAGGATGGAAAATGGGTAATGGTAGAAAAATATATTAAAGTTATAAAAAAATTCTCATACTTGGGGATTAAGTTGAACAGTAAAGAAGGATGGAATAAACAACAAAGATCAGCAATGGCTAACAGAAGAATGGCCTTGACTGCAATATGAAAATGCTTGTGTCTGATTTCAGGCATGAGAGATTTTCATATGAGAGACTATTCAGCCTTGGTAGAATCAAGATGGATTCATGGAGGTGCAATCTGGGGGACTGATAAGGAATCTAATACAATGGATTAACTATTAAGAAGTTTCTGTAAACTAATTTTGGGAGTTCCCAATAATACTGCAAATAGAGGAGCTTTAATAGAATTAGGGAAAGTGGGTGTGAGAAGGTTATGGATAGAAAAAGCACTGAAATACTTATTCTGAATGCAGGAATTGCCTAATGATGAAAGTATGCCTGATATATCAAGAACATATATATGGGTAATATGCAGAATGCATGACCGAAAAAGATCAAGAAACAGTTATTTAAAAATAGACTAGAGATTTTTGGGTTAAAACTGGACTTTTAAGGAAAGATTTTTGGGAAAAAAGTTCACTGGGGTGCTATAGGGGAATAAAAGATGCTCAGATAGGGAGAGGTACATATCAATTTGCACAAAGAATGAAAGAGAGGAGTGAGCTTGGTTTAATTTAGGTGTTTAGAAACTAAGGGGAACGTGAGGATTTATTCCAGGAATGTGCCCCATCTGTAGAGATAAGGAATATGAAATTCACATTATCTTTCAATGTAGATCCACAGAGAATTAGAGAGAATGCCTGATTAGTAAGAAATGACTATATAGGAATAAAGAAATTGCAATTAGAAAGATCTTTGAAGATTTAAAGCGAATAACAAAATTAGCAGAATTGCTATGAAGGTAAGGCTAAAAATGGAGATGGCCATGATGACAATATAGGATAATGTAATATATACTTTGTAGTGCTTAAAAATTGTATACTGTATACACAAACTGAGTCCTGCGCCGTGGCGTAGCGGTCTAAGGCAGCATGCCTTGGTCCCTGGCCACGGAAAGCGGCCCGGGTTCGATCGCACCCATCCCATGGGGATTTTAAGTCCCGGGTATAGGACCGGTGTCCACTCAGCAACGTGAGGAGCTTACGCTAGGTAAGCGGCCCTGGTCACGGAAACCAACATTCCGGCTGGGGGATACCGAGATGCTGACCACATCTCCTCCCCATATCGGTTGGATGATCGTCCACCTCTGCCGTGCGTAAGTGGACGTGAGGCCGGCAGTCGGCTTGGTAGCCCTTGGCCCTCTAAGGGCTGTCGCGCCATGGGTTGTTGTTGTTATTATTATTATTATTATTATTATTATACACATGAATGAATATGACAGTATGAGCCTGGGCTGGGTGCCAAGTCAGCTTCATAATACGTATTAGATTAGCAAAAATAAAGTTTTATTGCATATGTCAAGATTGGGGATATTTTGATATGGAGTAGTTGCCAAAAGAATGAAAAGACTGCAGATTTAAGAGATTCACGGTTGACAACCACCGCCTAGGCGGCAATGTAAGGATAACCGGCTTGTCCACTATTATCACAACAGCAGACAGCCTGGGTTTTGAGTCTATTGGGCTCCCATATGAAACTAAGCAACTTTTTACTTATGAACTGATCGAATAGGGAAACTGTCCACGTAATTAATGCAATATCAGAAACAAATTTTATGAGTGACATAAATTGAATATACATGCATTTTATATTTGCAATAGCCATCGGAAAATGTTATATGTTAATCGTATTTTATTTTATTTCATAACATAGAAATATTAATTTCAACAGTATTACACATACCTTCACTCTACCTCCAGAATCCGGACCGTAATCTGTTGGTCCCGACATTTGATCAACTACGAAATATGCGTTTATTAACTTAAACAATTATTTCTGTGTTTCTTTTTCTTATCATTCGTTTTAATTAACATTCCGGCAAGTGTTCGGCTAGTGGATGAAATAGCTCACTGTCGATGTGCGCCATATTCGACTCTGTATTAAACTAGTGCACAGAGTAGCCAATATAGACATAACAAAATCTAAATAAATCCTTCGCTTGGTTATTAGTCCTATAAATAGTGTTATTTTATATAAGCAGTATAACAATTTACTCCGTATTGAGACAGTTTTTATCAAAAGTTAATCATTTCGCTTACTTTATTTCTATTATATGTCTAATGTACATAATTTTCATTTTCGTCTGTTTACAACACTGTGACTTGGAAATTAATCTGTGCTTGGAAAACATAAACAAAATTAATGGAACTTCAAAAATGAAGAAAAAACTATGTTGGTGGACATTGTCCTCCAACATAAAGAAGTAATAGAAAAAAGAACGGACAGCAATACGACAAAGAAAAAGGAACAGGCGTGGAAGGAAGTAACAGCAGAATTTAATTCTAGAAGTTGCGTTGCACGTGACCAGAAAGCATTAAAACTATGTTACGAGAATATTAAAAAGCGGACAAAAAATGAACGCTGGTGACAAAGTTCAGACACATAAAACAGGTGGAGGTATGTTTGTGCCGTCTTCCTTAGCCGAAACTGAGTTGGAGAAGTGACTGTGGATGTCATGTGTTCACCCCAAGTGGACTTCAGTGATGTCCAACTGGAGGTCGTGGACGTCTGCAGGTTCGAGAATTCCTCGGAAATGGTGCAGCTGATTGAACCAGGTCCTTCAGCTTCAACTACACCCCGATCTTCATATACTGTAAAGAAAAGGAGGGAAGACGTTAGGGAACAGTTTTATAAGAGGAGGCTGGAATGTTTGGAAAAAGAACACGTACAAAATATGAGATTTGTTAGAAAAGAACATGAGCTAAGAATTAAAGTATTACAGTTGCAAGTAGAGGTAGAACAAAAAAAATTAAATTTGCAGTGAAAAGTAAGGTTATGTAAATTAAAAATAGTGATTACCTGAATGTGTTGTTAATTAGTGCAGTTCTCAGTGCTGAGTTTTCCCTTCTATCTCTTTGATTTAAATCAGGTATAGGCAGTTCTTGGTACACTCTCCTTTCCCTGTAAACAGCATCGTCTACGTCAGGAATGTCGTCAACTGCATTAATGGCCAAGGTATGTAATACAAATGTTGCTACTATTATGGGAGGAACTCGAAGTAATTTCACAGCTATTAATAATTGCATTCTTAAGCATGGGAATCCGTAAGAGTAGGGCGATTGGGTCATTCAGCTTAGCCAACATTACACATATGGCAACTGGTAGGGCGGGTATTGGGAATAGCAGGAGGGAGGGGTGAACGGAAGGAGGGAGGGAGTACTGTGCAGTGGCGGTGTACTCACAGTAAATATACAACCATTAACTGAAAATTCCCATTAGTTTCAAATGTTTATACTGCTGTTTTGTACGAAAACATATTTCCGCTAGAATAAGATTCACCTTATGGATGCATATGCCTGACCCATACCGTGTGCTTAATCTTAGTCACAAGACGTACGTGCACAGTTTTAAACAAAAAGCGGACAGTAAAAAAATGTGGTGAAAACCACGAGACTGCTATCCATTAATTCAGTAGTCACGTTACGCACACATTATGGATGTTAATTTTCAGCTAACTTGGGGTTGGTAGGAGATGGAAAATGTCTATCATGGGTTTTACTTGGTGTTGGTAGGAGTTAGAAAATCATGTAACATGCCTTTTAAATGAAGAGTGTGATATTGATATGGGTTTTACTTGGGGTTGGTAGGAGTTAGATAATGTGTAACATGGGTTTTATTGGAGGTGTGTGATATTCATATGGGTTTTATTTGGAGTTGGTAGGAGTTAAAAATCATGCAACATGGGTTTTAAATGAGGTGTGTGATAGTGATGTGGGTTTTATTCGGGGTTGGTAGGAGTTAGAAAATCAGGTAACATGGGTTTTAAATGAGGTGTGTGATATTGATATGGGTTTTATTTGGGGTTGGTAGGAGTTAGAGAATAATGTAACATGTTTTTTCTAGCAGGTGTGCGATATTGATATGGGTTTTACTTGGGGTTGGTAGGAGTTAGATAATGTGTAACATGGGCTTTTTATGAGGCGTGTGTTATTGATATGGGTTTTACATGGGGTTGATAGGAGTTGGAGAATCATGTAACATGGGTTTTATAAGATGTGTGATATTGATATGGGTTTTACTTGGGGTTGGTAGGAGCTAGTTAATGTGTCACATGGATTTTATATGAAGTGTGTGATATTGATATGGGTTTTACATGGGGTTGGCAGGAGTTAGAAAATCGTCTAACATGCGTTTTAAAGGAGGTATGTGATTTTGATGTGGGTTTTACTTGAGGTTAGTATGAGTTAGAAAATCGTCTAACATGAGTTTTAAGGGAGGTGTGTGATATTGATATGGGTTTTACTTGAGGTTAGTAGAAGTTAGAAAATCGTCTAACATGGGTTTTAAAGGAGGTGTGTGATATTGATATGGGTTTTACTTGAGGTTGGTAGGAGTTAGAAAATCGTCTAACACGGGTTTTAAAGGAGGTGTGTGATATTGATGTGGGTTTTACTTGGGGTTGGTAGGAGTTAGAAAATCATGCAACATGGGTTTTATATGAGGTGTGTGTTATTGATGTGGGTTTTACTTGGGGTTGGTAGGAGTTAGAAAATCGTGTAACATGGGTTTTAAAGGAGGTGTCTGATATTGATATGGGTTTTACTTGGGGTTGTTAAGAGTTAGAAAAACATGTAACATGGGATTTAAAGGAGGTGTGTGATATTGATATGGGTTTTAATTTAGGTTAGTAGGAGCTAGGAAATCGTCTAACATAGGTTTTAAGGGAGGTGTGTGATATTGATATGGGTTTTACTTGGAGTTGGCAGGACTTAGAAGATAGTGTAACATGGGTTTTTTTTATGACTGGGTTTTACTTGGGGTTGGTAGGAGTTAGAAAATCATGTAACATGGGTTTTATATGAGGCGTGTGAGATTGATATGGGTTTTACTTAGGGTTGTTAAGAGCTAGAAAATCGTGTAACATGGGATTTAAAGGAGGTGTGTGATATTGATATACGTTTTAGTTGGGGTTGTTAGGAGTTAGAAAATCGTGTAACATGGGTTTTAAAGGAGGTGTGTGATCTTGATACGGGTTTTACTTGGGGTTTGCAGGAGTTAGATAATGTGTCACATGGATTTTATATGAGGTATGTGATATTGATATGGGTTTTGCTTGGGGTTGGCAGGAGTTAGAAAATCGTCTAACATGGGTTTTAAAGGAGGGGTGTGATATTGATATGGGTTTTACTTGAGGTTAGTAGGAGTTAGAAAATCATGTAACATGGGATTTAAAGGAGGTGTGTGATATTGATATGGGTTTTACTTGAGGTTAGTAGGAGTTAGAAAATCGTCTAACATGGGTTTTAAAGGAGGGGTGTGATATTGATATGGGTTTTACTTGAGGTTAGTAGGAGTTAGAAAATCATGTAACATGGGATTTAAAGGTGTGTGATATTGATATGGGTTTTAGTTGGGGTTGGTAGGAGTTACAAAATCATGTAACATGGGTTTTATATGAGGTGTGTGATATTGATATAGGTTTTAGTTGGGGTTGGCAGGAGTTAGAAAATCGTGCAACATGGGAATTAAAGGAGGTGTGTAATATTGATATCGGTTTTACTTGGAGTTGGTAGGACTTAGAAAATCGTGTATAATGGGTTTTTATGACTGGATTTTACCATGGGTTGGTAGGAGTTAGAAAATCATGTAACATGGGTTTTAAATTAGGTGTGTGATATTGATATGGGTTTTACTTGGGGTTGGTAGGAGTTAGAGAATAATGTAACATGGGTTTTATAGAATGTGTGTGATATTGATATGGGTTTTACTTGGGGTTGGTAGGAGTTAGATAATGTGTAACATGGGCTTTTAATGAGGCGTGTGATATTGATATGGGTTTTACTTGGGGTTGGTAGGAGTTGGAGAATCATGTAACATGGGTTTTATGAGATGTGCGATATTGATATGGGTTTTACTTGGGGTTGGTAGGAGCTGGATAATGTATCACATGGATTTTATATGGGGTGTGTGATATTGATATGGGTTTTACTTGGGGTTGGCAGGAGTTAGTAAATCGTCTAACATGCGTTTTAGAGGAGGTATGTGATATTGATGTGGGTTTTACTTGAGGTTAGTAGGAGTTAGAAAATCGTCTAACACGGGTTTTAAAGGAGGTGTGTGATATTGATGTGGGTTTTACTTGGGGTTGGTAGGAGTTAGAAAATCGTCTAACATGGGTTTTAAAGGAGGTGTGTGATATTGATATGGGTTTTACTTGAGGTTGGTAGGAGTTAGAAAATCGTCTAACATGGGTTTTAAAGGAGGTGTGTGATATTGATGTGGGTTTTACTTGGGGTTGGTAGGAGTTAGAAAATCATGCAACATGGGTTTTATATGAGGGGTGTGTTATTGATGTGGGTTTTACTTGGGGTTGGTAGGAGTTAGAAAATCGTGTAACATGGGTTTTAAAGGAGGTGTGTGATATTGATATGGGTTTTACTTGGGGTTGTTAAGAGTTAGAAAAACATGTAACATGGGATTTAAAGGTGTGTGATATTGATATGGGTTTTAATTTAGGTTAGTAGGAGCTAGGAAATCGTCTAACATAGGTTTTAAGGGAGGTGTGTGATATTGATATGGGTTTTACTTGGAGTTGGTAGGACTTAGAAAATCGTGTAACATGGTTTTTTTAAGACTGGGTTTTATGTGGGGTTGGTAGGAATTAGAAAATCGTCTAACATGGGTTTTAAAGGAGGTGTATGATATTGATATGGGTTTTACTTGAGGTCAGTAGGAGTTAGAAAATCGTCTAACATGGGTTTTAAAGGAGGTGTGTGATATTGATGTGGGTTTTACTTGGGGTTGGTAGGAGTTAGAAAATCATGCAACATGGGTTTTATATGAGGTGTGTGTTATTGTTGTGGGTTTTGCTTGGGGTTGGTAGGAGTTAGAAAATTGTGTAACATGGGTTTTAAAGGAGGTGTGTGATATTGATATGGGTTTTACTTGAGGTTGTTAAGAGTTAGAAAAACATGTAACATGGGATTTAAAGGAGGTGTGTGATATTGATATGGGTTTTAATTTAGGCTAGTAGGAGCCAGGAAATCGTCTAACATAGGTTTTAAGGGAGGTGTGTGATATTGATATGGGTTTTACTTGGAGTTGGCAGGACTTAGAAGATAGTGTAACATGGGTTTTTTTATGACTGGGTTTTACTTGGGGTTGGTAGGAGTTAGAAAATCATGTAACATGGGTTTTATATGAGGTGTGTGATATTGATATGGGTTTTACTTAGGGTTGTTAAGAGCTAGAAAATCGTGTAACATGGGATTTAAAGGAGGTGTGTGATATTGATATACGTTTTAGTTGGGGTTGTTAGGAGTTAGAAAATCGTGTAACATGGGTTTTATGAGATGTGTGAATCTGATATGGGTTTTACTTGGGGTTTGTAGGAGTTAGATAATGAGTCACATGGATTTTATATGAGGTGTGTGATATTGATATGGGTTTTACTTGTGGTTGGTAGGAGCTAGAAAATCGTCTAACATGCGTTTTAAAGGATTTATGTGATATTGATGTGGGTTTACTTGAGTTAGTATGAGTTAGAATATCGTCTAACATGGGTTTTAAGGGAGGTGTGTGATATTGATATGGGTTTTACTTGGAGTTGGTAGGACTTAGAAAATCGTGTAACATGGTTTTTGTAAGACTGGGTTTTATTTGGGGTTGGTAGGAGTTAGAAAATCGTGTAACATGGTTTTTAAAGGAGGTGTGTGATATTGATATGGGCTTTACTTGAGGTTAGTTGGAGTTAGAAAATCGTCTAACATGGGTTTTAAAGGAGGTGTGTGATATTGATGTGGGTTTTACTAGGGGTTGGTAGGAGTTAGAAAATCATGCAACATGGGTTTTATATGAGGTGTGTGTTAATGATGTGGGTTTTACTTGGGGTTGGTAGGAGCTAGAAACTCGTGTAACATGGGATTTAAAGGAGGTGTGTGATGATGATATGGGTTTTAGTTGGCGTTGGTAGGAGTTAGAAAATCGTGTAACATGGGTCTTAAAGGAGGTGTGTGATAGTGATATGGGTTTTATTTGTGGTTGGTAGGAGTTAGAAAATCGTGTAACATGGGTTCTAAAGGAGGTGTGTGATATTGATATGGGTTTTACTTGGGGTTGTTAAGAGTTAGAAAATTATGCAACATAGGTTTTATATGAGGTGTGTGTTATTGATGTGTGTTTTACTTGGGGTTGGTAGGAGTTAGAAAATCGTGTAACATGGGTTTTTTATGAATGGGTTTTATTTGTGGTTGGTCGGAGTTAGAAAATCATGTAACATGGGTTTCAAAGGAGGTGTGTGATATTGATATGGCTTTTACTTGGGGTTGGTAGGAGTTAGAAAATTATGCAACATGGGTTTTATATGCGGTGTGTTATTGATATTGGTTTTATTTGGGGTTGGTAGGAGTTAGAAAATGGTGTAAAATGGGTTTTAAAGGAGGTGTGTGATATTGATATGGGTTTTACTTGGGGTTGTTCAGAGTTAGAAAATCGTGTAACATGGGATTTATAGGAGGTGTGTGATATTGATATGGGTTTTAGTTGGGGTTGGTAGGAGTTAGAAAATCGTGTAACATGGGATTTAAAGGAGGTGTGTGATATTGATATGGGTTTTACTTGGAGTTGGTAGGACTTAGAAAATCGTGTAACATGGGTTTTTTATGACTGGGTTTTACTTGGGGTTGGTAGAAGTTAGAAAATCATCTAACATGGGATTTAAAGGAGGTGTGTGATATTATTATGGGTTTTAGTTGGGGTTGGTAGGAGTTAGAAAATCGTGTAACATGGGATTTAAAGGAGGTGTGTGATATTGATATACGTTTTAGTTGGGGTTTTTAGGAGTTAGAAAATCGTGAAACATGGGTTTTATGAGATGTGTGATACTGATATGGGTTTTACTTGAGGTTTATAGGAGTTAGATAATGTGTCAATGGATTTTATATGAGGTGTGGGGTATTGATATGGGTTTTATTTGGGGTTGGTAGGAGCTAGAAAATCGTCTAACATGCGTTATAAAGGAGTATGTGATATTGATGTGGGTTTTACTTGAGGTTAGTAGGTGTTAGAAAATCGTCTAACATGGGTTTTAAAGGAGGTGCGTGATATTGATATGGGTTTTACATGAGGTTAGTAGGAGTTAGAAAATCATGTAACATGGGATTTAAAGCAGGTGTGTGATATTGATATGGGTTTTAGTTGGGGTTGGTAGGAGTTAGAAAATCGTGTAACATTGGATTTAAAGGAGGAGTGTGATATTGATATGGGTTTTACTTGGAGTTGGTAGGTCTTAGAAAATCGTGTAACACGGGTTTTTTTATGACTTGGTTTTATTTGTGGTTGGTAGGAGTTAGCAAATTATGTAACATGGGTTTTATATGAGGTGTGTGATATTGATATGGGTTTTACTTAGGGTTGTTAAGAGCTAGAAAATCGTGTAACATGGGATTTAAAGGAGGTGTGTGATATTGATATATGTTTTAGTTGGGGTTGTTAGGAGTTAGAAAATCGTGTAACATGGGTTTTATGAGATGTTTTATACTGATATGGGTTTTACTTGGGGTTTGTAGGAGTTAGATAATGAGCCACATGGATTTTATATGAGGTGTGTGATATTGATATGGGTTTTACTTGGGGTTGGTAGGAGCTGGAAAATCGTCTAACATGCCTTTTAAAGGATTTATGTGATATTGATGTGGGTTTTACTTGAGTTAGTATGAGTTAGAAAATCGTCTAACATTGGTTTTAAGGGAGGTGTGTGGTATTGATATGGGTTTTACTTGGAGTTGGTAGGACTTAGAAAATCGTGTAACATGGGTTTTTTATGAATGGGTTTTATTTGTGGTTGGTCGCAGTTAGAAGATCATGTAACATGGGTTTCAAAGGAGGTGTGTGATATTGATATGGCTTTTACTTGTGGTTGGTAGGAGTTAGAAAATCATGTAACATGGGTTTTATATGAGGTGTGTGATATTGATATCGGTTTTACTTGGGGTTGTTAAGAGTTAGAAAATCGTTAACATGGGATTTAAAGGAGGTGTATGATATTGATATGGGTTTTAGTTGGGGTTGGCAGGAGTTAGAAAATCGTGTAACATGGGAATTAAAGGAGGTGTGTAATATTGATATCGGATTTACTTGGAGTTGGTAGGACTGAGAAAATCGTGTATAATGGGTTTTTATGACTGGGTTTTGCTAGGGGTTGGTAGGAGTTAGAAAATCATGTAACATGGGTTTTAAATGAGGTGTGTGATATTGATATGGGTTTTACTTGGGGTTTGTAGGAGTTAGAGAATAATGTAACATGGGTTTTATAGCAGGTGTGTGATATTGATATGGGTTTTACTTGGGGTTGGTAGGAGTTAGATAATGTGTAAAATGGGCTTTTAATGAGGCGTGTGATATTGATATGGTTTTTACTTGGGGTTGGTAAAAGTTGGAGAAGCATGTAAGATGGGTGTTATGAGAAGTGTGATATTGATATGGGTTTTACCTGTGGCTGGCAGGAGTTAGAAAATCGTCTAACATGCGTTTTAAAGGAGGTATGTGATATTGATGTGGGTTTTACTTGAGGTTAGTAGGAGTTAGAAAATCGTGTAACATGGGTTTTAAAGGAGATGTGTGATATTGATATGGGTTTTACTTGGGGTTGTAAGAGTTAGAAAATCGTGTAACATGGGATTTAAAGGAGGTGTGTGATATTGATATTGGTTTTAGTTGGGGATGGTAGGAGTTAGAAAATCGTGTAACATAGTATTTAAAAAAGTGTGATATTGATATGGGTCTTACTTAGAGTTGGTAGGACTTAGAAAATCGTGTAAAATGTTTTTTTAAGACTGGGTTTATTTGGGGTTGGTAGGAGTTAGAAAATCGTCTAACATGTGTTTTAAAGGAGGTGTGTGATATTGATATGGGTTTTACTTAAGGTTAGTAGGAGTTAGAAAATCGTCTAACATGGGTTTTAAAGGAGGTGTGTGACATTGATATGGGTTTTACTTGAGGTTAGGAGGAGTTAGAAAATCGTCTAACATGGGTTTTAAAGGAGGTGTGTGATATTGATGTGGGTTTTACTTGGGGTTGGTAGGAGCTAGAAAATTGTGTAACATGGGTTTTAAAGGAGGTGTGTGATATTGATATGGTTTTTACTTGGGGTTGTTAAGAGTTAGAAAATCGTGTAACATAGTATTTAAAGGAGTGTGATATTGATATGGGTCTTACTTAGAGTTGGTAGGACTTAGAAAATCGTGTAAAATGTTTTTTTTAAGACTGGGTTTTATTTGGGGTTGGTAGGAGTTAGAAAATCGTCTAACATGGGTTTTAAAGGAGGTGTGTGATATTGATATGGGTTTTACTTAAGGTTAGTAGGAGTTAGAAAATCGTCTAACATGGGTTTTAAAGGAGGTGTGTGACATTGATATGGGTTTTACTTGAGGTTAGGAGGAGTTAGAAAATCGTCTAACATGGGTTTTAAAGGAGGTGTGTGATATTGATGTGGGTTTTACTTGGGGTTGGTAGGAGCTAGAAAATTGTGTAACATGGGTTTTAAAGGAGGTGTGTGATATTGATATGGTTTTTACTTGGGGTTGTTAAGAGTTAGAAAATCGTGTAACATGGGATTTAAAGGAGGAGTGTGATATTGATATGGGTTTTACTTGGAGTTGGTAGGAGTTAGAAAATCGTGTAACATGGGATGTAAAGGAGGAGTGTGATATTGATATGGGTTTTACTTGGAGTTGGTAGGAGTTAGAAAATCGTGTAGCATGGGATTTAAGGGAGGTGTGTGATATTGATATGGGTTTTAGTTGGGGTTGTTAGGAGTTAGAAAATCGTGTAACATGGGATTTAAGGGAGGTGTGTGATATTGATATGGGTTTTACTTGGAGTTGGTAGGAGTTAGAGAATCGTGTAACATGGTTTTTTTTATGACTGGGTTTTATTTGGGTTTGGTAGGAGTTAGAAAATCATGTAACATGGGTTTTATATGAGGTGTGTGTTATTGATATGGGTTTTAGTTGGGGTTGTTAGGAGTTAGAGAATAATGTAACATGGGTTTTATAGCAGGTGTGTGATATTGTTATGGGTTTTACTTGGGGTTGGTAGGAGTTGGAGAATCATGTAACATGGGTTTTATGAGATGTGTGATATTGATATGGGTTTTATTTGGGGTTGGTAGGAGCTATATAATGTGTCACATGTATTTTATATGTGGTGCGTGATATTGATATGGGTTTTGCTTGTGGTTGGCAGGAGTTAGAAAATCGTCTAACATGCGTTTTAAAGGAGGTATGTGATATTGATGTGGGTTTTACTTGCGGTTAGTATGAGTTAGAAAATCGTCTAAAATGGGTTTTAAGGGAGGTGTGTGATATTGATATGGGTTTTATTTGAGGTTAGTAGGAGTCAGGAAATTGCCTAACATGGGTTTTAAACGAGGTGTGTGATATTGAAATGGGTTTTAATTTAGGTTAGTAGGAGTTAGGAAATCGTCTAACATGGGTTTTAAGGGAGGTGTGTGGTATTGATATGGGTTTTACTTGGAGTTGGTAGGACTTAGAAAATCGTGTAACATGTTTTTTTTAAGAATGGGTTTTATTTAGGGTTGGTAGGAGTTAGAAAATCGTCTAACATGTGATTTAAAGGAGGTGTGTGATATTGATATGGATATTACTTGGGGTTGTTAAGAGTTAGAAAATCGCGTAACCTGGGATTTAAAGGAAGTGTATGATATTGATGTGGGTTTTAGTTGGGGTTGGCAGGAGTTAGAAAATCGTGTAACATGGGAATTAAAGGTGTGTAATATTGATATCGGTTGTAGTTTGAGTTGCTAGGACTTAGAAAATCGTGTATAATGGGTTTTTTATGACTTGAGTTTTACTTGGGGTTAGTAAGAGCTAGAAAATCGTTTAACATGTGTTTTAAAGGAGGTATGTGATATTGATGTGGGTTTTACTTGTGGTTAGTAGGAGTTAGAAAATCGTCTAACATGGGTTTTAAAGGAGGTGCGTGATACTGATATGGGTTTTACTTAAGGTTAGTAGGAGTTAGAAAATCGTCTAACATGGGTTTTAAAGAAGGTGTGTGATATTGATGTGGGTTTTACTTGGGGTTGGTAGGAGTTAGAGAATAATGTAACATGGGTTTTATAACAGGTGTGTGATATTGATATGGGTTTTTACTTGGGGTTGGTAGGAGCTAGATAATGTGTCACATGGATTTTATATGAGGTATGTGATATTGATATGGGTTTTGCTTGGGGTTGGCAGGAGTTAGAAAATCGTCTAACCTGCGTTAGGAGGTATGTGATATTGATGTGGGTTTTACTTGAGGTTAGAATCAGTTGGAAAATCGTCTAACATGGGTTTTATGAGATGTGTGATACTGATATGGGTTTTACTTGGAGTTGGTAGGAGTTAGAAAAACGTGTAACATGGTTTTTATATGAGGTGTTTGTTATTGATGTGGGTTTTACTTGGGGTTTGTAGGAGTTAGAAAATCGTGTAACATGGGATTTAAAGGAGGTGTGTGATATTGATATGGGTTTTACTTGGAGTTGGTAGGACTTAGAAAATCGTGTAACATGGTTTTTGTAAGACTGGGTTTTATTTGGGGTTGGTAGGAGTTAGAAAATCGTGTAACATGGTTTTTAAAGGAGGTGTGTGATATTGATATGGGCTTTACTTGAGGTTAGTTGGAGTTAGAAAATCGTCTAACATGGGTTTTAAAGGAGGTGTGTGATATTGATGTGGGTTTTACTAGGGGTTGGTAGGAGTTAGAAAATCATGCAACATGGGTTTTATATGAGGTGTGTGTTAATGATGTGGGTTTTACTTGGGGTTGGTAGGAGCTAGAAACTCGTGTAACATGGGATTTAAAGGAGGTGTGTGATGATGATATGGGTTTTAGTTGGCGTTGGTAGGAGTTAGAAAATCGTGTAACATGGGTCTTAAAGGAGGTGTGTGATAGTGATATGGGTTTTATTTGTGGTTGGTAGGAGTTAGAAAATCGTGTAACATGGGTTCTAAAGGAGGTGTGTGATATTGATATGGGTTTTACTTGGGGTTGTTAAGAGTTAGAAAATTATGCAACATAGGTTTTATATGAGGTGTGTGTTATTGATGTGTGTTTTACTTGGGGTTGGTAGGAGTTAGAAAATCGTGTAACATGGGTTTTTTATGAATGGGTTTTATTTGTGGTTGGTCGGAGTTAGAAAATCGTCTAACATGGGTTTTAAGGGAGGTGTGTGATATTGATATGGGTTTTACTTGGAGTTGGTAGGACTTAGAAAATCGTGTAACATGGTTTTTGTAAGACTGGGTTTTATTTGGGGTTGGTAGGAGTTAGAAAATCGTGTAACATGGTTTTTAAAGGAGGTGTGTGATATTGATATGGGCTTTACTTGAGGTTAGTTGGAGTTAGAAAATCGTCTAACATGGGTTTTAAAGGAGGTGTGTGATATTGATGTGGGTTTTACTAGGGGTTGGTAGGAGTTAGAAAATCATGCAACATGGGTTTTATATGAGGTGTGTGTTAATGATGTGGGTTTTACTTGGGGTTGGTAGGAGCTAGAAACTCGTGTAACATGGGATTTAAAGGAGGTGTGTGATGATGATATGGGTTTTAGTTGGCGTTGGTAGGAGTTAGAAAATCGTGTAACATGGGTCTTAAAGGAGGTGTGTGATAGTGATATGGGTTTTATTTGTGGTTGGTAGGAGTTAGAAAATCGTGTAACATGGGTTCTAAAGGAGGTGTGTGATATTGATATGGGTTTTACTTGGGGTTGTTAAGAGTTAGAAAATTATGCAACATAGGTTTTATATGAGGTGTGTGTTATTGATGTGTGTTTTACTTGGGGTTGGTAGGAGTTAGAAAATCGTGTAACATGGGTTTTTTATGAATGGGTTTTATTTGTGGTTGGTCGGAGTTAGAAAATCATGTAACATGGGTTTCAAAGGAGGTGTGTGATATTGATATGGCTTTTACTTGGGGTTGGTAGGAGTTAGAAAATTATGCAACATGGGTTTTATATGCGGTGTGTTATTGATATTGGTTTTATTTGGGGTTGGTAGGAGTTAGAAAATGGTGTAAAATGGGTTTTAAAGGAGGTGTGTGATATTGATATGGGTTTTACTTGGGGTTGTTCAGAGTTAGAAAATCGTGTAACATGGGATTTATAGGAGGTGTGTGATATTGATATGGGTTTTAGTTGGGGTTGGTAGGAGTTAGAAAATCGTGTAACATGGGATTTAAAGGAGGTGTGTGATATTGATATGGGTTTTACTTGGAGTTGGTAGGACTTAGAAAATCGTGTAACATGGGTTTTTTATGACTGGGTTTTACTTGGGGTTGGTAGAAGTTAGAAAATCATCTAACATGGGATTTAAAGGAGGTGTGTGATATTATTATGGGTTTTAGTTGGGGTTGGTAGGAGTTAGAAAATCGTGTAACATGGGATTTAAAGGAGGTGTGTGATATTGATATACGTTTTAGTTGGGGTTTTTAGGAGTTAGAAAATCGTGAAACATGGGTTTTATGAGATGTGTGATACTGATATGGGTTTTACTTGAGGTTTATAGGAGTTAGATAATGTGTCAATGGATTTTATATGAGGTGTGGGGTATTGATATGGGTTTTATTTGGGGTTGGTAGGAGCTAGAAAATCGTCTAACATGCGTTATAAAGGAGTATGTGATATTGATGTGGGTTTTACTTGAGGTTAGTAGGTGTTAGAAAATCGTCTAACATGGGTTTTAAAGGAGGTGCGTGATATTGATATGGGTTTTACATGAGGTTAGTAGGAGTTAGAAAATCATGTAACATGGGATTTAAAGCAGGTGTGTGATATTGATATGGGTTTTAGTTGGGGTTGGTAGGAGTTAGAAAATCGTGTAACATTGGATTTAAAGGAGGAGTGTGATATTGATATGGGTTTTACTTGGAGTTGGTAGGTCTTAGAAAATCGTGTAACACGGGTTTTTTTATGACTTGGTTTTATTTGTGGTTGGTAGGAGTTAGCAAATTATGTAACATGGGTTTTATATGAGGTGTGTGATATTGATATGGGTTTTACTTAGGGTTGTTAAGAGCTAGAAAATCGTGTAACATGGGATTTAAAGGAGGTGTGTGATATTGATATATGTTTTAGTTGGGGTTGTTAGGAGTTAGAAAATCGTGTAACATGGGTTTTATGAGATGTTTTATACTGATATGGGTTTTACTTGGGGTTTGTAGGAGTTAGATAATGAGCCACATGGATTTTATATGAGGTGTGTGATATTGATATGGGTTTTACTTGGGGTTGGTAGGAGCTGGAAAATCGTCTAACATGCCTTTTAAAGGATTTATGTGATATTGATGTGGGTTTTACTTGAGTTAGTATGAGTTAGAAAATCGTCTAACATTGGTTTTAAGGGAGGTGTGTGGTATTGATATGGGTTTTACTTGGAGTTGGTAGGACTTAGAAAATCGTGTAACATGGGTTTTTTATGAATGGGTTTTATTTGTGGTTGGTCGCAGTTAGAAAATCATGTAACATGGGTTTCAAAGGAGGTGTGTGATATTGATATGGCTTTTACTTGTGGTTGGTAGGAGTTAGAAAATCATGTAACATGGGTTTTATATGAGGTGTGTGATATTGATATCGGTTTTACTTGGGGTTGTTAAGAGTTAGAAAATCGTTAACATGGGATTTAAAGGAGGTGTATGATATTGATATGGGTTTTAGTTGGGGTTGGCAGGAGTTAGAAAATCGTGTAACATGGGAATTAAAGGAGGTGTGTAATATTGATATCGGATTTACTTGGAGTTGGTAGGACTGAGAAAATCGTGTATAATGGGTTTTTATGACTGGGTTTTGCTAGGGGTTGGTAGGAGTTAGAAAATCATGTAACATGGGTTTTAAATGAGGTGTGTGATATTGATATGGGTTTTACTTGGGGTTTGTAGGAGTTAGAGAATAATGTAACATGGGTTTTATAGCAGGTGTGTGATATTGATATGGGTTTTACTTGGGGTTGGTAGGAGTTAGATAATGTGTAAAATGGGCTTTTAATGAGGCGTGTGATATTGATATGGTTTTTACTTGGGGTTGGTAAAAGTTGGAGAAGCATGTAAGATGGGTGTTATGAGAAGTGTGATATTGATATGGGTTTTACCTGTGGCTGGCAGGAGTTAGAAAATCGTCTAACATGCGTTTTAAAGGAGGTATGTGATATTGATGTGGGTTTTACTTGAGGTTAGTAGGAGTTAGAAAATCGTGTAACATGGGTTTTAAAGGAGATGTGTGATATTGATATGGGTTTTACTTGGGGTTGTAAGAGTTAGAAAATCGTGTAACATGGGATTTAAAGGAGGTGTGTGATATTGATATTGGTTTTAGTTGGGGATGGTAGGAGTTAGAAAATCGTGTAACATAGTATTTAAAAAAGTGTGATATTGATATGGGTCTTACTTAGAGTTGGTAGGACTTAGAAAATCGTGTAAAATGTTTTTTTAAGACTGGGTTTATTTGGGGTTGGTAGGAGTTAGAAAATCGTCTAACATGTGTTTTAAAGGAGGTGTGTGATATTGATATGGGTTTTACTTAAGGTTAGTAGGAGTTAGAAAATCGTCTAACATGGGTTTTAAAGGAGGTGTGTGACATTGATATGGGTTTTACTTGAGGTTAGGAGGAGTTAGAAAATCGTCTAACATGGGTTTTAAAGGAGGTGTGTGATATTGATGTGGGTTTTACTTGGGGTTGGTAGGAGCTAGAAAATTGTGTAACATGGGTTTTAAAGGAGGTGTGTGATATTGATATGGTTTTTACTTGGGGTTGTTAAGAGTTAGAAAATCGTGTAACATAGTATTTAAAGGAGTGTGATATTGATATGGGTCTTACTTAGAGTTGGTAGGACTTAGAAAATCGTGTAAAATGTTTTTTTTAAGACTGGGTTTTATTTGGGGTTGGTAGGAGTTAGAAAATCGTCTAACATGGGTTTTAAAGGAGGTGTGTGATATTGATATGGGTTTTACTTAAGGTTAGTAGGAGTTAGAAAATCGTCTAACATGGGTTTTAAAGGAGGTGTGTGACATTGATATGGGTTTTACTTGAGGTTAGGAGGAGTTAGAAAATCGTCTAACATGGGTTTTAAAGGAGGTGTGTGATATTGATGTGGGTTTTACTTGGGGTTGGTAGGAGCTAGAAAATTGTGTAACATGGGTTTTAAAGGAGGTGTGTGATATTGATATGGTTTTTACTTGGGGTTGTTAAGAGTTAGAAAATCGTGTAACATGGGATTTAAAGGAGGAGTGTGATATTGATATGGGTTTTACTTGGAGTTGGTAGGAGTTAGAAAATCGTGTAACATGGGATGTAAAGGAGGAGTGTGATATTGATATGGGTTTTACTTGGAGTTGGTAGGAGTTAGAAAATCGTGTAGCATGGGATTTAAGGGAGGTGTGTGATATTGATATGGGTTTTAGTTGGGGTTGTTAGGAGTTAGAAAATCGTGTAACATGGGATTTAAGGGAGGTGTGTGATATTGATATGGGTTTTACTTGGAGTTGGTAGGAGTTAGAGAATCGTGTAACATGGTTTTTTTTATGACTGGGTTTTATTTGGGTTTGGTAGGAGTTAGAAAATCATGTAACATGGGTTTTATATGAGGTGTGTGTTATTGATATGGGTTTTAGTTGGGGTTGTTAGGAGTTAGAGAATAATGTAACATGGGTTTTATAGCAGGTGTGTGATATTGTTATGGGTTTTACTTGGGGTTGGTAGGAGTTGGAGAATCATGTAACATGGGTTTTATGAGATGTGTGATATTGATATGGGTTTTATTTGGGGTTGGTAGGAGCTATATAATGTGTCACATGTATTTTATATGTGGTGCGTGATATTGATATGGGTTTTGCTTGTGGTTGGCAGGAGTTAGAAAATCGTCTAACATGCGTTTTAAAGGAGGTATGTGATATTGATGTGGGTTTTACTTGCGGTTAGTATGAGTTAGAAAATCGTCTAAAATGGGTTTTAAGGGAGGTGTGTGATATTGATATGGGTTTTATTTGAGGTTAGTAGGAGTCAGGAAATTGCCTAACATGGGTTTTAAACGAGGTGTGTGATATTGAAATGGGTTTTAATTTAGGTTAGTAGGAGTTAGGAAATCGTCTAACATGGGTTTTAAGGGAGGTGTGTGGTATTGATATGGGTTTTACTTGGAGTTGGTAGGACTTAGAAAATCGTGTAACATGTTTTTTTTAAGAATGGGTTTTATTTAGGGTTGGTAGGAGTTAGAAAATCGTCTAACATGTGATTTAAAGGAGGTGTGTGATATTGATATGGATATTACTTGGGGTTGTTAAGAGTTAGAAAATCGCGTAACCTGGGATTTAAAGGAAGTGTATGATATTGATGTGGGTTTTAGTTGGGGTTGGCAGGAGTTAGAAAATCGTGTAACATGGGAATTAAAGGTGTGTAATATTGATATCGGTTGTAGTTTGAGTTGCTAGGACTTAGAAAATCGTGTATAATGGGTTTTTTATGACTTGAGTTTTACTTGGGGTTAGTAAGAGCTAGAAAATCGTTTAACATGTGTTTTAAAGGAGGTATGTGATATTGATGTGGGTTTTACTTGTGGTTAGTAGGAGTTAGAAAATCGTCTAACATGGGTTTTAAAGGAGGTGCGTGATACTGATATGGGTTTTACTTAAGGTTAGTAGGAGTTAGAAAATCGTCTAACATGGGTTTTAAAGAAGGTGTGTGATATTGATGTGGGTTTTACTTGGGGTTGGTAGGAGTTAGAGAATAATGTAACATGGGTTTTATAACAGGTGTGTGATATTGATATGGGTTTTTACTTGGGGTTGGTAGGAGCTAGATAATGTGTCACATGGATTTTATATGAGGTATGTGATATTGATATGGGTTTTGCTTGGGGTTGGCAGGAGTTAGAAAATCGTCTAACCTGCGTTAGGAGGTATGTGATATTGATGTGGGTTTTACTTGAGGTTAGAATCAGTTGGAAAATCGTCTAACATGGGTTTTATGAGATGTGTGATACTGATATGGGTTTTACTTGGAGTTGGTAGGAGTTAGAAAAACGTGTAACATGGTTTTTATATGAGGTGTTTGTTATTGATGTGGGTTTTACTTGGGGTTTGTAGGAGTTAGAGAATAATGTAACATGGGTTTTATAGCAGGTGTGTGATATTGATATGGGTTTTACTTGGGGTTGTTAGGAGTTAGATAATGTGTGAGCTGGGCTTTTAATAAGGCGTGTGATATTGATATGGGTTTTACTTGGGGTTGGTAGTAGTTGGAGAATCATGTAACATGGGTTTTATGAGATGTGTGATATTGATATGGGTTTTACTTGGGGTTGGTAGGAGCTTGATAATGTATCGCATGGATTTTATATGGGGTGTGTGATATTGATATGGGTTTTGCTTGGGTTTGGCAGGAGTTAGAAAATCGTCTAACATGCGTTTTAAAGGATGTATGTGATTTTGATGTGGGTTTTACTTGAGGATAGTAGGACTTTGAAAATCGTGTAACATGGGTTTTTTTATGACTGGGTTTTATTTGTTGTTGGTAGGAGTTAGAAAATCATGTAACATGGGTTTTAAACGAGGTGTGTGATATTGATATGGGTTTTAATTTAGGTTATAGGAGTTAGGAAATCGTCTAACATGGGTTTTACGGGAGGTGTGTGATATTGATATGGGTTTTACTTGGAGTGGGTAGGACTTAGAAAATCGTGTAACATGTTTTTTTTAAGAATGGTTTTTATTTGGGGTTGGTAGGAGTTAGAAAATCGTCTAACATGGGTTTTAAAGGAGGTATGTGATATTGATGTGTGTTTTACTTGAGGTTAGTAGGAGTTAGAAAATCGTCTGACATGGGTTTTAAAGGAGGTGTGTGATATCGATGTGGGTTTTACTTGGGGTTGGTAGGAGTTAGAAAATCATGTAACATGGGTTTTATATGAGGTGTGTGATATTGATATGGATTTTACTTGGGGTTGTTAAGAGTTAGAAAATCGCGGAACATGGGATTTAAAGGAAGTGTATGATATTGATGTGGGTTTTAGTTGGGGTTGGCAGGAGTTAGAAGATCGTGTAACATGGGAATTAAAGGTGTGTAATATTGATATCGGTTTTACTTGGAGTTGGTAGGACTTAGGAAATCGTGTATAATGGTTTTTTTATGACTGAGTTTTACTTGGGGTTAGTAAGAGCTAGAAAATCGTCTAACATGTGTTTTAAAGGAGGTATGTGATATTGATGTGGGTTTTACTTGAGGTTAGTTGGAGTTAGAAAATCGTCTAACATGGGTTTTAAAGGAGGTGTGTGATATTGATGTGGGTTTTACTTGGGTTTGGTAGGAGTTAGAAAATCATGTAACATTGGATTTAAAGGTGTGTGATATTGATATGGGTTTTTAGTTGGGGTTGGTAGGAGTTAGAAAATCGTGGAACATGGGATTTAAAGGATATGTGTGATATTGATATGGGTTTTACTTGGGGTTGTTAAGAGTTAGAAAATCGTGTTACATGGGTTTTATGAGATGTGTGATACTGATATGGCTCTTACTTGGAGTCGGTAGGACTTTGTAACATGGGTTTTATTATGACTGGGTTTTATTTGGGGTTGGTAGGAGTTATAAAATCATGTAACATGGGATTTCAAGGAGGTGTGTGATATTGATGTGGGTTTCAGTTGGGGTTGTTAGGAGTTAGAAAATCGTGTAACATGGGTTTTATGAGGTGTGTGTTATTGATGTGGATTTTATTTGGGGTTGGTAGGAGTTAGAAAATCGTGTAACATGGGATTTAAAGGAGGTGTGTGATATTCATATGGGTTTTAGTTGGGGTTGGTAGGAGTTAGAAAATCATAGAACATGGGTTTTATATGAGGTGTGTGTTATTTTGTGGGTTTTACCTGGGGTTGGTAGGAGTTAGAAAATCATGCAACAAGGGTTTTATGAGGTGTGTGTTATTGATGTGGATTTTATTTGGGGTTGGTAGGAGTTAGAAAATCGTGTAACATGGGATTTAAAGGAGGTGTGTGATATTCATATGGGTTTTAGTTGGGGTTGGTAGGAGTTAGAAAATCGTGAAACATGGGATTTAAAGGAGGTGGGTGATAATGATATGGGTTTTACTTAAGGTTAGTAGGAGTTAGAAAATCGTCTAACATGGGTTTTAAAGGAGGTGTGTGACATTGATATGGGTTTTACTTGAGGTTAGGAGGAGTTAGAAAATCGTCTAACATGGGTTTTAAAGGAGGTGTGTGATATTGATGTGGGTTTTACTTGGGGTTGGTAGGAGCTAGAAAATTGTGTAACATGGGTTTTAAAGGAGGTGTGTGATATTGATATGGTTTTTACTTGGGGTTGTTAAGAGTTAGAAAATCGTGTAACATGGGATTTAAAGGAGGAGTGTGATATTGATATGGGTTTTACTTGGAGTTGGTAGGAGTTAGAAAATCGTGTAACATGGGATGTAAAGGAGGAGTGTGATATTGATATGGGTTTTACTTGGAGTTGGTAGGAGTTAGAAAATCGTGTAGCATGGGATTTAAGGGAGGTGTGTGATATTGATATGGGTTTTAGTTGGGGTTGTTAGGAGTTAGAAAATCGTGTAACATGGGATTTAAGGGAGGTGTGTGATATTGATATGGGTTTTAGTTGGGGTTGTTAGGAGTTAGAAAATCGTGTAACATGGGATTTAAAGGAGGAGTGTGATATTGATATGGGTTTTACTTGGAGTTGGTAGGAGTTAGAAAATCGTGTAACATGGGATTTAAGGGAGGTGTGTGATATTGATATGGGTTTTACTTGGAGTTGGTAGGACTTAGAGAATCGTGTAACATGGTTTTTTTTATGACTGGGTTTTATTTGGGTTTGGTAGGAGTTAGAAAATCATGTAACATGGGTTTTATATGAGGTGTGTGTTATTGATATGGGTTTTAGTTGGGGTTGTTAGGAGTTAGAGAATAATGTAACATGGGTTTTATAGCAGGTGTGTGATATTGTTATGGGTTTTACTTGGGGTTGGTAGGAGTTGGAGAATCATGTAACATGGGTTTTATGAGATGTGTGATATTGATATGGGTTTTATTTGGGGTTGGTAGGAGCTATATAATTGTCACATGTATTTTATATGTGGTGCGTGATATTGATATGGGTTTTGCTTGTGGTTGGCAGGAGTTAGAAAATCGTCTAACATGCGTTTTAAAGGAGGTATGTGATATTGATGTGGGTTTTACTTGCGGTTAGTATGAGTTAGAAAATCGTCTAAAATGGGTTTTAAGGGAGGTGTGTGATATTGATATGGGTTTTATTTGAGGTTAGTAGGAGTCAGGAAATTGCCTAACATGGGTTTTAAACGAGGTGTGTGATATTGAAATGGGTTTTAATTTAGGTTAGTAGGAGTTAGGAAATCGTCTAACATGGGTTTTAAGGGAGGTGTGTGGTATTGATATGGGTTTTACTTGGAGTTGGTAGGACTTAGAAAATCGTGTAACATGTTTTTTTTAAGAATGGGTTTTATTTGGGGTTGGTAGGAGTTAGAAAATCGTCTAACATGTGATTTAAAGGAGGTGTGTGATATTGATATGGATATTACTTGGGGTTGTTAAGAGTTAGAAAATCGCGTAACCTGGGATTTAAAGGAAGTGTATGATATTGATGTGGGTTTTAGTTGGGGTTGGCAGGAGTTAGAAAATCGTGTAACATGGGAATTAAAGGTGTGTAATATTGATATCGGTTGTAGTTTGAGTTGGTAGGACTTAGAAAATCGTGTATAATGGGTTTTTTATGACTTGAGTTTTACTTGGGGTTAGTAAGAGCTAGAAAATCGTCTAACATGTGTTTTAAAGGAGGTATGTGATATTGATGTGGGTTTTACTTGTGGTTAGTAGGAGTTAGAAAATCGTCTAACATGGGTTTTAAAGGAGGTGCGTGATACTGATATGGGTTTTACTTAAGGTTAGTAGGAGTTAGAAAATCGTCTAACATGGGTTTTAAAGAAGGTGTGTGATATTGATGTGGGTTTTACTTGGGGTTGGTAGGAGTTAGAGAATAATGTAACATGGGTTTTATAACAGGTGTGTGATATTGATATGGGTTTTACTTGGGGTTGGTAGGAGCTAGATAATGTGTCACATGGATTTTATATGAGGTATGTGATATTGATATGGGTTTTGCTTGGGGTTGGCAGGAGTTAGAAAATCGTCTAACCTGCGTTAGGAGGTATGTGATATTGATGTGGGTTTTACTTGAGGTTAGAATCAGTTGGAAAATCGTCTAACATGGGTTTTATGAGATGTGTGATACTGATATGGGTTTTACTTGGAGTTGGTAGGAGTTAGAAAAACGTGTAACATGGTTTTTATATGAGGTGTTTGTTATTGATGTGGGTTTTACTTGGGGTTTGTAGGAGTTAGAGAATAATGTAACATGGGTTTTATAGCAGGTGTGTGATATTGATATGGGTTTTACTTGGGGTTGTTAGGAGTTAGATAATGTGTGAGCTGGGCTTTTAATAAGGCGTGTGATATTGATATGGGTTTTACTTGGGGTTGGTAGTAGTTGGAGAATCATGTAACATGGGTTTTATGAGATGTGTGATATTGATATGGGTTTTACTTGGGGTTGGTAGGAGCTTGATAATGTATCGCATGGATTTTATATGGGGTGTGTGATATTGATATGGGTTTTGCTTGGGTTTGGCAGGAGTTAGAAAATCGTCTAACATGCGTTTTAAAGGATGTATGTGATTTTGATGTGGGTTTTACTTGAGGTTAGTAGGACTTTGAAAATCGTGTAACATGGGTTTTTTTATGACTGGGTTTTATTTGTTGTTGGTAGGAGTTAGAAAATCATGTAACATGGGTTTTAAACGAGGTGTGTGATATTGATATGGGTTTTAATTTAGGTTATAGGAGTTAGGAAATCGTCTAACATGGGTTTTACGGGAGGTGTGTGATATTGATATGGGTTTTACTTGGAGTGGGTAGGACTTAGAAAATCGTGTAACATGTTTTTTTTAAGAATGGTTTTTATTTGGGGTTGGTAGGAGTTAGAAAATCGTCTAACATGGGTTTTAAAGGAGGTATGTGATATTGATGTGTGTTTTACTTGAGGTTAGTAGGAGTTAGAAAATCGTCTGACATGGGTTTTAAAGGAGGTGTGTGATATCGATGTGGGTTTTACTTGGGGTTGGTAGGAGTTAGAAAATCATGTAACATGGGTTTTATATGAGGTGTGTGATATTGATATGGATTTTACTTGGGGTTGTTAAGAGTTAGAAAATCGCGGAACATGGGATTTAAAGGAAGTGTATGATATTGATGTGGGTTTTAGTTGGGGTTGGCAGGAGTTAGAAGATCGTGTAACATGGGAATTAAAGGTGTGTAATATTGATATCGGTTTTACTTGGAGTTGGTAGGACTTAGGAAATCGTGTATAATGGTTTTTTTATGACTGAGTTTTACTTGGGGTTAGTAAGAGCTAGAAAATCGTCTAACATGTGTTTTAAAGGAGGTATGTGATATTGATGTGGGTTTTACTTGAGGTTAGTAGGAGTTAGAAAATCGTCTAACATGGGTTTTAAAGGAGGTGTGTGATATTGATGTGGGTTTTACTTGGGTTTGGTAGGAGTTAGAAAATCATGTAACATTGGATTTAAAGGTGTGTGATATTGATATGGGTTTTTAGTTGGGGTTGGTAGGAGTTAGAAAATCGTGGAACATGGGATTTAAAGGATATGTGTGATATTGATATGGGTTTTACTTGGGGTTGTTAAGAGTTAGAAAATCGTGTTACATGGGTTTTATGAGATGTGTGATACTGATATGGCTCTTACTTGGAGTTGGTAGGACTTTGTAACATGGGTTTTATTATGACTGGGTTTTATTTGGGGTTGGTAGGAGTTATAAAATCATGTAACATGGGATTTCAAGGAGGTGTGTGATATTGATGTGGGTTTCAGTTGGGGTTGTTAGGAGTTAGAAAATCGTGTAACATGGGTTTTATGAGATGTGTAATACTGATATGGGTTTTACTTGGAGTTGGTAGGAGTTAGAAAATCATAGAACATGGGTTTTATATGAGGTGTGTGTTATTTTGTGGGTTTTACTTGGGGTTGGTAGGAGTTAGAAAATCATGCAACAAGGGTTTTATGAGGTGTGTGTTATTGATGTGGATTTTATTTGGGGTTGGTAGGAGTTAGAAAATCGTGTAACATGGGATTTAAAGGAGGTGTGTGATATTGATATGGGTTTTAGTTGGGGTTGGTAGGAGTTAGAAAATCGTGAAACATGGGATTTAAAGGAGGTGGGTGATATTGATATGGGTTTTACTTGGAGTTGGTAGGACTTAGAAAATCGTGTAACATGGTTTTTTTATGACTGGGTTTTATTTGGGTTTGGTAGGAGTTAGGAAATCATGTAACATGGGTTTTATATGAGGTGTGTGTTATTGATATGGGTTTTAGTTGGGGTTGTTAAGAGTTAGAAAATAATGTAACATGGGTTTTATAGCAGGTGTGTGATTTTGATATGGGGTTGGTAGGAGTTAGATAATGTGTTACATTGGCATTTAATAAGGCGTGTGATATTGATATGGGTTTTACTTGGGGTTGGTAGCAGCTAGATAATGTGTCACATGGATTTTATATGAGGTGTGTGATATTGCTATGGGTTTTGCTTGGGGTTGGCAGGAGTTAGAAAATCGTCTAACATGCGTTTTAAAGGAGGTATGTGATATTGATATGGGATTTACTTGAGGTTAGTATGAGTTAGAAAATCGTCTAAAATGGGTTTTAAGGGAGGTGTTTGATATTGATATGGGTTTTACTTGAGGTTAGTAGGAGTTAGAAAATCGTCTAACATGGGTTTTAAAGGAGGTGTGTGATATTGATGTGGGTTTTACTTGGGTTTGGTAGGAGTTAGAAAATCATGTAACATTGGATTTAAAGGTGTGTGATATTGATATGGGTTTTTAGTTGGGGTTGGTAGGAGTTAGAAAATCGTGGAAAATGGGATTTAAAGGATATGTGTGATATTGATATGGGTTTTACTTGGGGTTGTTAAGAGTTAGAAAATCGTGTTACATGGGTTTTATGAGATGTGTGATACTGATATGGCTCTTACTTGGAGTTGGTAGGACTTTGTAACATGGGTTTTATTATGACTGGGTTTTATTTGGGGTTGGTAGGAGTTATAAAATCATGTAACATGGGATTTCAAGGAGGTGTGTGATATTGATGTGGGTTTCAGTTGGGGTTGTTAGGAGTTAGAAAATCGTGTAACATGGGTTTTATGAGATGTGTAATACTGATATGGGTTTTACTTGGAGTTGGTAGGAGTTAGAAAATCATAGAACATGGGTTTTATATGAGGTGTGTGTTATTTTGTGGGTTTTACTTGGGGTTGGTAGGAGTTAGAAAATCATGCAACAAGGGTTTTATGAGGTGTGTGTTATTGATGTGGATTTTATTTGGGGTTGGTAGGAGTTAGAAAATCGTGTAACATGGGATTTAAAGGAGGTGTGTGATATTGATATGGGTTTTAGTTGGGGTTGGTAGGAGTTAGAAAATCGTGAAACATGGGATTTAAAGGAGGTGGGTGATATTGATATGGGTTTTACTTGGAGTTGGTAGGACTTAGAAAATCGTGTAACATGGTTTTTTTATGACTGGGTTTTATTTGGGTTTGGTAGGAGTTAGGAAATCATGTAACATGGGTTTTATATGAGGTGTGTGTTATTGATATGGGTTTTAGTTGGGGTTGTTAAGAGTTAGAAAATAATGTAACATGGGTTTTATAGCAGGTGTGTGATTTTGATATGGGGTTGGTAGGAGTTAGATAATGTGTTACATTGGCATTTAATAAGGCGTGTGATATTGATATGGGTTTTACTTGGGGTTGGTAGCAGCTAGATAATGTGTCACATGGATTTTATATGAGGTGTGTGATATTGCTATGGGTTTTGCTTGGGGTTGGCAGGAGTTAGAAAATCGTCTAACATGCGTTTTAAAGGAGGTATGTGATATTGATATGGGTTTTACTTGAGGTTAGTATGAGTTAGAAAATCGTCTAAAATGGGTTTTAAGGGAGGTGTTTGATATTGATATGGGTTTTACTTGAGGTTAGTAGGAGTTAGGAAATCGTCTAACACGGGTTTTAAAGGAGGTGTGTAATATTGATGTGGGTTTTACTTGGGGTTGGTAGGAGTTAGAAAATCATGCAACATGGGTTTTATATGAGGTGTGTGTTATTGATGTGGGTTTTGCTTGGGGTTGCTAGGATTTAGATAATGTGTAACCTCGGCTTTATAGAGGCGTGTGATATTGATATGGGTTTTACATGGGGTTGGTAGGAGTTGGAGAATCATGTAACATGGGTTTTATGAGATGTGTGATATTGATATGGGTTTTACTTGGGGTTGGTAGGAGCTTGATTATGTATCACATTTATTTTATATGGGGTGTGTGATATTGATATGGGTTTTACTTGGGGTTGGCAGGAGTTAGAAAATCGTCTAACATGCGTTTTAAAGGAGGTTTGTGATATTGATGTGGGTTTTACTTGAGGTTAGTAGGACTTTGTAATATTGGTTTTTTATGACTGGGTTTTATTTGGGGTTGGTAGGAGTTAGAAAATCATGTAACATGGTAGGAGTTAGATAATGTGTAACCTCGGCTTTATAGAGGCGTGTGATATTGATATGGGTTTTACATGGGGTTGGTAGGAGTTTGAGAATCATGTAACATGGGTTTTATGAGATGTGTGATATTAATATGGGTTTTACTTGGGGTTGGTAGGAGCTTGATAATGTATCACATGGATTTTATATGGGGTGTGTGATATTGATATGGGTTTTACTTGGGGTTGGCAGGAGTTAGAAAATCGTGTAACATGCGTTTTAAAGGAGGTTTGTGATATTGATGTGGGTTTTACTTGAGGTTAGTAGGAGTTAGAAAATTGTGTAACATGGGTTTCAAAGGAGGTGTGTGATATTGATATGGGATTTACTTGGGGTTGTTAAGAGTTAGAAAATCGTGTAACATGGGTTTTATGAGATGTGTGATACTGATATGGGTGTTACTTGGGGTTTGTAGGAGTTAGATAATGAGTCACATGGATTTTATATGAGGTGTGTGATATTGATATGGGTTTTACTTGGGGTTGGTAGGAGCTCGAAAGTCGTCTAACATGCGTTTTAAAGGAGGTAGGTGATATTGATGTGGGTTTTACTTCAGGTTAGTAGGAGTTAGAAAATCGTCTAACATGGGTTTTAAGGGAGGTATGTGATGTTGATATGGGTTTTAGTTGGAGTTGGTAGGACTTTGAAAATCGTGTAACATGGTTGTTTTAAGATTGGGTTTTATTTGGGGTTGGTAGGAGTTAGAAAATCGTCTAACATGACTTTTAAAGGTGGTGTGTGTTATTGATATGGGTTTTACTTGAGGTTAGTAGGAGTTAGAAAATCGTCTAACATGGGTTTTAAAGGAGGTGTGTGTTATTGATGTGGGTTTTACTTGGGGTTGGTAGGAGTTAGAAAATCGTGTAACATGGGAATTAAAGGAGGTGTGTAAAATTGATATCGGTTTTTCTTGGAGTTGGATGGACGTAGAAAATCGTGTATAATGGTTTTTTTTATGACTGGGTTTAACTTGTGGTTGGTAGGAGTTAGAAAATCATGTAACATGGGATTTAAAGGAGGTGTGTGATACTGATATGGGTTTTATTTGTGGTTGGTAGGAGTTAGAAAATCGTGTAACATGGGTTCTAAAGGAGGTGTGTGATATTGATATGGGTTTTACTTGGGGTTGTTAAGAGTTAGAAAATTATGCAACATAGGTTTTATATGAGGTGTGTGTTATTGATGTGTGTTTTACTTGGGGTTGGTAGGAGTTAGAAAATCGTGTAACATGGGTTTTTTATGAATGGGTTTTATTTGTGGTTGGTCGGAGTTAGAAAATCATGTAACATGGGTTTCAAAGGAGGTGTGTGATATTGATATGGCTTTTACTTGGGGTTGGTAGGAGTTAGAAAATTATGCAACATGGGTTTTATATGCGGTGTGTTATTGATATTGGTTTTATTTGGGGTTGGTAGGAGTTAGAAAATGGTGTAAAATGGGTTTTAAAGGAGGTGTGTGATATTGATATGGGTTTTACTTGGGGTTGTTCAGAGTTAGAAAATCGTGTAACATGGGATTTATAGGAGGTGTGTGATATTGATATGGGTTTTAGTTGGGGTTGGTAGGAGTTAGAAAATCGTGTAACATGGGATTTAAAGGAGGTGTGTGATATTGATATGGGTTTTACTTGGAGTTGGTAGGACTTAGAAAATCGTGTAACATGGGTTTTTTATGACTGGGTTTTACTTGGGGTTGGTAGAAGTTAGAAAATCATCTAACATGGGATTTAAAGGAGGTGTGTGATATTATTATGGGTTTTAGTTGGGGTTGGTAGGAGTTAGAAAATCGTGTAACATGGGATTTAAAGGAGGTGTGTGATATTGATATACGTTTTAGTTGGGGTTTTTAGGAGTTAGAAAATCGTGAAACATGGGTTTTATGAGATGTGTGATACTGATATGGGTTTTACTTGAGGTTTATAGGAGTTAGATAATGTGTCAATGGATTTTATATGAGGTGTGTGGTATTGATATGGGTTTTATTTGGGGTTGGTAGGAGCTAGAAAATCGTCTAACATGCGTTATAAAGGAGTATGTGATATTGATGTGGGTTTTACTTGAGGTTAGTAGGTGTTAGAAAATCGTCTAACATGGGTTTTAAAGGAGGTGCGTGATATTGATATGGGTTTTACATGAGGTTAGTAAGAGTTAGAAAATCATGTAACATGGGATTTAAAGCAGGTTTGTGATATTGATATGGGTTTTAGTTGGGGTTGGTAGGAGTTAGAAAATCGTGTAACATGGGATTTAAAGGAGGAGTGTGATATTGATATGGGTTTTACTTGGAGTTGGTAGGACTTAGAAAATCGTGTAACACGGGTTTTTTTATGACTTGGTTTTATTTGTGGTTGGTAGGAGTTAGCAAATTATGTAACATGGGTTTTATATGAGGTGTGTGATATTGATATGGGTTTTACTTAGGGTTGTTAAGAGCTAGAAAATCGTGTAACATGGGATTTAAAGGAGGTGTGTGATATTGATATATGTTTTAGTTGGGGTTGTTAGGAGTTAGAAAATCGTGTAACATGGGTTTTATGAGATGTTTTATACTGATATGGGTTTTACTTGGGGTTTGTAGGAGTTAGATAATGAGCCACATGGATTTTATATGAGGTGTGTGATATTGATATGGGTTTTACTTGGGGTTGGTAGGAGCTGGAAAATCGTCTAACATGCCTTTTAAAGGATTTATGTGATATTGATGTGGGTTTTACTTGAGTTAGTATGAGTTAGAAAATCGTCTAACATTGGTTTTAAGGGAGGTGTGTGGTATTGATATGGGTTTTACTTGGAGTTGGTAGGACTTAGAAAATCGTGTAACATGGGTTTTTTATGAATGGGTTTTATTTGTGGTTGGTCGCAGTTAGAAAATCATGTAACATGGGTTTCAAAGGAGGTGTGTGATATTGATATGGCTTTTACTTGTGGTTGGTAGGAGTTAGAAAATCATGTAACATGGGTTTTATATGAGGTGTGTGATATTGATATCGGTTTTACTTGGGGTTGTTAAGAGTTAGAAAATCGTTAACATGGGATTTAAAGGAGGTGTATGATATTGATATGGGTTTTAGTTGGGGTTGGCAGGAGTTAGAAAATCGTGTAACATGGGAATTAAAGGAGGTGTGTAATATTGATATCGGATTTACTTGGAGTTGGTAGGACTGAGAAAATCGTGTATAATGGGTTTTTATGACTGGGTTTTGCTAGGGGTTGGTAGGAGTTAGAAAATCATGTAACATGGGTTTTAAATAAGGTGTGTGATATTGATATGGGTTTTACTTGGGGTTTGTAGGAGTTAGAGAATAATGTAACATGGGTTTTATAGCAGGTGTGTGATATTGATATGGGTTTTACTTGGGGTTGGTAGGAGTTAGATAATGTGTAAAATGGGCTTTTAATGAGGCGTGTGATATTGATATGGTTTTTACTTGGGGTTGGTAAAAGTTGGAGAAGCATGTAAGATGGGTGTTATGAGAAGTGTGATATTGATATGGGTTTTACCTGTGGCTGGCAGGAGTTAGAAAATCGTCTAACATGCGTTTTAAAGGAGGTATGTGATATTGATGTGGGTTTTACTTGAGGTTAGTAGGAGTTAGAAAATCGTGTAACATGGGTTTTAAAGGAGATGTGTGATATTGATATGGGTTTTACTTGGGGTTGTAAGAGTTAGAAAATCGTGTAACATGGGATTTAAAGGAGGTGTGTGATATTGATATTGGTTTTAGTTGGGGATGGTAGGAGTTAGAAAATCGTGTAACATAGTATTTAAAAAAGTGTGATATTGATATGGGTCTTACTTAGAGTTGGTAGGACTTAGAAAATCGTGTAAAATGTTTTTTTAAGACTGGGTTTATTTGGGGTTGGTAGGAGTTAGAAAATCGTCTAACATGGGTTTTAAAGGAGGTGTGTGATATTGATATGGGTTTTACTTAAGGTTAGTAGGAGTTAGAAAATCGTCTAACATGGGTTTTAAAGGAGGTGTGTGACATTGATATGGGTTTTACTTGAGGTTAGGAGGAGTTAGAAAATCGTCTAACATGGGTTTTAAAGGAGGTGTGTGATATTGATGTGGGTTTTACTTGGGGTTGGTAGGAGCTAGAAAATTGTGTAACATGGGTTTTAAAGGAAGTGTGTGATATTGATATGGTTTTTACTTGGGGTTGTTAAGAGTTAGAAAATCGTGTAACATAGTATTTAAAGGAGTGTGATATTGATATGGGTCTTACTTAGAGTTGGTAGGACTTAGAAAATCGTGTAAAATGTTTTTTTTAAGACTGGGTTTTATTTGGGGTTGGTAGGAGTTAGAAAATCGTCTAACATGGGTTTTAAAGGAGGTGTGTGATATTGATATGGGTTTTACTTAAGGTTAGTAGGAGTTAGAAAATCGTCTAACATGGGTTTTAAAGGAGGTGTGTGACATTGATATGGGTTTTACTTGAGGTTAGGAGGAGTTAGAAAATCGTCTAACATGGGTTTTAAAGGAGGTGTGTGATATTGATGTGGGTTTTACTTGGGGTTGGTAGGAGCTAGAAAATTGTGTAACATGGGTTTTAAAGGAGGTGTGTGATATTGATATGGTTTTTACTTGGGGTTGTTAAGAGTTAGAAAATCGTGTAACATGGGATTTAAAGGAGGAGTGTGATATTGATATGGGTTTTACTTGGAGTTGGTAGGAGTTAGAAAATCGTGTAACATGGGATGTAAAGGAGGAGTGTGATATTGATATGGGTTTTACTTGGAGTTGGTAGGAGTTAGAAAATCGTGTAACATGGGATTTAAGGGAGGTGTGTGATATTGATATGGGTTTTAGTTGGGGTTGTTAGGAGTTAGAAAATCGTGTAACATGGGATTTAAGGGAGGTGTGTGATATTGATATGGGTTTTAGTTGGGGTTGTTAGGAGTTAGAAAATCGTGTAACATGGGATTTAAAGGAGGAGTGTGATATTGATATGGGTTTTACTTGGAGTTGGTAGGAGTTAGAAAATCGTGTAACATGGGATTTAAGGGAGGTGTGTGATATTGATATGGGTTTTACTTGGAGTTGGTAGGAGTTAGAGAATCGTGTAACATGGTTTTTTTTATGACTGGGTTTTATTTGGGTTTGGTAGGAGTTAGAAAATCATGTAACATGGGTTTTATATGAGGTGTGTGTTATTGATATGGGTTTTAGTTGGGGTTGTTAGGAGTTAGAGAATAATGTAACATGGGTTTTATAGCAGGTGTGTGATATTGTTATGGGTTTTACTTGGGGTTGGTAGGAGTTGGAGAATCATGTAACATGGGTTTTATGAGATGTGTGATATTGATATGGGTTTTATTTGGGGTTGGTAGGAGCTATATAATGTGTCACATGTATTTTATATGTGGTGCGTGATATTGATATGGGTTTTGCTTGTGGTTGGCAGGAGTTAGAAAATCGTCTAACATGCGTTTTAAAGGAGGTATGTGATATTGATGTGGGTTTTACTTGCGGTTAGTATGAGTTAGAAAATCGTCTAAAATGGGTTTTAAGGGAGGTGTGTGATATTGATATGGGTTTTATTTGAGGTTAGTAGGAGTCAGGAAATTGCCTAACATGGGTTTTAAACGAGGTGTGTGATATTGAAATGGGTTTTAATTTAGGTTAGTAGGAGTTAGGAAATCGTCTAACATGGGTTTTAAGGGAGGTGTGTGGTATTGATATGGGTTTTACTTGGAGTTGGTAGGACTTAGAAAATCGTGTAACATGTTTTTTTTAAGAATGGGTTTTATTTAGGGTTGGTAGGAGTTAGAAAATCGTCTAACATGTGATTTAAAGGAGGTGTGTGATATTGATATGGATATTACTTGGGGTTGTTAAGAGTTAGAAAATCGCGTAACCTGGGATTTAAAGGAAGTGTATGATATTGATGTGGGTTTTAGTTGGGGTTGGCAGGAGTTAGAAAATCGTGTAACATGGGAATTAAAGGTGTGTAATATTGATATCGGTTGTAGTTTGAGTTGCTAGGACTTAGAAAATCGTGTATAATGGGTTTTTTATGACTTGAGTTTTACTTGGGGTTAGTAAGAGCTAGAAAATCGTCTAACATGTGTTTTAAAGGAGGTATGTGATATTGATGTGGGTTTTACTTGTGGTTAGTAGGAGTTAGAAAATCGTCTAACATGGGTTTTAAAGGAGGTGCGTGATACTGATATGGGTTTTACTTAAGGTTAGTAGGAGTTAGAAAATCGTCTAACATGGGTTTTAAAGAAGGTGTGTGATATTGATGTGGGTTTTACTTGGGGTTGGTAGGAGTTAGAGAATAATGTAACATGGGTTTTATAACAGGTGTGTGATATTGATATGGGTTTTTACTTGGGGTTGGTAGGAGCTAGATAATGTGTCACATGGATTTTATATGAGGTATGTGATATTGATATGGGTTTTGCTTGGGGTTGGCAGGAGTTAGAAAATCGTCTAACCTGCGTTAGGAGGTATGTGATATTGATGTGGGTTTTACTTGAGGTTAGAATCAGTTGGAAAATCGTCTAACATGGGTTTTATGAGATGTGTGATACTGATATGGGTTTTACTTGGAGTTGGTAGGAGTTAGAAAAACGTGTAACATGGTTTTTATATGAGGTGTTTGTTATTGATGTGGGTTTTACTTGGGGTTTGTAGGAGTTAGAGAATAATGTAACATGGGTTTTATAGCAGGTGTGTGATATTGATATGGGTTTTACTTGGGGTTGTTAGGAGTTAGATAATGTGTGAGCTGGGCTTTTAATAAGGCGTGTGATATTGATATGGGTTTTACTTGGGGTTGGTAGTAGTTGGAGAATCATGTAACATGGGTTTTATGAGATGTGTGATATTGATATGGGTTTTACTTGGGGTTGGTAGGAGCTTGATAATGTATCGCATGGATTTTATATGGGGTGTGTGATATTGATATGGGTTTTGCTTGGGTTTGGCAGGAGTTAGAAAATCGTCTAACATGCGTTTTAAAGGATGTATGTGATTTTGATGTGGGTTTTACTTGAGGATAGTAGGACTTTGAAAATCGTGTAACATGGGTTTTTTTATGACTGGGTTTTATTTGTTGTTGGTAGGAGTTAGAAAATCATGTAACATGGGTTTTAAACGAGGTGTGTGATATTGATATGGGTTTTAATTTAGGTTATAGGAGTTAGGAAATCGTCTAACATGGGTTTTACGGGAGGTGTGTGATATTGATATGGGTTTTACTTGGAGTGGGTAGGACTTAGAAAATCGTGTAACATGTTTTTTTTAAGAATGGTTTTTATTTGGGGTTGGTAGGAGTTAGAAAATCGTCTAACATGGGTTTTAAAGGAGGTATGTGATATTGATGTGTGTTTTACTTGAGGTTAGTAGGAGTTAGAAAATCGTCTGACATGGGTTTTAAAGGAGGTGTGTGATATCGATGTGGGTTTTACTTGGGGTTGGTAGGAGTTAGAAAATCATGTAACATGGGTTTTATATGAGGTGTGTGATATTGATATGGATTTTACTTGGGGTTGTTAAGAGTTAGAAAATCGCGGAACATGGGATTTAAAGGAAGTGTATGATATTGATGTGGGTTTTAGTTGGGGTTGGCAGGAGTTAGAAGATCGTGTAACATGGGAATTAAAGGTGTGTAATATTGATATCGGTTTTACTTGGAGTTGGTAGGACTTAGGAAATCGTGTATAATGGTTTTTTTATGACTGAGTTTTACTTGGGGTTAGTAAGAGCTAGAAAATCGTCTAACATGTGTTTTAAAGGAGGTATGTGATATTGATGTGGGTTTTACTTGAGGTTAGTTGGAGTTAGAAAATCGTCTAACATGGGTTTTAAAGGAGGTGTGTGATATTGATGTGGGTTTTACTTGGGTTTGGTAGGAGTTAGAAAATCATGTAACATTGGATTTAAAGGTGTGTGATATTGATATGGGTTTTTAGTTGGGGTTGGTAGGAGTTAGAAAATCGTGGAACATGGGATTTAAAGGATATGTGTGATATTGATATGGGTTTTACTTGGGGTTGTTAAGAGTTAGAAAATCGTGTTACATGGGTTTTATGAGATGTGTGATACTGATATGGCTCTTACTTGGAGTCGGTAGGACTTTGTAACATGGGTTTTATTATGACTGGGTTTTATTTGGGGTTGGTAGGAGTTATAAAATCATGTAACATGGGATTTCAAGGAGGTGTGTGATATTGATGTGGGTTTCAGTTGGGGTTGTTAGGAGTTAGAAAATCGTGTAACATGGGTTTTATGAGGTGTGTGTTATTGATGTGGATTTTATTTGGGGTTGGTAGGAGTTAGAAAATCGTGTAACATGGGATTTAAAGGAGGTGTGTGATATTCATATGGGTTTTAGTTGGGGTTGGTAGGAGTTAGAAAATCATAGAACATGGGTTTTATATGAGGTGTGTGTTATTTTGTGGGTTTTACCTGGGGTTGGTAGGAGTTAGAAAATCATGCAACAAGGGTTTTATGAGGTGTGTGTTATTGATGTGGATTTTATTTGGGGTTGGTAGGAGTTAGAAAATCGTGTAACATGGGATTTAAAGGAGGTGTGTGATATTCATATGGGTTTTAGTTGGGGTTGGTAGGAGTTAGAAAATCGTGAAACATGGGATTTAAAGGAGGTGGGTGATAATGATATGGGTTTTACTTGGAGTTGGTAGGACTTAGAAAATCGTGTAACATGGTTTTTTTATGACTGGGTTTTATTTGGGTTTGGTAGGAGTTAGGAAATCATGTAACATGGGTTTTATATGAGGTGTGTGTTATTGATATGGGTTTTAGTAGGGGTTGTTAAGAGTTAGAAAATAATGTAACATGGGTTTTATAGCAGGTGTGTGATTTTGATATGGGGTTGGTAGGAGTTAGATAATGTGTTACATTGGCATTTAATAAGGCGTGTGATATTGATATGGGTTTTACTTGGGGTTGGTAGCAGCTAGATAATGTGTCACATGGATTTTATATGAGGTGTGTGATATTGCTATGGGTTTTGCTTGGGGTTGGCAGGAGTTAGAAAATCGTCTAACATGCGTTTTAAAGGAGGTATGTGATATTGATATGGGTTTTACTTGAGGTTAGTATGAGTTAGAAAATCGTCTAAAATGGGTTTTAAGGGAGGTGTTTGATATTGATATGGGTTTTACTTGAGGTTAGTAGGAGTTAGGAAATCGTCTAACACGGGTTTTTAATGAGGTGTGTAATATTGATGTGGGTTTTACTTGGGGTTGGTAGGAGTTAGAAAATCATGCAACATGGGTTTTATATGAGGTGTGTGTTATTGATGTGGGTTTTGCTTGGGGTTGCTAGGATTTAGATAATGTGTAACCTCGGCTTTATAGAGGCGTGTGATATTGATATGGGTTTTACATGGGGTTGGTAGGAGTTGGAGAATCATGTAACATGGGTTTTATGAGATGTGTGATATTGATATGGGTTTTACTTGGGGTTGGTAGGAGCTTGATTATGTATCACATTTATTTTATATGGGGTGTGTGATATTGATATGGGTTTTACTTGGGGTTGGCAGGAGTTAGAAAATCGTCTAACATGCGTTTTAAAGGAGGTTTGTGATATTGATGTGGGTTTTACTTGAGGTTAGTAGGACTTTGTAATATTGGTTTTTTATGACTGGGTTTTATTTGGGGTTGGTAGGAGTTAGAAAATCATGTAACATGGTAGGAGTTAGATAATGTGTAACCTCGGCTTTATAGAGGCGTGTGATATTGATATGGGTTTTACATGGGGTTGGTAGGAGTTTGAGAATCATGTAACATGGGTTTTATGAGATGTGTGATATTAATATGGGTTTTACTTGGGGTTGGTAGGAGCTTGATAATGTATCACATGGATTTTATATGGGGTGTGTGATATTGATATGGGTTTTACTTGGGGTTGGCAGGAGTTAGAAAATCGTGTAACATGCGTTTTAAAGGAGGTTTGTGATATTGATGTGGGTTTTACTTGAGGTTAGTAGGAGTTAGAAAATTGTGTAACATGGGTTTCAAAGGAGGTGTGTGATATTGATATGGGATTTACTTGGGGTTGTTAAGAGTTAGAAAATCGTGTAACATGGGTTTTATGAGATGTGTGATACTGATATGGGTGTTACTTGGGGTTTGTAGGAGTTAGATAATGAGTCACATGGATTTTATATGAGGTGTGTGATATTGATATGGGTTTTACTTGGGGTTGGTAGGAGCTCGAAAGTCGTCTAACATGCGTTTTAAAGGAGGTAGGTGATATTGATGTGGGTTTTACTTCAGGTTAGTAGGAGTTAGAAAATCGTCTAACATGGGTTTTAAGGGAGGTATGTGATGTTGATATGGGTTTTAGTTGGAGTTGGTAGGACTTTGAAAATCGTGTAACATGGTTTTTTTAAGATTGGGTTTTATTTGGGGTTGGTAGGAGTTAGAAAATCGTCTAACATGACTTTTAAAGGTGGTGTGTGTTATTGATATGGGTTTTACTTGAGGTTAGTAGGAGTTAGAAAATCGTCTAACATGGGTTTTAAAGGAGGTGTGTGTTATTGATGTGGGTTTTACTTGGGGTTGGTAGGAGTTAGAAAATCGTGTAACATGGGAATTAAAGGAGGTGTGTAAAATTGATATCGGTTTTACTTGGAGTTGGATGGACTTAGAAAATCGTGTATAATGGTTTTTTTTATGACTGGGTTTAACTTGTGGTTGGTAGGAGTTAGAAAATCATGTAACATGGGATTTAAAGGAGGTGTGTGATACTGATATGGGTTTTAGTTGGGGTTGGTAGGAGTTAGAAGTCGTGTAACATGGGATTTAAAGGAGGTGTGTGATATTGATATGGGTTTTACTTGGAGTTGGTAGGACTTAGAAAATCGTGTAACATGAGTTTTTTATGACTGTGTTTTACTTGGGGTTGGTAGGAGTTAGAAAATCATGTAACGTGGGTTCTATATGAGGCGTGTGATATTGATATGGGTTTTACTATTGGTTGTTAAGCGCTAGAAAATCGTGTAACATGGGATTTAGAGATGTGTGATATTGATATACGTTTTAGTTGGGGTTGTTAGGAGTTAGAAAATCGTGTAAGATGTGTTTTATGAGATGTGTGATACTGATATGGGTTTACTTGGGGTTTGTAGGAGTTAGATAATGTGTGAAATGGATTTTATGAGGTGTGTGATACTGATATGGGTTTTACTTGGGGTTAGTAGGAGCTAGAAAATCGTCTAACATGCGTTTTAAAGGAGATATGTTATATTGATGTGGGTTTTACTTGAGGTTAGTAGGAGTTAGAAAATCGCCTAACATGGGTTTTAAGCAGGTGCGTGATATTGATATGGGTTTTACTTGAGGTTGGTAGGAGTTACAAAATCACGCAACATGGGTTTTATGAGGTGTGTGTTATTGATGTGGGTTTTGCTTGGGGTTGGTAGGAGTTAGAAAAGCATGTAACATGGGTTTTAGAGGAGGTGTGTGATATTGATATGGGTTTTACTTGGGGTTGTTAAGAGTCAGAAAATCGTGTTACATGGGTTTTATGAGATGTGTGATACTGATATGGGTTTTACTTGGAGTTGGTAGGACTTTGTAACCTGTGTTTTTTTATGACTGGGTTTTATTTGGGGTTGGTAGGAGTTAGAAAATCATGTAACATGGGATTTCAAGGAAGTGTGTGATATTGATATGGGTTTTCGTTGGGGTTGTTAGGAGTTAGAAAATCGTGTAACATGGGTTTTATGAGATGTGTGATACTGATATGGGTTTTACTTGGGGTTGGTGGGAGTTAAGAAATCATGCAACATGGGTTTTATATGAGGTGTGAGTTATTGATGTGGGTTTTATTTGGGTTTGGTAGGAGTTAGAAAATCATGCAACATGAGTTTTATATGAGGTGTGTGTTGTTGATGTGGGTTTTACTTGGGGTTGGTAGGAGTTAGAAAATCGTGTAACATGGGTTTTAAAGGAGGTGTGTGATATCGATATGGGTTTTAGTTGGGGTTGGTAGGAGTTAGAAAATCGTGTAACATGGGATTTAAAGGAGGTGTGTGATATTGATATGGGTTTTAGTTGGGGTCGGTAGGAGTTAGAAAATCGTGTAACTAGGGGTTTAAAGGAGGTGTGTGATATTGATATGGGTTTTACTTGGAGTTGGTAGTACTTAGAAAATCGTGTAACATGGTTTTTTTATGACTGGGTTTTATTTGTGTTTGGTAGGAGTTAGGAAATCATGTAACATAGGTTTTATATGAGGTGTGTGTTATTGATATGGGTTTTAGTTGGGGTTGTTAAGAGTTAGAAAATAATGTAGCATGGGTTTTATAGCATGTGTGTGATATTGATATGGGTTTTACTTGAGGTTGGTAGGACTTAGATAATGTGTTACATGGGCTTTTAATAAGGCGTCTGATATTGATATGGGTTTTACTTGGGGTTGTTAGCAGCTAGATAATGTGTCACATGGATTTTATATGAGGTTGTGATATTGATATGGGTTTTGCTTGGGGTTGGCAAGAGTTAGGAAATCGTCTAACACGGGTTTTAAAGGAGGTGTGTAATATTGATGTGGGTTTTACTTGGGGTTGGTAGGAGTTAGAAAATCATGCAACATGGGTTTTATATGAGGTGTGTGTTATTGATGTGGGTTTTACTTGGGGTTGGTAGGAGTTAGAAAATCGTCTAACATGCGTTAGGAGGTATGTGATATTGATGTGGGTTTTACTTGAGGTTAGAATGAGTTGGAAAATCGTCTAACATGGGTTTTATGAGATGTGTGATACTGATATGGGTTTTACTTGGAGTTGGTAGGAGTTAGAAAAACGTGTAACATGGTTTTTATATGAGGTGTTTATTGATGTGGGTTTTACTTAGGGTTGTTAGGAGTTAGAAAATCTTTTAACGTGGGTTTTAAAGGAGTTGTGTGATATTGATATGGGTTTTACTTGAGGTTAGTAGGGGTTAGAAAATAGTCTAATAGGGGTTTTATAGCAGGTGTGTGATATTGATATGGGTTTTACTTGGGGTTGGTAGCAGTTAGATAATGTGTAACCTGGGATTTAAAGGAGGTGCGTAATATTGATGTGTGTTTTACTTGGGGTTGGTAGGAGTTAGAAAATCGTGTAACATGGGTTTTAAAGGAGGTGTGTGATATTGATATGGGTTTTACTTGGGGTTGTTAAGAGTTAGAAAATCGAGTAATATTGGATTTAAAGGAGGTGTGTGATATTGATATGGGTTTTACTTGCAGTTGGTAGGACTTTGTAACATGGGTTTTTTATGACTGGGTTTTATTTGGGGTTGGTAGGAGTTAGAAAATCATGTATCATGGGATTTAAAGGAGGTGTGTGATATTGAAATGGGTTTTAGTTGGTGTTGTTAGGAGTTAGAAAATCGTGTAACATGGGTTTTATGAGATGTGTGATACTGATATGGGTGTTACTTGGGGTTTGTAGGAGTTAGGTAATGAGTCACATGGATTTTATATGAGGTGTGTGATATTGATATCGGTTTTACTTGGGGTTGGTAGGAGCTAGAAAGTTGTCTAACATGCGTTTTAAAGGAGGTATGTGATGTTGATGTGGGTTTTACTTGAGGTTAGTAGGAGTTAGAAAATCGTCTAACATGGGTTTTAAGGGAGGTGTGTGATATTGATATGGGTTTTAGTTGGAGTTGGTAGGACTTTGAAAATCGTGTAACATGGTTTTTTAAAACTGGGTTTTATTTGGGGTTGGTAGGAGTTAGAAAATCGTCTAACATGAGTTTTAAAGGAGGTGTGTGTGTTATTGATATGGGTTTTACTTGAGGTTAGTAGGAGTTAGAAAATCGTCTAACCTGGGTTTTAAAGGTGTGTGATATTGATGTGGGTTTTACTTGGGGTCGCTAGGAGTTAGAAAATCATGTAACATGGGTTTTATATGAGGTGTGTGATATTGATATGGGTTTTACTTGGGGTTGTTAAGAGTTAGAAAATCGCGTGACATGGCATTTAAAGGAGGTGTATGATATTGATATGGGTTTTAGTTGGGGTTGGCAGGAGTTAGAAAATCCTGTAACATGGGAATTAAATCAGGTGTGTAATATTGATATTGGTTTTACTTGTAGTTGGTAGGACTTAGAAAATAGTGTATAATGGGTTTCTTTATGACTTGGTTTTACTTGGGGTTAGTAAGAGCTAGAAAATCGTCTAACATGTGTTTTAAAGGAGGAGCGTGATAATTATATGGGTTTTACTTGAGGTTAGTAGGAGTTAGAAAATCGTCTAAGATGGGTTTTAAAGGAGGTGCGTGATATTGATATGGGTTTCACTTGAGGTTAGTAGGAGTTAGAAAATCGTCTAACATGGGTTTTAAAAGAGGTGTGTGATATTGATGTGGGTTTTACTTGGGGTTGGTAGGAGTTAGAAAATCATGTAACAGGGGATTTTAAGGAGGTGTGTGATATTATAATGGGTTTTAGTTGGGGTTGGTAGGAGATAGAAAATCATGTAACACGGGATTTAGAAGAGGGGTGTGATATTGATATGGGTGTTAGTTAGGGGTGGTAGGAGTTAGAAAATCGTATAACATGGGATTTAAAGGAGGTGTGTGATATTGATATGGGTTTTACTTGGGGTTGGTAGGAGTTTGAGAATACTGTAACATGGGTTTTATGAGATGGGTGATATTGATATGGGTTTTACTTGTGGTTGGTAGGAGCTAGATAATGTGTCACATGGATTTTATATGAGGTGTGTGATATTGATATGGGTTTTGCTTGGGGTTGGCAGGGGTTAGAAAATCGTCTAACATGCGTTTTAAAGGAGGTATGTGATATTGATGTGGGTTTTACTTGAGGTTAGTATGAGTTAGAAAATCGTGTAACATGGATTTTAAGGGTGGTGTGTGATATTGATATGGGTTTTATTTGAGGTTAGGAGGAGTTAGAAAATTGTCTAACATGGGTTTTAAAGGAGGTGTGTGATCTTGATATGGGTTTTTGCTTGAGGTTAGTAGGAGTTAGAAAATCATGCAACATGGGTTTTATATGAGGTGTGTGTTATTGATGTGGGTTTGACTTGGGGTTGGTAGGAGTTAGAAAATCGTGTAACATGGGTTTTAAAGGAGGTGTGTGTTATTGATGTGGGTTTTACTTGGGGTTGGTAGGAGTTAGATAATCATGCAACATGGTTTTAAAGGAGGTGTGTGTTATTGATGTGGGTTGTACTTGGGGTTGGTAGGAGTTAGAAAATCATGCAACATGGGTTTTAAAGGAGGTGTGTGTTATTGATGTGGGTTGTACTTGGGGTTGGTAGGAGTTAGAAAATCATGCAACATGGGTTTTAAAGGAGGTGTGTGTTATTGATGTGGGTTTTACTTGGGGTTGGTAGGAGTTAGAAAATCATGCAACATGGGTTTTAAAGGAGGTGTGTGTTATTGATGTGGGTTGTACTTGGGGTTGGTAGGAGTTAGAAAATCGTGTAACATGGGAATTAAAGGAGGTGTGTGTTATTGATGTGGGTTGTACTTGGGGTTGGTAGGAGTTAGAAAATCGTGTAACATGGGAATTAAAGGAGGTGTGTAAAGTTGATATCGGTTTTACTTGGATTTGGATGGACTTAGAATTTCGTGTATAATGGTTTTCATATGACTGGGTTTTACTTGGGGTTGGTAGGAGTTAGAAAATCATGTAACATGGGATTTAAAGGAGGTGTGTGATATGGATATGGGTTTTAGTTGGGGTTGGTAGGAGTTAGAAAATCGTGTAACATGGGATTTAAAGGAGGTGTGTGATATTGATATGGGTTTTACTTGGAGTTGGTAGGAGTTAGAAAATCGTGTAACATGGGTTTTTTATGACTGTGTTTTACTTGGGGTTGGTAGGGGTTAGAAAATCATGTAACGTGGGTTCTATATGAGGTGTGTAATATTGATATGGGTTTTAGTTTTGGTTGTTAAGAGCTAGAAAATCGTGTAACATGGGATTTAAAGGAGGTGTGTGATATTGATATACGTTTTAGTTGGGGTTGTTATTGGTTAGAAAATCGTGTAACATGTGTTTTATGAGATTTGTGATACTGATATGGGTTTACTAGGGGGTTTGTAGGAGTTAGATAATGTGTGACATGGATTTCATGAGGTGTGTGATACTGATATGGGTTTTACTTGGGGTTAGTAGGAGCTAGAAAATCGTCTAACATGCGTTTTAAAGGAGATATGTTATATTGATGTGGGTTTTAGTTGGGGTTGTTAGGAGTTAGAATATCGTGTAACATGGGTTTTATGAGATGTGTGATACTGATATGGGTTTTACTTGGAGTTGGTAGGAGTTAGAAAATCATGCAACATGGGTTTTATATGAGGTGTGTGTTATTGATGTGGGTTTTACTTGGGGTTGGTAGGAGTTAGAAAATCGTGTAACATGGGAATTAAATCAGGTGTGTAATATTGATATTGGTTTTACTTGTAGTTGGTAGGACTTTGAAAATCGTGTATAATGGGTTTCTTTATGACTTGGTTTTACTTGGGGTTAGGAAGAGCTAGAAAATCGTCTAACATGTGTTTTAAAGGAGGAGCGTGATATTGATATGGGTTTTACTTGAGGTTAGTAGGAGTTAGAAAATCGTCTAACATGGGTTTTAAAGGAGGTGCGTGATATTGATATGGGTTTCACTTGAGGTTAGTAGGAGTTAGAAAATCGTCTAACATGGGTTTTAAAAGAGGTGTGTGATATTGATGTGGGTTTTACTTGGGGTTGGTAGGAGTTAGAAAATCATGTAACAGGGGATTTTAAGGAGGTGTGTGATATTATAATGGGTTTTAGTTGGGGTTGGTAGGAGATAGAAAATCATGTAACACGGGATTTAGAAGAGGGGTGTGATATTGATATGGGTGTTAGTTAGGGGTGGTAGGAGTTAGAAAATCGTATAACATGGGATTTAAAGGAGGTGTGTGATATTGATATGGGTTTTACTTGGGGTTGGTAGGAGTTTGAGAATACTGTAACATGGGTTTTATGAGATGGGTGATATTGATATGGGTTTTACTTGTGGTTGGTAGGAGCTAGATAATGTGTCACATGGATTTTATATGAGGTGTGTGATATTGATATGGGTTTTGCTTGGGGTTGGCAGGGGTTAGAAAATCGTCTAACATGCGTTTTAAAGGAGGTATGTGATATTGATGTGGGTTTTACTTGAGGTTAGTATGAGTTAGAAAATCGTGTAACATGCGTTTTAAAGGAGGTATGTGATGTTGATGTGGGTTTTACTTGAGGTTAGTAGGAGTTAGAAAATCGTCTAACATGGGTTTTAAGGGAGGTGTGTGATATTGATATGGGTTTTAGTTGGAGTTGGTAGGACTTTGAAAATCGTGTAACATGGTTTTTTAAAACTGGGTTTTATTTGGGGTTGGTAGGAGTTAGAAAATCGTCTAACATGAGTTTTAAAGGAGGTGTGTGTGTTATTGATATGGGTTTTACTTGAGGTTAGTAGGAGTTAGAAAATCGTCTAACCTGGGTTTTAAAGGTGTGTGATATTGATGTGGGTTTTACTTGGGGTCGCTAGGAGTTAGAAAATCATGTAACATGGGTTTTATATGAGGTGTGTGATATTGATATGGGTTTTACTTGGGGTTGTTAAGAGTTAGAAAATCGCGTGACATGGCATTTAAAGGAGGTGTATGATATTGATATGGGTTTTAGTTGGGGTTGGCAGGAGTTAGAAAATCCTGTAACATGGGAATTAAATCAGGTGTGTAATATTGATATTGGTTTTACTTGTAGTTGGTAGGACTTAGAAAATAGTGTATAATGGGTTTCTTTATGACTTGGTTTTACTTGGGGTTAGTAAGAGCTAGAAAATCGTCTAACATGTGTTTTAAAGGAGGAGCGTGATAATTATATGGGTTTTACTTGAGGTTAGTAGGAGTTAGAAAATCGTCTAAGATGGGTTTTAAAGGAGGTGCGTGATATTGATATGGGTTTCACTTGAGGTTAGTAGGAGTTAGAAAATCGTCTAACATGGGTTTTAAAAGAGGTGTGTGATATTGATGTGGGTTTTACTTGGGGTTGGTAGGAGTTAGAAAATCATGTAACAGGGGATTTTAAGGAGGTGTGTGATATTATAATGGGTTTTAGTTGGGGTTGGTAGGAGATAGAAAATCATGTAACACGGGATTTAGAAGAGGGGTGTGATATTGATATGGGTGTTAGTTAGGGGTGGTAGGAGTTAGAAAATCGTATAACATGGGATTTAAAGGAGGTGTGTGATATTGATATGGGTTTTACTTGGGGTTGGTAGGAGTTTGAGAATACTGTAACATGGGTTTTATGAGATGGGTGATATTGATATGGGTTTTACTTGTGGTTGGTAGGAGCTAGATAATGTGTCACATGGATTTTATATGAGGTGTGTGATATTGATATGGGTTTTGCTTGGGGTTGGCAGGGGTTAGAAAATCGTCTAACATGCGTTTTAAAGGAGGTATGTGATATTGATGTGGGTTTTACTTGAGGTTAGTATGAGTTAGAAAATCGTGTAACATGGATTTTAAGGGTGGTGTGTGATATTGATATGGGTTTTATTTGAGGTTAGGAGGAGTTAGAAAATTGTCTAACATGGGTTTTAAAGGAGGTGTGTGATCTTGATATGGGTTTTTGCTTGAGGTTAGTAGGAGTTAGAAAATCATGCAACATGGGTTTTATATGAGGTGTGTGTTATTGATGTGGGTTTGACTTGGGGTTGGTAGGAGTTAGAAAATCGTGTAACATGGGTTTTAAAGGAGGTGTGTGTTATTGATGTGGGTTTTACTTGGGGTTGGTAGGAGTTAGAAAATCATGCAACATGGTTTTAAAGGAGGTGTGTGTTATTGATGTGGGTTGTACTTGGGGTTGGTAGGAGTTAGAAAATCATGCAACATGGGTTTTAAAGGAGGTGTGTGTTATTGATGTGGGTTGTACTTGGGGTTGGTAGGAGTTAGAAAATCATGCAACATGGGTTTTAAAGGAGGTGTGTGTTATTGATGTGGGTTTTACTTGGGGTTGGTAGGAGTTAGAAAATCATGCAACATGGGTTTTAAAGGAGGTGTGTGTTATTGATGTGGGTTGTACTTGGGGTTGGTAGGAGTTAGAAAATCGTGTAACATGGGAATTAAAGGAGGTGTGTGTTATTGATGTGGGTTGTACTTGGGGTTGGTAGGAGTTAGAAAATCGTGTAACATGGGAATTAAAGGAGGTGTGTAAAGTTGATATCGGTTTTACTTGGATTTGGATGGACTTAGAATTTCGTGTATAATGGTTTTCATATGACTGGGTTTTACTTGGGGTTGGTAGGAGTTAGAAAATCATGTAACATGGGATTTAAAGGAGGTGTGTGATATGGATATGGGTTTTAGTTGGGGTTGGTAGGAGTTAGAAAATCGTGTAACATGGGATTTAAAGGAGGTGTGTGATATTGATATGGGTTTTACTTGGAGTTGGTAGGAGTTAGAAAATCGTGTAACATGGGTTTTTTATGACTGTGTTTTACTTGGGGTTGGTAGGGGTTAGAAAATCATGTAACGTGGGTTCTATATGAGGTGTGTAATATTGATATGGGTTTTAGTTTTGGTTGTTAAGAGCTAGAAAATCGTGTAACATGGGATTTAAAGGAGGTGTGTGATATTGATATACGTTTTAGTTGGGGTTGTTATTGGTTAGAAAATCGTGTAACATGTGTTTTATGAGATTTGTGATACTGATATGGGTTTACTAGGGGGTTTGTAGGAGTTAGATAATGTGTGACATGGATTTCATGAGGTGTGTGATACTGATATGGGTTTTACTTGGGGTTAGTAGGAGCTAGAAAATCGTCTAACATGCGTTTTAAAGGAGATATGTTATATTGATGTGGGTTTTAGTTGGGGTTGTTAGGAGTTAGAATATCGTGTAACATGGGTTTTATGAGATGTGTGATACTGATATGGGTTTTACTTGGAGTTGGTAGGAGTTAGAAAATCATGCAACATGGGTTTTATATGAGGTGTGTGTTATTGATGTGGGTTTTACTTGGGGTTGGTAGGAGTTAGAAAATCGTGTAACATGGGAATTAAATCAGGTGTGTAATATTGATATTGGTTTTACTTGTAGTTGGTAGGACTTTGAAAATCGTGTATAATGGGTTTCTTTATGACTTGGTTTTACTTGGGGTTAGGAAGAGCTAGAAAATCGTCTAACATGTGTTTTAAAGGAGGAGCGTGATATTGATATGGGTTTTACTTGAGGTTAGTAGGAGTTAGAAAATCGTCTAACATGGGTTTTAAAGGAGGTGCGTGATATTGATATGGGTTTCACTTGAGGTTAGTAGGAGTTAGAAAATCGTCTAACATGGGTTTTAAAAGAGGTGTGTGATATTGATGTGGGTTTTACTTGGGGTTGGTAGGAGTTAGAAAATCATGTAACAGGGGATTTTAAGGAGGTGTGTGATATTATAATGGGTTTTAGTTGGGGTTGGTAGGAGATAGAAAATCATGTAACACGGGATTTAGAAGAGGGGTGTGATATTGATATGGGTGTTAGTTAGGGGTGGTAGGAGTTAGAAAATCGTATAACATGGGATTTAAAGGAGGTGTGTGATATTGATATGGGTTTTACTTGGGGTTGGTAGGAGTTTGAGAATACTGTAACATGGGTTTTATGAGATGGGTGATATTGATATGGGTTTTACTTGTGGTTGGTAGGAGCTAGATAATGTGTCACATGGATTTTATATGAGGTGTGTGATATTGATATGGGTTTTGCTTGGGGTTGGCAGGGGTTAGAAAATCGTCTAACATGCGTTTTAAAGGAGGTATGTGATATTGATGTGGGTTTTACTTGAGGTTAGTATGAGTTAGAAAATCGTGTAACATGGATTTTAAGGGTGGTGTGTGATATTGATATGGGTTTTATTTGAGGTTAGGAGGAGTTAGAAAATTGTCTAACATGGGTTTTAAAGGAGGTGTGTGATCTTGATATGGGTTTTTGCTTGAGGTTAGTAGGAGTTAGAAAATCATGCAACATGGGTTTTATATGAGGTGTGTGTTATTGATGTGGGTTTGACTTGGGGTTGGTAGGAGTTAGAAAATCGTGTAACATGGGTTTTAAAGGAGGTGTGTGTTATTGATGTGGGTTTTACTTGGGGTTGGTAGGAGTTAGAAAATCATGCAACATGGTTTTAAAGGAGGTGTGTGTTATTGATGTGGGTTGTACTTGGGGTTGGTAGGAGTTAGAAAATCATGCAACATGGGTTTTAAAGGAGGTGTGTGTTATTGATGTGGGTTGTACTTGGGGTTGGTAGGAGTTAGAAAATCATGCAACATGGGTTTTAAAGGAGGTGTGTGTTATTGATGTGGGTTTTACTTGGGGTTGGTAGGAGTTAGAAAATCATGCAACATGGGTTTTAAAGGAGGTGTGTGTTATTGATGTGGGTTGTACTTGGGGTTGGTAGGAGTTAGAAAATCGTGTAACATGGGAATTAAAGGAGGTGTGTGTTATTGATGTGGGTTGTACTTGGGGTTGGTAGGAGTTAGAAAATCGTGTAACATGGGAATTAAAGGAGGTGTGTAAAGTTGATATCGGTTTTACTTGGATTTGGATGGACTTAGAATTTCGTGTATAATGGTTTTCATATGACTGGGTTTTACTTGGGGTTGGTAGGAGTTAGAAAATCATGTAACATGGGATTTAAAGGAGGTGTGTGATATGGATATGGGTTTTAGTTGGGGTTGGTAGGAGTTAGAAAATCGTGTAACATGGGATTTAAAGGAGGTGTGTGATATTGATATGGGTTTTACTTGGAGTTGGTAGGAGTTAGAAAATCGTGTAACATGGGTTTTTTATGACTGTGTTTTACTTGGGGTTGGTAGGGGTTAGAAAATCATGTAACGTTGGTTCTATATGAGGTGTGTAATATTGATATGGGTTTTAGTTTTGGTTGTTAAGAGCTAGAAAATCGTGTAACATGGGATTTAAAGGAGGTGTGTGATATTGATATACGTTTTAGTTGGGGTTGTTATTGGTTAGAAAATCGTGTAACATGTGTTTTATGAGATTTGTGATACTGATATGGGTTTACTAGGGGGTTTGTAGGAGTTAGATAATGTGTGACATGGATTTCATGAGGTGTGTGATACTGATATGGGTTTTACTTGGGGTTAGTAGGAGCTAGAAAATCGTCTAACATGCGTTTTAAAGGAGATATGTTATATTGATGTGGGTTTTAGTTGGGGTTGTTAGGAGTTAGAATATCGTGTAACATGGGTTTTATGAGATGTGTGATACTGATATGGGTTTTACTTGGAGTTGGTAGGAGTTAGAAAATCATGCAACATGGGTTTTATATGAGGTGTGTGTTATTGATGTGGGTTTTACTTGGGGTTGGTAGGAGTTAGAAAATCGTGTAACATGGGAATTAAATCAGGTGTGTAATATTGATATTGGTTTTACTTGTAGTTGGTAGGACTTTGAAAATCATGTATAATGGGTTTCTTTATGACTTGGTTTTACTTGGGGTTAGTAAGAGCTAGAAAATCGTCTAACATGTGTTTTAAAGGAGGAGCGTGATATTGATATGGGTTTTACTTGAGGTTAGTAGGAGTTAGAAAATCGTCTAACATGGGTTTTAAAGGAGGTGTGTGATATTGATGTGGGTTTTACTTGAGGTTAGTAGGAGTTAGAAAAGCGTCTAACATGGGTTTTAAAGGAGGTGCCTGATATTGATATGGGTTTTACTTGAGGTTAGTAGGAGTTAGAAAATCGTCTAACATGGGTTTTAAAGGTGTGTGATATTGATGTGGGTTTTACTTGGGGTTGGTAGGAGTTAGAAAATCATGTAACATGGGATTTAGAAGAGGTGTGTGATATTGATATGGGTTTTAGTTAGGGTTGGTAGGAGTTAGAAAATCGTATAACATGGGATTTAAAGGAGGTGTGTGATATTGATATGGGTTTTACTTGTGGTTGGTAGGAGTTTGAGAATAATGGAACATGGGTTTTATGAGATGTGTGATATTGATATGGGTTTTACTTGGGGTTGGTAGGAGCTAGATAATGTGTCACATGGATTTTATATGAGGTGTGTGATATTGATATGGGTTTTGCTTGGGGTTGGCTGGAGTTAGAAAATCGTCTAACATGCGTTTTAAAGGAGGTATGTGATATTGATGTGGGTTTTACTTGAGGTTAGTATGAGTTAGAAAATCGTCAAACATGGATTTTAAGGGAGGTGTGTGATATTGATATGGGTTTTATTTGAGGTTAGGAGGAGTTAGAAAATTGGCTAACATGGGTTTTAAAGGAGGTGTGTGATCTTGATATGGGTTTTACTTGAGGTTAATAGGAGTTAGAAAATCGTGTAACATGGGAATTAAAGGAAGTGTGTAAAATTGATATCGGTTTTACTTGGAGTTGGATGGACTTAGAAAATCGTGTATAATGGTTTTTCTATGACTGGGGTTTACTTGGGGTTGGTAGGAGTTAGAAAATCATGTAACATGGGATTTAAAGGAGGTGTGTGATATTGATATGGGTTTTAGTTGGGGTTGGTAGGAGTTAGAAAATCGTGTAACATGGGATTTAAAGGAGGTGTGTGATATTGATATGGGTTTTACTTGGAGTTGGTAGGAGTTAGAAAATCGTGTAACATGGGTTTTTTTATGACTGTGTTTTACTTGGGGTTGGTAGGAGTTAGAAAATCATGCAACATGGGTTTTAAAGGAGGTGTGTGTTATTGATGTGGGTTGTCCTTGGGGTTGGTAGGAGTTAGAAAATCATGCAACATGGGTTTTAAAGGAGGTGTGTGTTATTGATGTGGGTTTTACTTGGGGTTGGTAGGAGTTAGAAAATCATGCAACATGGGTTTTAAAGGAGGTGTGTGTTATTGATGTGGGTTGTACTTGGGGTTGGTAGGAGTTAGAAAATCGTGTAACATGGGAATTAAAGGAGGTGTGTGTTATTGATGTGGGTTGTACTTGGGGTTGGTAGGAGTTAGAAAATCGTGTAACATGGGAATTAAAGGAGGTGTGTAAAGTTGATATCGGTTTTACTTGGATTTGGATGGACTTAGAATTTCGTGTATAATGGTTTTCATATGACTGGGTTTTACTTGGGGTTGGTAGGAGTTAGAAAATCATGTAACATGGGATTTAAAGGAGGTGTGTGATATGGATATGGGTTTTAGTTGGGGTTGGTAGGAGTTAGAAAATCGTGTAACATGGGATTTAAAGGAGGTGTGTGATATTGATATGGGTTTTACTTGGAGTTGGTAGGAGTTAGAAAATCGTGTAACATGGGTTTTTTATGACTGTGTTTTACTTGGGGTTGGTAGGGGTTAGAAAATCATGTAACGTGGGTTCTATATGAGGTGTGTAATATTGATATGGGTTTTAGTTTTGGTTGTTAAGAGCTAGAAAATCGTGTAACATGGGATTTAAAGGAGGTGTGTGATATTGATATACGTTTTAGTTGGGGTTGTTATTGGTTAGAAAATCGTGTAACATGTGTTTTATGAGATTTGTGATACTGATATGGGTTTACTAGGGGGTTTGTAGGAGTTAGATAATGTGTGACATGGATTTCATGAGGTGTGTGATACTGATATGGGTTTTACTTGGGGTTAGTAGGAGCTAGAAAATCGTCTAACATGCGTTTTAAAGGAGATATGTTATATTGATGTGGGTTTTAGTTGGGGTTGTTAGGAGTTAGAATATCGTGTAACATGGGTTTTATGAGATGTGTGATACTGATATGGGTTTTACTTGGAGTTGGTAGGAGTTAGAAAATCATGCAACATGGGTTTTATATGAGGTGTGTGTTATTGATGTGGGTTTTACTTGGGGTTGGTAGGAGTTAGAAAATCGTGTAACATGGGAATTAAATCAGGTGTGTAATATTGATATTGGTTTTACTTGTAGTTGGTAGGACTTTGAAAATCGTGTATAATGGGTTTCTTTATGACTTGGTTTTACTTGGGGTTAGTAAGAGCTAGAAAATCGTCTAACATGTGTTTTAAAGGAGGAGCGTGATATTGATATGGGTTTTACTTGAGGTTAGTAGGAGTTAGAAAATCGTCTAACATGGGTTTTAAAGGAGGTGTGTGATATTGATGTGGGTTTTACTTGAGGTTAGTAGGAGTTAGAAAAGCGTCTAACATGGGTTTTAAAGGAGGTGCCTGATATTGATATGGGTTTTACTTGAGGTTAGTAGGAGTTAGAAAATCGTCTAACATGGGTTTTAAAGGTGTGTGATATTGATGTGGGTTTTACTTGGGGTTGGTAGGAGTTAGAAAATCATGTAACATGGGATTTAGAAGAGGTGTGTGATATTGATATGGGTTTTAGTTAGGGTTGGTAGGAGTTAGAAAATCGTATAACATGGGATTTAAAGGAGGTGTGTGATATTGATATGGGTTTTACTTGTGGTTGGTAGGAGTTTGAGAATAATGGAACATGGGTTTTATGAGATGTGTGATATTGATATGGGTTTTACTTGGGGTTGGTAGGAGCTAGATAATGTGTCACATGGATTTTATATGAGGTGTGTGATATTGATATGGGTTTTGCTTGGGGTTGGCTGGAGTTAGAAAATCGTCTAACATGCGTTTTAAAGGAGGTATGTGATATTGATGTGGGTTTTACTTGAGGTTAGTATGAGTTAGAAAATCGTCAAACATGGATTTTAAGGGAGGTGTGTGATATTGATATGGGTTTTATTTGAGGTTAGGAGGAGTTAGAAAATTGGCTAACATGGGTTTTAAAGGAGGTGTGTGATCTTGATATGGGTTTTACTTGAGGTTAATAGGAGTTAGAAAATCGTGTAACATGGGAATTAAAGGAAGTGTGTAAAATTGATATCGGTTTTACTTGGAGTTGGATGGACTTAGAAAATCGTGTATAATGGTTTTTCTATGACTGGGGTTTACTTGGGGTTGGTAGGAGTTAGAAAATCATGTAACATGGGATTTAAAGGAGGTGTGTGATATTGATATGGGTTTTAGTTGGGGTTGGTAGGAGTTAGAAAATCGTGTAACATGGGATTTAAAGGAGGTGTGTGATATTGATATGGGTTTTACTTGGAGTTGGTAGGAGTTAGAAAATCGTGTAACATGGGGTTTTTTATGACTGTGTTTTACTTGGGGTTGGTAGGAGTTAGAAAATCATGTAACGTGGGTTCTATATGAGGTGTGTGATATTGATATGGGTTTTACTTTTGTTTGTTAAGAGCTAGAAAATCGTGTAACATGGGATTTAAAGGAGGTGTGTGATATTGATATACGTTTTAGTTGGGGTTGTTAGGGGTTAGAAAATCGTGTAACATGTGTTTTATGAGATGTGTGATACTGATATGGGTTTACTTGGTGTTTGTAGGAGTTAGATAATGTGTGACATGGATTTTATGAGGTGTGTGATACTGATATGGGTTTTACTTGGGGTTAGTAGGAGCTAGAAAATCGTCTAACATGCGTTTTAAAGGAGATATGTTATATTGATGTGGGTTTTACTTGAGGTTAGTAGGAGATCGAAAATCGTTTAACATGGGTTTTAAAGGAGGTGCGTGATATTCATATGGGTTTTACTTGAGGTTGGTAGGAGTTAGAAAATCATGCAACATGGGTTTTATATGAGGTGTGTGTTATTGATGTGGGTTTTGCTTGGGGTTGGCAGGAGTTAGAAAATCGTGTAACATGGGTTTTATGAGATGTGTGATACTGATTTGGGTTTTACTTGGAGTTGGTAGGAGTTAGAAAATCATGTCACATGGGTTTTATATGAGGTGTGTGTTATTGATGTGGGTTTTATTTGGGGTTGGTAGGAGTTAGAAAATCATGCAACATGAGTTTTATATGAGGTGTGTGTTATTGATGTCGGTTTTACTTGGGGTTGGTAGGAGTTAGAAAATCGTGTAACATGGGTTGTAAAGTAGGTGTGTGATATTGATATGGGTTGTAGTTGGGGTTGTTAGGAGTTAGAAAATCGTGTAACATGGGATTTAAAGGAGGTGTGTGATATTGATATGGGTTTTAGTTGGGGTTGGTAGGAGTTAGAAAATCGTGTAACATGGGATTTAATGGAGGTGTGTGATATTGATATGGGTTTTATTTGGGGTTGGTAGTACTTAGAAAATCGTGTAACATGGTTTTTTTATGACTGGGTTTTATTTGGGTTTGGTAGGAGTTAGGAAATCATGTAACATGGGTTTTATATGAGGTGTGTGTTATTGATATGGGTTTTACTTGGGGTTGTTAGGAGTTAGATAATGTGTTACATGGGCTTTTAATAAAGCGTGTGATATTGATATGGGTTTTACTTGGGGTTGGTAGGAGTTGGATAATGTGTTACATGGGCTTTTAATAAGGCGTGTGATATTGATATGGGTTTTACTTGGGGTTGGTAGGAGTTAGATAATGTGTTACATGGGCTTTTAATAAGGAGTGTGATATTGATATGGGTTTTACTTGGGGTTGGTAGGAGTTGGGGAATCATGTAACATGGGTTTTATGAGATGTGTGATATTGATATGGGTTTTACTTGGGGTTGTTAGGAGTTAGATAATGTGTTACATGGGCTTTTAATAAGGCGTGTGATATTGATATGGGTTTTACTTGGGGTTGGTAGGAGTTAGAAAATAATCTAACATGGGTTTTATAGCATGTGTGTGATATTGATATGGGTTTTACTTGGGGTTGTTAGGAGTTAGATAATGTGTTACATGGGCTTTTAATAAGGCGTGTGATATTGATATGGGTTTTACTTGGGGTTGGTAGGAGTTGGGGAATCATGTAGCATGGGTTTTATGAGATGTGTGATATTGATATGGGTTTTACTTGGGGTTGTTAGGAGTTAGATAATGTGTTACATGGGCTTTTAATAAGGCGTGTGATATTGATATGGGTTTTACTTGGGGTTGGTAGGAGTTGGGGAATCATGTAACATGGGTTTTATGAGATGTGTGATATTGATATGGGTTTTACTTGGGGTTGTTAGGAGTTAGATAATGTGTTACATGGGCTTTTAATAAGGCGTGTGATATTGATATGGGTTTTACTTGAGGTTAGTGTGAGTTAGAAAATGGTCTAAATTGGGTTTTAAGGGAGGTGTTTGATATTGATATGGGTTTTACTTGAGGTTAGTAGGAGTTAGGAAATCGTCTAACACGGGTTTTAAAGGAGGTGTGTAATATTGATGTGGGTTTTACTTGGGGTTGGTAGGAGTTAGAAAATCATGCAACATGGGTTTTATATGAGGTGTGTGTTATTGATGTGGGTTTTGCTTGGGGTTGCTAGGAGTTAGAAAATCGTGTAACATGGGTTTTAGAGGAGGTGTGTGATATTGATATGGGTTTTACTTCTGGTTGTTAAGAGTTAGAAAATCGTGTAACATGGGATTTAAAGGAGGTGTGTGATATTGATATGAGTTTTACTTGGAGTTGGTAGGACTTTGTAACCTGGGTTTTTTTATGACTGGGTTTTATTTGGGGTTGGTAGGAGTTACAAAATCATGTAACATGGTAATTAAGGGAGGTGTGTGATATTGATATGGGTTTTAGTTGGGGTTGTTAGGATTTAGAAAATTGTGTAACATGGGTTTTATGAGATGTGTGATACTGATATGGTTTTACTTGGAGTTGGTAGGAGTTAGAAAAACGTGTAACATTGTTTTTATATGAGGTGTTTGTTATTGATGTGGGTTTTACTTGGGGTTGTTAAGAGTTGGAAACCCGTGTAACATGGGATTTAAAGGAGGTGTGTGATATTGATGTGGGTTTTATTTGGGGTTGGTAGGAGTTAGAAAAGCATGTAACGTGGGTTCTATATGAGGTGTGTGATATTGATGTGGCTTTTACTTTGGGTTGGTAGGAGTTAGAAAAGCATGTAACATGGGATTTAAAGGAGGTGTGTGATATTGATATGGGTTTTAGTTGGGGTTGGCAGGAGTTAGAAAATCGTGTAACATGGGATTTAAAGGAGGTGTGTAATATTGGTATGGGTTTTACTTGGGGTTGGTAGGACTTAGAAAATCGTGTAACATGTTTTTTTATGACGCGTGTGATATTGATATGGGTTTTACTTGGGGTTGTTAGGAGTTAGAAAATCGTGTAACATGTGATTTAAAGGAGGTGTGTGATATTGATATGGGTTTTAGTTGGGGTTGGTAGGCGTTGGAAAATCGTGTAACATGGGGTTAATGAGATGTGTGATACTGATATGGGTTTTAGTTGGGATTGGTAGTAGTTAGAAAATCATGCAACATGGGTTTTATATTAGGTGTGTGATATTGATGTGGGTTTTAATTAGGTTTGGTAGTAGTTAGAAAATCGTCTAACATGGGTGTGTGTGTTATTGATGTGGGTTTTACTTGAGGTTAGTAGGAGTTAGAAAATCGTCTAACATGGGTTATAAAGGAGGTGTGTGATATTGATGTTGGTTTTGCTTGGGGTTGGTAATAGTTAGAAAATCGTCTAACATGGGTTTTAAGGGAGGTGTGTGTGTGTGTGTGTGTATGTTATTGATGTGGGTTTTACTTGAGGTTAGTAGGAGTTAGAAAATCGTCTAACATGGGTTTTAAAGGAGGTGTGTGATATTGATATGGGTTTTACTTGGGATTGGTAGGAGTTAGAAAATCGTGTAACATGGGATTTAAAGGAGGTGTGTGATATTGATATGGGTTTTAGTTGGGGTTGGTAGGAGTTAGATAATCGTGTAACATGGGATTTAAAGGAGGTGTGTGATATTGATATAGGTTTTACTTGGGGTTGGTAGGAGTTAGAAAATCGTGTAACATGTTTTTTTATGACGTGTGTGATATTGATATGGGTTTTACTTGGGGTTGTTAGGAGTTAGAAAATCGTGTAACATGGGATTTATAGGAGGTGTGTGATATTGATATGTAATTTCTCAATTGTCTTCTATAATTAGGAAAGCTATTAAAAATGTCTCTGAAGTTCTATTCTGACTTGTTATATTTAAATGCATTAATTGGTACTTCAGTTATATAATTTTGATTTAAAGGGGACGTATTTCTGTGATGAAACACATAGTATATGGAAAAATACCTGCAACTATATATAACTGCAGAGTACTCATAATCAGTGGGGTGCTGATTCTTCGGTAAAGGAATATGTTTTCTGCACACACAAAAATCGTACCAAAACGGTGAGTACTGAATAAAGGATTACGGACTTAATTATGAAATCTTATTTCACATAAAAATACACATTTTCTGTTCTAAAAATATTGCTATCATGTGCTGAACCTGGCCACCTAGCAACAACATTCAGGAATCGAAGTTTTGAGTCACAGATAGTTTGAACATTTAAGAAAACCAACCATGGCGATTTCTGTAAATCTCGGCATTATTCCCACCAGGTGATATAATTGGGATATGTGTGCAGTCTATTGCACCTAAAACTCCTGGGAAATTACATATACTATGGAAATCTCGCATAACCGTTTTTATTTCACCCTCTTTCATAGGCATCCTGATGAAATGAGGTCTTAATGCTGCAATCTCCCTTGTAACTCTATGGATTGTTCTACACGCCGTTCCTTTATTTATATTAAATATTTCCTCAATCACCATTTGGAAGCTTCCAGTTGCATAGAACCTTAATGTGAGCAGCATCATAAATATTGGATTGAGTGCATAATTCCTCAGTTTTGTGTTGTTAACTGTGCATGTAGCCTATGCTCCAGTTCAACTACATGCGTTGATAGTCGAAATCTCATTTTGAATTCTCTGTCATTAAGTTCTATGATGGGATTTCCTCTATGTTGGAAAACACGAGGAGCCCTTTCAAATTGAAAATTCTCATCATCAGAGATATCAGAGGAATCTGGAATCTGAAAATAATAAAAATGTATAGGTTATGAACACAAACAATGCATCATTAACAGACATCTGTGAAATAAAAGGATAATTATTTATCCAAGCAACCACAAAAAATGCATTACTTACAATTTTATTTAAAGCTGAAAGCTGCAGTACTTATTTCTTCTCAGGAACTATTGTGTAAATTCTGCAGTTCTGCTGATCTAAGTTCAACCAAGTTAACTGGAGAAAATTCACCAGTTAGATTTTATCTTAGATCAAGAGGCCATGAACTTAGATCAACTTTTATACAACCAAAATTCTAAGTTCAGCTTGACTGAAGATCATTTTCGTATGCTTGAACTTAGATTATCTTTTATGCAACCGGGATTGAATCCCACATCTTTCGAAGCTTAATCTCGTGCACCAATGAATAATTTACGGCACAATTCATTTATCACATATTAGCATAATACGCACTAAATATGCTGAATAAATATGCGTAAATTATTCATCAATGTGTGAGATGTGACTTCGAAAGAAGTTGACCAATTAAATTCGGAAAAAAAGGTTTCAGAAGCCACTTCCAAATTTGATCTTTTTCCTGTTGCCACTAAGCAGAGGGAGATTACTCAAGATGCTGTCGAGGTTATACATAACACCTGTACTTCCTCTCCCTGAAGTGTGAATTTCTAAGCTTGCTGTGATAATTGCAAGAAAACCTGACACTAAATCAATGCATTCTGCAGGTACAGGAACACAGGAAAGGATATCACAAGGTCATGAGTAATGCAATTTATTTGTACACAGAATAATGTTGAAAAATTCCCTGGAAGGGAAGTGTCAAAAAGAAAAAAACAACAAAAAACGAAAAACATTAAAGAAATGTATATATAAATTGTAGGTGAAGACACAAACAACTATGTACAAAAAAAACACTATCTCTATAAATAGAAAACAAAGAAGCTCTGTTAATAGCTTATATTTACTAAGAATTTCAAAAGCTCTGTAGTACATACATCATTTTAGGCACAAGTTTACATAAGAATATTGTCACCCGAACGTCGGGACTCCCTATAGAACTGGCCGGCAGTAGGTCCAGACGTGAAGCATTGTGTCCACGCCTACCCATTTGTCTCCTGTCACTAATGAAGGGATGATTAGGAGAGGGATCGCGGGCCACTGTGCCGTCTCTTTCCCCTTCCCCTGAGTTCTCGAACATACAGGATATTTCATATAATCCGGAACCTTCTAGATTGGCCAGTTGGTCCTATATAAGCAACGCGTCGGGCTGGAGGAAAGTTGAGATCTTGGCGAGCAGCGCAGGAGCGCCATGCTAGTGTACGGACGAGAAGACTGTGTACGTGCATCAGAGGAGTGTACGTAATTGCGAGAGCAAAGTGGAACTGTAACGGACGAACTGGTGAACCGTAATTGTGTGCATTACGTAATTCTGTGTAATTGGCAAGTGTTCAACTGTAAGTCGGTGGAAATAAAGAACATTTTGAGTTTGTGCAATTGGACTTTAATTTCATGAACTCACAAAGTCACACTGGTGTCAGGAAGCGGGACGATAACATCACAGAACATTACAGCCATGGATGCGGCATTGGAAAAGAGTTTGGAGAAGATGATGGAAATGAAGGCGGAACTGACAGAAATAAAGACGGCGAATGACAACTTCGCTACAAAAACAGAAGCGGCAAATAACAACCTGGCCGGTGAGTTGAAACAAATGAAGACGGCCAACGACAACATCACCGAGAAAATGGAAAAGAAGTTGGAGACGGCAAATAACAACTTGGCCGCGAAGATGAACGGGTTAAAAAAAAAAAAAAAAAAAAAAAAACAAGCGGCAAACAACAACTTGGCCACGACAATGACCGCAAAGGTGGCCGAATTGACCACGGAAATGAAGGTGGCGAACGAGGCTCTCGCCGCCAAATTTGAACAGTTGACCGGCGTGAGGTATGGCGTGACGGAGCTGGGCAAGCGGATGGGCCAAGTGGACGAGCGCGTCGAGGACCAGGCGAGCCGCGTTAACGACCTGGAAGGAAAGGCCGACAGCAGCGTCAAGTCCCTGAACGCCATGGTGGAGGACGTCGTTGGCAGGAGGTTGAAGGATTTGAAGGCCGATGCGCCGGGACGCGACACAACATCTGTGCGCGTCAAACCTCCCAAGTATAACGGCGCGTCAACGTTTGAAGTCTTCCGCCGCCAGTTCGAAACAGTGGCCAAGCACAAAAATGGTCACCAGAAGAGGACGCCACACAGTTAATGGCCAGCCTCCAGCGACGGGCCGCGGAAGTCCTGAACGCGGTACAGACAACGGCGGCACCCAAGGACATCTGGGAGGCCCTGGAGAATCGTTTTGGAAACCACCGCTTAGTCGCAGCGTACCGCAGCTAGCTAAAGGCAAGGTCACAGCAGCCAGGGGAGACGCTGCAGGAGTTCGCCCTGGCAGTTGAACAACTGAGTAGCAAGGCCCTAGTCGACCTCCCACCAGAGTTCGTATCCCGGGAAGCTACCTACACATTCGTTGACGGGGTACGAGATACGGAGATTCGTCAGCGCCTAATGCTCGGCGATTATAAAACCATCCACGAGACGCTGACAGCAGCATTAAGGATGGAGGTGGCCAAGGTAACAGCTATCTCGACGTCGAGGACGAGGAGTGTCCGCTACACTGGAGACAGACGACCAGCCGAGGGACGCTGGCTAACACCTAGTGGCCTGTGTTGGGGATGTGGACAGCCCGGACACCTGCAAAGAGACTGCTCACACCAGGAAGAGCAGCCGGAAAACGAGTAAGGGCCGCCGTGGACGGTTGGGTAAGAGGAAAGCCCTGCCGCGTACTGGTGGACACCGGGGCGGCCGTGAACATCATCAGACCTGACGTGGCGAAGGGTTTGCCGACAAGGAAGCCGAGCGGACCATAACAGTTTGTCACGGCATGGGGCGACACCTTGCCTGTGGAGGAGGCCCTGCTGAAGCTGACCTTGGGAAGGAGCACCGTACGTCTGTGGGTGTTCGTCGCGAAACTGGCTGAGGAGGTGATACTGGGATTGGATGTCCTCAGGAGCCATGAGGCGACGGTCGACGTCGGAAAGAAGGTCCTGCGGCTCAACGGAGAAGAGGTTATACTCCGTCAACCAGAAGAGCGCCTTGGAATTTGCAGGGTCGTCTTGAACGAAGACGTGGTTTTCCTCGCGAGGAGCGAGGTGGTGGTGACGGCCAGCAAACCAGGAACATGATGCTGGACCAGAAGGCGCCTGTACACGGACTATGTGTAGCCAGGGCATTGCTGCCGTGCCGAGAGGAGGTGCCAGTGAGACTGCTAAATCCAACGTACACCGATCACGACGTCCAGGCCGGGACGGAGTTGGGAACGTGCCAACCCGTGGTAAGCGTGACAGCAATCGACAAGACACAGAAGCCGGTGCCGACGCAACATCTGGGGCCCCGGCTAGAAGGCTTACTGGAGAGGGCGGCCGACCACCTGACCGCAGAACAGCTGGAGAAATTTCGACAACTGCTGAGACGATACCGCGTCTTCAGCCTAGGTGATAGTGACTACGGCCGCACGGACAATGTGCTTCACCGCATCGAAACCGGAGACTCCCGGCCTATTCGGCAACCAGCTAGACGCGTTCCGCTGGCGAAGCAAGGGGCGGTACGAGACATGCTGGAGGACATGAGATCCAGGGGAATGATTGAAGAGTCTGACAGCCCTTGGTGTTCCCCTGTAGTCTTGGTGACGAAGAATAACGGCGAGCTACGCTTCTGCATGGACTATAGGAAGCTGAGCGCTGTCACCCGGAAGGATTGTTTCCCCTTACCTCGGATTGACGACACCCTGGACACGCTTGCTGGTGCACAGTGATTCTCGACCCTGTACCTGAAGTCGGGCTACTGGCAGGTAGCTCTAGATCCGGGAGACAAGGAGAAGACAGCATTCTCGAAAGGCCAAGGGCTCTGACAGTTCACAGTTATGCCCTTTGGCCTCTGCAACGCACCAGCTACCTTCCAACGCCTCATGGAGTCAGTGATGAGAGGACTGACTTACGACGTCTGCCTGCTATACCTGGACGACATCATTATCGTCGGCAAGACTTTTGAAGACCATCTCGAGAATCAGTAAGGTGCTACAGAGATTGCAGGCGACCAACTTGAAGCTGAACGCGACGAAGTGCCAGCTCTTCCGCAAGGAAGTGAACTACTTGGGCCACATAGTCTCAGCAACAGGAGTGGCCACAGACCCGGGGAAGACACAGGCTGTGAGAGATTGGCCTCGCCCAAATGATAAGAAAGAGTTGCGCAGTTTCCGGGGGTTGTGCAGTTACTACCGACGCTTCATAAAGGGGTTCTCTAACAGCGCCAAACCCCTCACCCGCCTGACAGAGGAACACCGGCCTTATGTGTGGACGGAGGACGCCGAAGACGCTTTCCAGCACCTGAAGACCCTGTGCAGTGCTCCAATTTTGGGATTTCCACAACCGGGAGGCGCCTTCATTGTGGGCACCGACGCCAGTGACCATTGCATTGGAGGCGTCCTATCACTGATCCAGGACGGCCATGAGCGGGTGATAGCCTACTACAGCAAGACGCTATCCAAGGCAGAGAAGAACTACTGCATCACCCGGCGAGAATTATTGGCCGAAGTAAAGACCTTGGAGCTCTTCCACAAGTACCTGTACGGTCAGCCATTTCACCTGAGGACTGACCATTCCGCCCTAACCTGGCTATTGAGCTTTAAGAACCTGGAAGGCCAGACAGCACGTTGGGTCCAGAGGCTGCAGGAGTACGACTTCACCTCGGAACATCGCAGAGGGAAGAGCCGCGGTAACGCAGACGCTATGTCCCGAAGACCCTGTCCAGAAGAGTGCGGCCAGTGCACAAGAGTGGAGGAGAAGGAGCGTGCCTCAGCATTTCGAGTAGTCACGGCAGTGCCTGCGGATGGCTGGGATAGCGCAGGCCTGAGGAGGGAGCAGCTGGTGGACGCAGACTTGGGGCCACTCTTGAGGGAAGTGGAGGCAGGGATGAGACCAACCTGGGAGGACATCGCACCTAGGAGCGCCACCTACAAGTCGTACTGGGCCCAATGGGACTCGTTGAAGACCAGGGAGAGCGTGCTGTTCCGGGTATGGGAGTCACCCGATGGGAAGACGCAGAGAGAACAGTTGGTACTTCCCCGGGGTAAGGTCCCGGAAGTCTTGGAGGAAGTGTACGCCGGTACTTCAGGTGGACACCTGGGAGCGAACCGAACGATTGACAAACTACGGCAGCGCTACTACAGGCTGAGGCTCCGAGCAGACGCTGAGAGATAGTGTCGTCAGTGTCACGTGTGCGTGGCGAGTCGCGGCCCCCAGACTAGGAGCCGGGGTCACATGCAGCGGTACAACATCGGAGCGCCATTCGAACGGACCGCCGTTGACATTGCTGACCGTTCCCAGTTTCCGACCGAGGCAACAAGTACCTAATGGTGGTCGTGGACTACTTCACCAAGTGGCCGGAGGTGTATGCCATCCCAAACCAAGAGGCAAAAATAATCACATACTGCCTCGTGGAGCAAGTGTTCTATCGATTTGGGGTGCCGTTAGAGCTACACAGTGACCAAGGTACCAGTTTTGAGTCCAACCTAATGAGGGAGACACTACAAAGGCTTGGGGTGAACAAGACCCGCACGACGCCTCTACATCCCCAGTCAGATGGCATGTTTGAAAGATACATCAAGACCTTAGAGGAACACGTGAGGAAGGTCGTGGCTAGCCATCAGTGAGACTGGGACGTCAAGGTGCCTCTGTTCTTGCTAGCCTACCGCTCGTCTACACACGACACAACTGGGATGACGCCAACCAGCTTAATGTTCGGCCGAGAGTTACGCCTCCCTTGTGACCTGGCCTTTGGAAGCCCTCTGGAAGCGAAAGAGCCAGCGACCGAGTATGTGGAGAACCTGGTGGACCATCTCCACGACATGCACGAGATGGCTCGCCAGAACTTCCAGAAGGCGAGCGACCGCATGAAGACCCGGTATGCTAGGCAAGCCAACAGCCAAGGGTTCCAGCAAGGTGACCTGGCCTGGTTGTACCGCCCGACCCGGACCAAGGGACGCTGCCCGAAGCTCCAGCAGCCATGGCAAGGACCGTACCGTGTGGTGAAGAGGATTAACGACGTGGTCTACCGCATCCAGAAGGTTCTCCGAGGGAAGATGTTGGTGGTACACCTAGATCGCCTGGCACGCTACGATGGTGCTGTTCGGGACGACCAGCTTTGAGGAGGGAGCAGTGTCACCCGAACGTCGGGACTCCCTATAGAACTGGCCGGCAGTAGGGTCAGACGTGAAGCATTCTGGCCACGCCTACCCATTTGTCTCCTGCCACTAACTGAAGGGATGATTAGGAGAGGGATCGCGGGCCACTGTGCCGTCTCTTCCCCCTTCCCCTGAGTTCTCGAACATACAGGATATTTCATATAATCCGGAACCTTCTAGATTGGCCAGTTGGTCCTATATAAGCAACGGGTCGGGCTGGAGGAAAGTTGAGTTCTTGGCGAGCAGCGTGGGAGCTCCGTGCTAGTGTACGGACGAGAAGTGAGGGGACGGACTGCGTACGTGCATCGAGGAGTGTACGTAATTACGAGAGAAAAGTGGAACTGTAACGGACGAACTGGTGAACCGTAATTTTGTGCATTACGTAATTCTGTGTAATTGGCAAGTGTTCAACTGTAAGTCGGTGGAAATAAAGAACATTTTGAGTTTGTGCAATTGGACTTTTAATTTCACGAACCCACAAAGTCACAATATTCAAAGAAAAACTTGAAATTTGGGATTGATTCATAATATTTGTAAAACTAACAAATTAGTACATGAGGCAAAGACACTATTTTATATACTTCTAATCACTTTGGTTGGATAATCATTCACATATTTGGATTATGATTTGAATGAAAAATACAGTTCAATGAATCCAAGAAGAATATTAAGTACATAAAAACTATCATTCATTTAAAATGGTCCTTAGCTTAACTTTGTCTTTGAAACACAGGAATATTACAGCCTTAAATTTGTAAATGCTTTAATGACATGTGTAAGCACAGTAATAAATGCTGAAAAAGAAAATAAGCAGTTTTAAAAATAAATGTTAATGCAAACTGCATCTTCCAACAGGACAAAATTTCATGTAATTATCTGACTGTGAAGTATGATTTGCTTGGTACAGCAACTGTTTTGGTAAATGGCTTACTTTAACTTGGTAAGACTTCAAGCTATATATGTACTAAGACGGCAATTGGTGCTCTCTGCATAGTGTAAACCTTTCAGGCTATGTCATACAACTGAATGTGTGTCACATAAATTAATCAATGAAAGGTTACACTCAGAACTATTACTGCTGTTTGTGGTCTTAATTATGCTGTGAAAGTGCTGGAACTTTATGAGTCATTAATAGAATAAGCTTACACATCTAAGCTTATTTCTTTTGACAGTCCATAATTGCCTGCCTCGGTAGCGTGGTGGTAGCATGTCTGCCTCACGTTCAAGAGGTCCCGAGTTCGAATCTCGGTCAGGGTGAGTTACTTGGATAAGGTTTTTTCCGGAGTTTTCCCTTATCCTAAAAGACGAATGTCGGGTAACTCTAAGCTCCATGGACCCCGGGTTCATTTGAGAATCATTTCACCCATTCCATTCATCGTCCGATATGACTTAACGATGGAGGACGTAAAATTACAAAAAAAGTGCATTATATAGGTGTGGCTATATCTGCTTTTCAAAATTATGTGGCTTTGGATTACTGCATGTAATGCATTTGACTGTTAAGCTCAAATACCCAGAGTTTGGCCGAGTAGCTCTGCAATGTATTTGGGATGCTACCAACAGTGTAGATGCTGAAAGATATTTCAGTAAATATAATTTGACTAAGTGACAGGAAGACTCAAATGACAGAACAGAATATTGAAATATGTTCAGTGCCTTCATCCAACAAAATTAACTCAAACTTTCTTCAAAATGCAATAAAATGCAAAATGCTAAATGTAAATATCAAAATGCTAAGTATCACTACCCCTACCTATTGTTTATTATGAAGCTTTACTAATTTGAGAACATGCCATTCTCTATGTCCTAGCTGCAGCTGACATTGTACATATTTTAAGAATAAGTGGAATACTGGAAATAAGTGTAAAAAATGACATATAATGATGACGATGGAACAATGACATTTTAATAATTCCTTGCAATGCACAATTGCACTTAATACTTGTTAAAGCTTTTACAAGATCAATTCTAATCCCTCTAGATCTCTTCTAAGATGGCTATTCAGGTACATTATTTGGTGTGGGCCCGGGTTCGATCCCAGACGACCGCAAAGTGAGATTTGTGGTGGACAACATGGCGCTGGGGCAGGTTTTCTCCGGGATCTCCGGTTTCCCCCGCCATCTCATTCCACCGGTGCTCCATCTTCATCTCATATATCATCAGTGTCATCGCCTGTGGTGCCGTATGTAGTAAAAGCGGGCGTTAAACACTACACTTATTTGGTGTAGTGTGTACAATATTACATAGTGATTACTGCATTAAACAATATAGAAAAAACTGAATTGATGGAATCTCAGATCATATTTTTAATTTGCTGTTAAAAACTATGAGATTCTTTATCACTAATGTAGTTCTACACTGATGAGTAAGGTTAAGAGAACCTAATTCTTCAAAATATAATTGCAATTTAAAGAAAAACTTATTAAAGTTCATATCCAAGCATGTTGCCTGAAAATTTCAATTTAAGCATCCAGATGATATGTAAACACAGATAATGCCAATTATAAACAAAGAAATTCTACAGAAATAAAAGAGAATTGAATTCTGTAAAAATCCACAGCCAGTTTTGGTATATCTGAAAATTCACATACTTGAGTTAGAATGACACAGCGAAGCATGTAATGCACAAGGCATTATCAAAAACAGATGCTGCCATCAAACATTGCAAATACATCGTTATTAACAATTCATATATTTTAGATTACTTAATCCAGGAAGAGTACTGTGGCTGAAATGCACAAATGTTTAATCTAAAATGTAGTCTGAGATGGAAGAATTTTTCTTGAAAAGCTTCATGTATAAGTTTGTTGTACACATATTAGTACAAACAGCATGAGAATTAAAGATATGTAACAACATACAAAGAGATATATCTATAAAGCTAATAAGCAATTGTTTAGGTATTTCTGTCTTTGATGATAGCTAATTATATGGACTAAATTAACCCCACCTTCAGACCAAAGCTTAAATATTGAAGAAATCACTTAATAATATTAATGGTGTTTAATTTTGGCTTACTGTTGTTTTATATTAACTCATGGAAATCAAATGAAAATTACAAAATAGCTGTAATTTAGGAAAGCTGGTTTTTCAGTAATTTAAACTGGAAACTACTTACCTTACATGGACTGTTATATATGACTCAAATATTTTAAATTTAAAACTTCTAAATCAAAGCCAACGAATATATCCAATCAACTGCCTAAAATAACTTCAATTTTCCTGAAAATTTAGAACATACTGGTCACACCACTCCTCAAAGTTTTTGTTAATTTTCCACTGATATTAAAATGAAACTCAAACTTTAATAAATATCTGATAAGCCACAATAAATTGCCGTATAGGTGAGAAAGAAAGCTTTGTTCTACATTAGTAATGTTCCTGAAGATCACTGTACGTCACCAAAACAAACACAAAATCTCTAATCATGCGGCACTTTTGATTTCTGCCATCGTATTCCTGGTAGCCTGAGATGATGAGGTAGCTTAAAAAAGCAGAAAAACATTGTTTCTGCATTAATAATTAGGTAACAAGGTTAATGAAACTAATGCTCTCATGTAAAACATTATAAAGTGCCACATAATCTAAAGAATTTAATTACAAATGAAAGTGTATGAAGATACAATTCAGGTTGTTATGATATTAATTTTCGATATATGCTAACTTCTTACTTACCGATAGGTCTTTGTAAAATTCCATTCCCTTCCTTCTTGCTGCTCATATGGCATTGCAGGTCTTACAAGTATTGCGAATTTTACAAATTGATGACCTGGCTTCGCTTAGATACCGTTAACACCGACAGATTTTAAAGTTGATGTGCAGGGCTCAATCTGTCGGACGACAGTTTTGAGAAGCTTGATGCGGATTCAGAGTCTCTATCCCAGTTGCTTGGTACATCCCCAATCTAGTTATCCGGCGTGACCTACGTATCCCCACAATAACACTGCATCCATACACTTTCACGTTCCTTCTATCAAAACCTCTCCCACAACTTGAACTCCCTCATCCGCGGTCTAGGTGAGTACGACATCGATCCTGGAGAGCGCTACAAACGCCCGAGACTGCTTCTAGGCACATAAAATAACACATCAGATGGCTTATATAAAACTCCAACCTCATCTCCTGCCGCATATTATCCTTCCTTACAAAACACTCCACTGCCAGTAGAGGGCCTAACCCTGATCTGGCTTGAGACCGAAGGTCTGACATTCAGATCTTCAATGTCCAGTCGTGTGTGTGTGTGTGTGTGTCTATCCCAGTTAACACCCCCTGCACTGTGCTTACTTACCAGCAAGGCCGACTCTAGAGAGACGAGAGTCGGCCTTGCTCACCAGTAACACGGTGCTGCCATATTTACCAAAGTACAAGCAATTAACCTGTGGTATCGTTTGGTATAGTCACCCTGCTGGAACGCTTACCATGAATTTATCTTTGGTAATAAATACCTCTCATGACGCACTGATTACTCCACGTGGAGTAAAAATATATCTGTCATTTGCGATTCCTGCGAATTCCATTGGCTGAAGTGATGCGTTCATTGGTGCTTAGCACAGGAACGGAAGGCGCGTCAGTACCCCCTCTCTCTCTCTCTCTCTCTCTCTCTCTCTCTCTCTCTCTCTCTCTCTCACAAGAATAATCAGTGCGGTATCTGAGAGATATCTATTACCAAAGATAAACCATGGTAACCGTTCGAACAGCGCCACTATAAAGGCAGACGTTTTGATTTGATGCAGGATATATAAGTAACCTCTGTAACCAAATAATTTGCTGTAAATATACATCATCACCATTATTGTTAATATTGATGAGTAACAGAACAAAACTCACAATTTATGTCGAACCTTCTCTAATTTGCACAAGTAGTAGTTCACATTAGTAGCACATTATCAATCACTATCATACATGCAACATTTCACTCTCATTACTGAACTTGAAATTGTAAAATTGTGACACTGAATCTCATAGAAGTCTCTTTGCATGTAATACTCCGAATGTGTCTTTTTGAAAATCTCCTCTTATGTTTTTATCAAATTTACAGTAGAAGAAACTCGTTTCACTGCGGCATTAGAATGTGGGAGACTCGAAAAGCACAAAAGAAGGGGGGGGGGGCGTGTTTTGAATCGACATATTGCATTTTCTTTAAATGGTTTCAAAGTTATAGCAAAATAACATTACTAACCAGGGACGTATTTAAGGGGGGTCCAGGGGCCCGGAACTCCAAATGAATTATCATTTCAAACTTTCAATAAATATTTGAAATAAAACTTAGTTTAAAATAAATCGAAAAAGTTTATTCAAGCTTCTCATCTTAAAGTCTCTATTCACTGTCAGGCAGACATGAAGTTATTTAAGAGATAAACGAAAAGTTCCTGCATAGCAGCTGTAGAACTCGTCAAAATACATAAATAATGTCAATTAAAATAATGTATTGCAAATTTAACCAATTCCAATATTTGATAATTTGTTGATTACAATTCCCACATATTTAGTTAAAGCTATGTTATTTTCAACTTCGAAATTTCTATTCCCTTTTTCATTCAAGGAGAAGTAATACTTCAAATGCATCAATCAGTGGTTCGCTTTTTAAGTATCTGATTACTGCTTTTATCACTTTATCCCAGGTATAAGAACAAAAAATGTGCAATGCGCAAGATCTTTCTACACGCTTTATTCAAAGAAACAAGACAAAACATCCATTTTCTCAAAGCATGCTGTAGGATAAAGCTGATTGTCCTTTGCAAAAGTAAATGTTAAATAATTATGTGAATCGAAAGACGTTTAAGATCTGCATAGTTCAGGAAAAAGTGATATGGGTTTTGAAAACTTAAATGCTTTATCCTTGATAAGAAAGAATATCTCTGTAATGGTTGATCACAGTTTTTTCCATAAACTATGTATTAATTTGTGCGACGTTTTATTTTGTGTAGGAAATTTTCGTCGACCTACTGGGGTTTACCAGGCCACAATCATTCAAAACGAAGAGTACCTCATACGTCATTGGTAGGATATTCAAGATTGGATTTTACTTACCATGTAGCGTTATTACAAAAGATGACACATTATTCGAAATCAGAGAAGGCGTTTTTGGAAAATAAAATGCAAGCTAAGGTAGTTTCCGGTAGCAGATTTATTGGAAAATGTTCTCGTGGCGTGCTCTGGGGACTCTGAAAATAAATAAGGTAAACATGTTATTTAACCCACTTTTTGTTTTCGGGTTATGCGATTCCCCGAAATATACACAAACACAAACGAACATGATTTTCCCGCCATTTTTGAATGCGTTTTCTCTCTCTCTCTCTCTTTTTTAATTTTAATTTTTTAATTTTTTTTTAGTCTTTTGTACATTGTCATTAAGATCACAAATAGTAAAACACACACCCAATTCTCTGATGCACTGTGATATATGAAACGTTAAAACTTTGCTGGAAAGCTTCCCCTCCAAATGTACACTGACAGTATTACCTCTGTCAAATTGAGTTCCAGCACTTACACATGTAAACAGCTGCACCATACGGAGTAACTCTGCTGCTTTGGGCATTTTTACCGAAATCCACCTTTTCTTACGGGAAAAACCTGTGTTTGTTTCCTGAAAGTCTTGTATTAAAGATATAACTGCCCTCCTCGGTAGCGTAGATGGTAGCGTGTCTGCCTCACGTTCAAGAGGTCCCGAATCCGAATCTAGGTCAGGGTGAATTACCTGGCTAAAGTTTTATCCGGAGTTTTACCTTATCCTAAAAGACGAATTTCGGGTAACTCTAAGCTCCATGGATCCTGAGCCCATTTGAACATCATTTCACCCATTCCATTCATCGTCCGATATGACTTAACGTTAAAGGACGTAAATTCCCCCCCCCCCCAAAGGTATAATTATATTTCCCTTAAACAATTATGAATTCCGATAAGATTGCAGACAATCTGTCCACTTGTCCAACAATTGCAAGACTAACATGTGTATTAGAAAAGCAAAAGGTAAAAGAAGGTCTTCAGAGGTTATAGGTACATTAAAGACACACATTTACAGAAACATGTGATCCCCGCCTCGGTAGCGTAGATGGTAGCGAGTCTTCCTCACGTTCAAGAGGTCCCGAGTTAAAATCTCGGTCAGGGTGAGTTATCTGGATAAGGTTTTTTTTCCAGGAGTTTCCCTATCCTGAAAGACGAATGTTGGGTAACTCTAAGCTCTATGGACCGCTTGGCTGTCACCAAGGCGGCCCGGGTTCGATCCCAGGCGACCGCAAAGTGATATTTGTGGTGGACAACACGGCACTGGGGCGGGTTTTCTCCGGGATCTCCGGTTTCCCCCGCCATCTCATTCCACCGGTGCTCCACCTTCATCTTATGTATCATCAGTGTCATCGCCTGCGGTGCCGTATGTAGTGAAAGCGGGCGTTAAACACTGCGCATTTCATTTCATTTTAAGCTCTATGGACCCTGGGCTCATTTGAGCATCATTTCACCCATTCCATTCATCGTCCGATATGACTTAACGTTGGAGGACGTAAATTACAACAACAACAACAAAACATGTAACTAACTAGCTAAGCTACCTACTAGTCACAGCATCGACGAGTAGTCTATTAGGAGTGCATAAAAAGTATGGAGCTATATTTGACCCACTCAACAACCAAATGTGTGGGGTTAACGCCGATGTCGTCCATGAACTCCTATTTTACAAATTAGAAAAGAAAACAAATTCAACAATCGTATGAAATTTACAGTTTTTTGCCATTTATAACTCTCATTACGACTTAGTTCGTAAATAAGATGTAATTAAAATTTTAATTATATTCATAGGTTGATTATATATCTCTAACAGAAAATTACTCAAAGTAAGAGTTAAGTTTAAGCTATTTTCTATATTTTCGTATACCTTTTACTAAGTACAGAGCGCACTGTCCCTAAAAAGAAAAGGCTCCATTCTTGAACAAAGAGGTTCTGAAATTTAACTAGGGCGTTTTTAAATTAAACTTTAAATTAAAAAGTTTCTTTTTGCTTTTTACTCAGAACTTCCTTACACTGTTTTGACATGATTCATATATGGATATAATATATGTCCAATTTTCTGCGAATAGCCTGTGAAGTCCTGTTCATTGAGAATTAATGTTGCGTAATGTCTGTGTACGTGATACATCGTCAGAGACAGACCAAAACCTATTACACACATTTATTAGATACTTATACACAAATACCGCAAAGAGTTTGCTATAGGTACGAGTTAATTTGCGTGGGTAACGATGTAGAGAAGCAAAAGGATTAAAAGCAAAGGCCCTACGAAGGTATGCCAATTATTCGATAAATATCTAATTAAAAAGGCCGACAACACACACTAACCTAGACGTCGCCGCCTACGTCATACAGCCATTTGTGAATAAAAACAAAGGACGTTGACGGCATATCTCTACATCCTTAGGTGTGCAATATAACCAGGCGCTTATTTGTAAACATTTAAAGCTCTAAACAAGAAAGAGACAAACTGAAAACTTTCATTACACTATAAAGAGTGTGAGTAGAATGGAACAAAGAAAATGAAATTTTATTTATGATATTGTAGATACATAAACTACATTAATACGGCCAAATTATTGTAAATAAGGCGTTTGTAGCATCAGCTATTTACGACATATTCCGTCTTTATTGGTTTCAGTTGTTCAATATAACTGTCATTTTGAAATAAATATTCATTCATTATCTACTTGTATAAGTAAGGGATATATTGCACAGTACCGAAAAAAAATTGAAATTCCACCGGAAGCATACTTAAAAAGCACCTGAATGGGTGTAGTGTTTAACACCCGCTTTTACTACATACGGCACCGCAGGCGATGACACTGATGATACATGAGATGAAGATGGAGCACCGGTGGAGTGAAATGGCGGGGAAACCGGAGATCCCGGAGAAAACCCGCCCAGCGCCGTGTTGTACACTACAAATCTCACTTTGCGGTCGCCTGGGATCGAACCCGGGCCGCCTTGGTGAGAGCCAAGCGGTCTAACCATTGAGCCACGACGCGGCCGAAAGCACCTGAAAATACATAAGCACTTTTAGATACAGGTCCGTAGGTGTGTATAAACCGCACTGCTCAAAAACAAAGAACCATGTAAAATTCCAAACTTCATAATGTAAATTTATATTGAGGAATTAATCCTTAAAGAATTAATCCTTTTAAATACATTACTCCGGTATATGGGTGATTTTTGATTAATTAGGGCCAACTGAAAAATTCAATGCCATGGCCGGGATTTGAACCACGGATCTACTGGTTTCCGTCCAGTTGCTCTACCCTTGAGCTACCATGGTCAACGTGCCTTCCTGACATTAAATTCTCCAATTGACTCATCATATTTTCCCGGTAGACCACTTTAGGGTTCTCAAATTTGAGACAACCACTTGTGGCGACTTACTATTGTAAGTACTTAACTACCAGGATTTTTATCGTAGATTATCTTTTTAATGTAAATTTATATTGAGGAATTAATCCTTAAAGAATTAATCCTTTTAAATACATTACTCCGGTATATGGGTGATTTTTGATTAATTAGGGCCAACTGAAAAATTCAATGCCATGGCCGGGATTTGAACCACGGATCTACTGGTTTCCGTCCAGTTGCTCTACCCTTGAGCTACCATGGTCAACGTGCCTTCCTGACATTAAATTCTCCAATTGACTCATCATATTTTCCCGGTAGACCACTTTAGGGTTCTCAAATTTGAGACAACCACTTGTGGCGACTTACTATTGTAAGTACTTAACTACCAGGATTTTTATCGTAGATTATCTTTTTAATGTAAATTTATATTGAGGAATTAATCCTTAAAGAATTAATCCTTTTAAATACATTACTCCGGTATATGGGTGATTTTTGATTAATTAGAGCCAACTGAAAAATTCAATGCCATGGCCGGGATTTGAACCACGGATCTACTGGTTTCCGTCCAGTTGCTATACCCTTGAGCTACCATGGTCAACGTGCCTTCCTGACATTAAATTCTCCAATTGACTAATCATATTTTCCCGGTAGACCACTTTAGGGTTCTCAAATTTGAGACAACCACTTGTGGCGACTTACTATTGTAAGTACTTAATTACCAGAATTTTTATCGTAGATTATCTTTTTAATGTAAATTTATATTGAGGAATTAATCTATAAAGAATTAGTCCTTTTAAATACATTACTCCGGTATATGGGTGATTTTTGATTAATTAGAGCCAACTGAAAAATTCAATGCCATGGCCGGGATTTGAACCACGGATCTACTGGTTTCCGTCCAGTTGCTATACCCTTGAGCTACCATGGTCAACGTGCCTTCCTGACATTAAATTCTCCAATTGACTCATCATATTTTCCCGGTAGACCACTTTAGGGTTCTCAAATTTGAGACAACCACTTGTGGCGACTTACTATTGTAAGTACTTAATTACCAGGATTTTTATCGTAGATTATCTTTTTAATGTAAATTTATATTGAGGAATTAATCTATAAAGAATTAGTCCTTTTAAATACATTACTCCGGTATATGGGTGATTTTTGATTAATTAGAGCCAACTGAAAAATTCAATGCCATGGCCGGGATTTGAACCACGGATCTACTGGTTTCCGTCTACCGGGAAAATATGATGAGTCAATTGGAGAATTTAATGTCAGGAAGGCACGTTGACCATGGTAGCTCAAGGGTAGAGCAACTGGACGGAAACCAGTAGATCCGTGGTTCAAATCCCGGCCATGGCATTGAATTTTTCAGTTGGCTCTAATTAATCCAAACTTCATATTTAAATTGCCGGCCCTCGTAGCCGTGGTCGTTAGTATGTATATCTAGCGTTCATCGCCTAGAAGGGCTTTGGTTCGAGTCCCACCTTGGGCATGGATGTTTATGAAGTGGTCATTAGTGTGTACCTATATCTCTAGGGTCCATCTCGTAGAGGGTCGTGGGTTCGAGTCCCGCCTTCGGTATGGGTGCTTAGAAAAGCAGTCTCTCATAGCCGTAGTCGCCTGAGCGTGTCTCTAGCGTTCCGCCACGTAGAGGGTCACCAGTTCGAATCCCGCCTTGGGCATGGGTGTTTATGTGTATAATGTATATGTGTGCAACTATAGAAAGCAAACAGTAAACCAAATGGAAACAATAAAAATGGTTAAATAAGGAAAAGAAAAAATATACAAAAAAGTTTCTGAGGATGTCACAGGAAGACTTTCAGAGATCCTACCACCCTGAAATAACACTTAAACGAAAAGGTTTTGAGAAACCTATATTTACTCAAAAATTGAGCTATTACACAATCCTGGATGTAGTAGCCAGAGTTAATAAAAGAAAAGTGCGTTGAACGTTGACCTCCACTAAACTTCATGTAAGTAAACCCGGCGGAGAGTGTTTATTTTTGCAGAGGTAAAGACCCTTAGCATGGCTTCTTTCGGAAGGTAAGTAAAGTCGGTGTTCTCGTGTTGCTTACATTGCACGTAAAAGAAGCTTGGATAAGCCTGATAAAGAGACTTCTGAGCCAAATTAAGAGCACTTTCACACCCAATATAGAATGGGACTCTAAGAACCACAGGGGAGTCAACTTATAAAGATTCTCTTCTTTTATTTACCTCGGGATAAGACTTTTACCCTCTCACCCTCTGTTGGACATGGTACAAAGTTAAACCAACATGTGGTGTTTGGTCTATTCATGTTAATGAAATGCTACTGTGGGTAATCCTTCCGGAAGTAACTTTGTTTGTGGGAAAAATCAAACAACGATTATTATTTCTTCAGTCACAAATACTTACTCTCTCACCAAGGGGCCCGGGTTCGATCCCAGGTGACCGAGAAGTAAGACTTGTGGTGGACAACAGGTCACTGGGGTGTGTTACTTCGGCGTTCTTCTGTTTTCCCGTCAACATTCCATTAATTGCTCCATCATCTATCTTTCCTGTCATTCATTTCACCCTCAGTGCCGTAACACTGATATCGATTATATAAATGACGAAATAACAATAATAATAATAATAATAATAATAATAATAATAATAATAATAATAATAATAATAATAATAATAATAATAATAATAATAATAATAATAATAATAATAATAATAATAATAATAATAATAATAATAATAATAATAATAATAATAATAATAATAATAATAATAATAATAATAATAATAATAATAATAATAATAATAATAATAATAATAATAATAATACAAATGTATGATATTTTAAGAAATAAGGAATCTTGTATTTATCTGGAGTCCATGGCTCATTAGATAAGTGAGAAAATGAGAGAAGTTATTAATATTATCCGAAGTGATAATAACATCACATACGGAAGAGTTAATTATCAGAAGGAGTGAAGGATTAGTAAATGGACAAAGAGTGGAAGAGAGAAGAGAAGAAAAAGTAGAGCAAGAAGAAGAGGAAGGACGGGATGTCTATTAATCTAATATTCTAATCTGAGATAAAGAGGAAGAACAACAAGAAGAATGATAGTATATTGTGCCTCTGTGGGTTCGTAGAATTAAGAGTTCAATTTGCTGAAATTCTAAATGTTTTATTTGCGTAGTAATACACTCCGTAGCAGCAGAATTACATCACAATCTACAACAGCGTTCTGAATACATCACTTTACAGCATCTGTCGTTACAACACTTCATAGCTGTTTACACGACTCTCTTATATATCTCTTTCATAAATTCGAGGTATTTCTAAAACAAACCAGACACCGAATAATCTCTATCAGTCAAGAAGTACTAGAAATTTCCATTTACCTCAATTATCTGTGTCGGTAAGTCTTGTCTCAGTGATACACTATCCGACTGTTATCTTTATCAGTTCCTTTGTGTAAACAAGCCGCGTTTACCCCCCGCGAGAACTTTTTACGTGCGTTGCCGCGACACTGCTCCCTCCTCAAGGCTGGTTGTCCCGAACAGCACCATCGTAGCGGGCCAGACGATCCAGGTGTACCACCAACATCTTCCCTCGGGATACCTTCTGGATGCGGTAGACCACATCGTTAATTCTCTTTACCACCCGGTACAGTACGTGACACGGCTGTAGAAGTTTCGGGAGCGTCCCTTGAACCGAGTAGGGCGATACAACCAGACCAGGTCACCGCGCTGGAACCCTTGGCTGTTGGCTTGCCTATCGTAACGGGTCTTCAAGCGGTCGCTCGTCTTCTGGATGTTCTGACGAGCCATCTCAGAATATAATAGTCATCTCAGAATAGTCCACCAGGTTCTCCACATACTCGGTTGCTGACTGTTTTACGTCCGGGGGGCTTCCAAAAGCTAGATAACAAGGGAGGCGTAACTCTCGGCCGAACATTAAGCTGGCTGGCGTGATCCCAGTGGATTTGTGTGTTGACGAGCGGTAGGCCAGCAAGAACAGTGGCACCTTGATGTCCCAGTCTCGCTGATGGCTGGCCACGACCTTCCTCAGGTGTTCTTCTAAGGTCTTGATATATCTTTCGACCATGCCATCCGACTGGGGATATAGAGGCGTTGTGGGGGTCTTGTTAATCCCAAGTCTTTCTAGTGCCTCCTTCATTAGGCCGGACTCAAAATTGGTACCCTGGTCGCTGTGGAGCTCCAACGGCACCCCAAATCGGCAGAACATTTGCTCCACGAGGCAGTCTGTGATTCTCTTTGCCTCCTAGTTTGGGATAGCATACACCTCCGGCCACTTGGTAAAGTAGTCCACGGCCACAATCAGGTACTTGTTGCCTCGGTCGGACACTGCGAATGGTCCAGCTATGTCGAGGGCGATCCTTTCGAATGGCGCTCCGACGTTGTACTGCAGCATACGACCCCGGCTCCAAGTCTGGGGACGGCTACTCGCCGCGCACACATGACATTGACGGCATCACCTCTCAGCGTCTGCTCGGAGCCTCAGCCAGGAGTAGCGCCGTCGGAGTTTGTTGATTGTTCGGTTTGCTCCCAGGTGTCGTGCTGAAGCACCTATAAATTAGTTTTTGGTATTTTATAGTACAATAAACATTTACTTTTAAAGATGAGAGATATAATATTCCTTTTAAATGTATTCAAAGTGTTGTTTTCGTAAACACTTGCTTCATAAGGCTTTCCTGTAAATTGGTTAGATAAAAGGCTTTTTTTTATTTGTTAAAAGATTTCAAAGAAGGGATGTTTTCATTTTCTCGGGAATATTTCTGCGTAAGTATCCAAGTCGTTACTTGTGTAGGCTGACATCTCGGGAAAATCCTTAAAGATGAGCTCGTTCAAACCTGGTGTAGACTCATATGTAGCATCCCCAATCCGGATTTGCTTTGGTAACTTGAGACCTCCTCCCGAGATTGAGAAGTACCTACGGTTTGTTAAAATGATTTATAATGGACAGAGATATCAGAATGTTGATTCAGTCGTCTGTGGACACTTGTGCTTGCAGTTTCTATTGATCTAGTATCTTCTGCACAATTCTGAAGTTGAGCTACACGGTTACAGTGAGCGGATCAGATTCAGTTATTTCATATTTTATAAACCCTCCGCTTCAGCTCGATCCCACCGCCCATTATGAGGTTGCATTACTGAATTTTGAAACCTTCTATTCGATACCAAACATAGACTACAGCAATCATCATTTTCATTACATACGCGATGGTAATCCTGAAACCATTGTAATCCCACATGGAACCTATGAGATTGGTGATATTCATTCGTTTCTAAAGGATAAGCTAGGACTGAATGATGATGTCTTCTACATAAAACCTAATAATAATACAATGAAAGCAGTTATTAAATGTCCTTATACCATTGATTTTACAAAGGACAACTCCATAGGATCGCTTCTAGGATTCGCAACCAATAAAATTATACCTGCAGGTGAAGCTCACGATTCCGATGACCTTGTGAATATATTTAAAGTGAGTATCATACGTATCGAGTGCAGTATTGTTACAGGTTCATTCATCGATGGAAAAAGTGGACACTCGCTCTATGAGTTCTTCCCTTCTGTGCCTCCGGGATTTCACATCTCTCAGGAACCTTCGAATCCGATATATCTACGAGTTAACACGTGTTAACCGCAAGTTCCTCGAGAAGTTAGGCTACAGAGTGCTGTAATGGACATCTTAAACGTGACAGAAATTCAATCCTTCGATGACAAAATCACCAAGGAGGAGGAGCATGTCTTTCTACCGTATAACTCATCCGCCCTGGATATAAACGATGAAATTAGAATACCATGTCAGGCTGAAGATTTGTATACGCTACCTAACAGAAGTTATCTTTACATCGAGGGGTCTCTAACAAAGCCAGATGGAAAGCCCTCTACTACAGCGAAACTCACCAACAACGCCGTGGCATTCATGTTTGATGAAATTCGCTTGGACGTGAATGGTACAACTATAGACAGAACGAGAAATCTCGGTATTACTACAACCATGCGAAATTATGTGGCGCTCAACCCACTGGAGTCTAATCGTCTGTTTGATGCCGGTTGGACTTATCCTGGAGAAGAACCTGACATAGTATATCCTGCAAATGGGAACTTTAATGCCATAGTACCTCTGTCGATGCTACTCGGTTTTGCTGATGACCACAAGGAGCTGATACTCAATAGCAAATTTGAACTAATTCTCATAAGATCCAAGGATTCTAAAAACTGTGTAAAGGCACCAGCTGGAGACATCCCTAATATTAAACTGAATAGAATTGAATGGAGGATGCCTGTGATACGACTTTCTGATGCTGAAAGTGTTGACATCCTTAAAATTGTCAAGGCTAATACACCTCTACATATCGCCTTTCGTTTCATGGATCTTTTCACCCAGCCTGCAGTGCCAGAGACTAAATCATTCTCCTGGAATGTGGCAACAACATCAAAACTTGAAAAGCCACGCTTCGTTATAGTTGGAGCACAGACCGCAAGAATGGGCAATTTAACAAAGAATAGTTCCGAGTTTGATCACTGCAACATCAGTAATCTCAGATTATTTCTCAATAGTGACTGCTATCCCTACCATGATTTGAATTTGGATTTTGGAAGTGGAAAGTTTGCATCATTATATGAAATGTACTGTAAATTTCAAAGTTCCTATTACGATAGAGTAAATTATCCGCTCTTGAAGAGAAAGGATTTTCTTGCAAGTGCACCGTTATTTGTGATAGACTGTTCTCATCAACCCGGGGAGGCTATAAATGGAGCCGTCAACATCAGACTCGAGATTCAAGCATCTACACCTATTACGAAGCAAACATCATTGTACTGCCTGATCCTGCATGATAAAGTGTTTACCTACAAACCGCTTTCTCATGTAATGCAGACAACAATATAGTTATTTTGTATACAAATGGTATTAATATTGTATTTAAAACTAAGAATAATGTTTAAATTTGTGGATGGATGTAATAGGTATTTTTAAGAAAAATAAAGCAATTTGATATTCTATAACTCTCTTTTATTGATTTCATTATACAATAACATCATTTTCCTTCTCCCTTTCCTACTTCCTGAATAGCTAGATACTTTAAAGAATTCATTTAAAGTATTCAAATGTCTTTCAAGATAGGGCAACAGACGTTTTAAATTTCTTATGGCATCAAGATTTAAAGATATTACATGATCATTTAAACAATTATTTATAAAATGCGCTGAATTTGAAAGAATTACAATAATATTATATGCATAAATTACATTATCACAATATTCTACACCAGTAAATTTTTGCTCTTGTAGATAATCTTCAATACTTTCAATGTCTTTAGATATTATATCCCAATCCGTCTTTTTTATATAAACGAACGAATTATCACTTTTACACTTTATGAAGAGGGAGGGGATGTAGTAGTACAAACCGATGTTGACTGTATGTGCGGGTGATATGGTGACGTCATCAAGCATGATGAGACGATTCTCCATTTTCCGGGGCCACGCCGTGGCTCAGTGGTTAGACCGCTTGGCTCTCACCAAGTTCGATCCCAGGCGGCCGCAAAGTGAGATTTGTAGTGGACAACACGGCGCTGGGGCGGGTTTTCTCCGGGACCTCCGGTTTCCCCCGCCATTTCATTCCACCGGTGCTCCATCTTCATCTCATGTATCATCAGTGTCATCGCCTGCGGTGCCGTATGTAGTAAAAGCGGGCGTTAAACACTACACATTTCATTTCATTTCCATTTTCCGGTGGTTGGTCCTGTGATTCTTCAATGATTAAGAACAGTAAGTGGTCATCACCTGGAAGTCTCCTCTTACTATTTGGTTGGTCCTGTGATTCTTCAATGATTAAGAACAGTAAGTGGTCATCACCTGGAAGTCTCCTCTTACTATTACGCTTCTGCTTTTTTGGGATAGTCTCGCTTCTTCTCTTCCGTTGCACCCTTTTTGTGGTTCTATAACATATATTAAAAGGATTCGTTAGAGTCATGCTAAAATATGCTGTTTTCATTAGTTAAATCTTTGGCATGGAAAAAAGATGTTTAAACTAATATATGAGCCATTCGTTACATGCAGTGATGCGAAGCCACATAATAATTTTGAAAAGTAGATAAAACTGCACATTATTTTGCTATATAATGCACTTCTTGTTTCTTTGTAGTGAACACATAAGGGAATTATGGACTGTCAAAACAAATAATGGTTAGATATGTGAGCAAATAAATTACATTACTAAATTATTTTCTACTAACTACTCAAACACACAGTTCCATCACTTTCACTTCTTAACTAAAACTACAAACAGCATTAATAGTTCATAGTGTAATCTTTCATTGAGTTATTTATTTGACACACATTCAGTTGTATGTCATGGACTGAGAGGTTTACACTATGCAGAGGGCTCCATTTGCCATCTTAGTCATAAAGTACATTGCTTAAAGTCTTATCAAGTTAAAGCAAGCCATTTATCCAAACAATTGCTGTGCAGCGTTCATTACTGTGCATATGCATGCCATTGAAGCATTTAAAAATTCAACGCTGTAATATTCTTGTGTTGTGAAGACAGAGTTAAGCTTAGGACAATTTTAAATGAATGATACAACTTTAATGTAATTATTATTTTTCATAATTTATTCTGCACTTGTGAATGTTAATTCAACCAAAGTGATTAGAAGTATATAAAATAGTGTCATTTATGAAATTTATGTCACCAGTTGCTAATACTGACTTCTGTACTAATTTGACATTATTAATCTTATATGAATCGATAACAAATTTCAGGTTTTTCTCTGAATATACTTTAGTATACTTGTGCTGAAAATATTGTATGTACTGTTGAGCTTTTAAAATTCTTATTAAATATAACCATTAGCAGAGCTGCTTTGTTGTCATTTTAAAGAAATAGTGCTATTTTTTGTACATAGTTGTTGTTATCATTTCAAATTTATATACATATTTCTTTAGGTTTTTTTTTCTCACTGTTATTCCAGTGAATTTTTCAACATTCTGTGTACAAAGAAATTGCATTACATATAACATTATGGTAACCTTATCTGTTTTCCTGTATCTACAGAATCATTATTTTAGTGTTAAGTTATCTTTAATTTAAGTATTACACTAAGAAGCTTGAGGGAAAGGGGATACAGATGTCTTGTATATTCTCAACAGCATCTTAAGTGATCTCACTCTCTCGTTTTTAAATTTTTAATTGTTTTTAAAGACAAAATTATCAATTTGCAACAGGAATAAAGATATAATGCTTTGTGGAAGTCAATTATTTATATTTAACAGGAAAAGTTCAATTGTATTCTTGATATTTTTTTCACAAATTGGACAACTTCTTTCGAAGTCACATCTCGCACACTGATGAATAGTTTACCGCATATTTCCTCACGTATTTGACGCGTATTATGCTAATATGCGATAGTTGAAATGCGCGTAAACTATTCATGTGTGGCGAGATGTGATTTCGAAAGAAGTTGGATTCTATCAGTCGCTGAACACGGGTCGGGGAAGGGTGGGGGAAGCGAATGCACCATAGCTCGGTCGCAATAGAAGGCTACTACATTACCGGCCGTAGTTCCCAAGGTCGCCGGGGTCTAAAGGTTTAGGAAAGAGCGCTCTATGCGGCTGCAAAATATACCACGGAGTTGAGCATCTGGTATTAATCTGTGATTGCAATTGTAATGAATCTTATTTCGAGAATATGAATACTGAAGCAAAAGGACGCAGTGCCAGTGATACAGCTGATAAAGGGAACAGTAACACGGATATAGCAGATGAAGGACCCGAAACAAACATTCCGAGACTTGCTGCTTCCGAGAACTAACGTGAAGACATCAGCAGCCATGTACTGTTTTAATTGTGTGACTGTACATTCCCAGTATCGCCTTTCCCCTCGCTTCCCTCGCTCCGCGCGGTTCCCTAACCTTCAAGTAGTAAACAGAAACAGTGGTGCCCTCCAAGTGCATTCGTATCTTGGCCGACTAATAAAAAGCTAAGCTACCTACTAGCTACAGTATCCACGAGTAATCTATTAGGAGTGCATAAAAAATGTGGAGATGTATTTTACCCATGGAACAACGAAATGTGAGGGGTTAACGCCAATGTCTTCCATGAACCCCTATTTTACAAATTAGAAAAGAAATTAAACAATCGTATGAAATTTACAGTTTTTTTTTGTCATTTATAACTCTCATTACGACTTAGTTCGTAAATAAGATGTAATTAAACCTTTATTTATATTCATAGGTTGGTTATATATCTCCAATAGAAAATTACTGAAAGTAAGAGTTAAGGTTAAGCTATTTTCTGTATTTTTATATAGCTTTTAGTAAGTAGAGAAAGCGTTGTTCTTCAGAAAAAAGCTCCATTCTTGAACAAAGAGGTTTCTGAACTTTAACTAGAGCGTTTTTAAATTAAACTTTAAATTAACAAGTTTTGTTTTTCCTTTTACTCAGAACTACTTTTTACGGTTTTGGCATGATTAATATATAGAAATAAAACATATATGTCCAATTTTCCACGAATAGCCTGTGAAGTCCTGTTCATTAAGAGTTAATGTAGCATAATGTCTGTACTTGATACATCGTAAGAGACAGACAAAAACCTATTACACACATTTATTAGATACGTATACACAAATAAAGGAAACAGTTTGATATGGGTACGAGTTAATTTGCGTGTGTATCGATGTAGATAAGCAAAGAAGATTAAAAGCATAAGCCCTACGAAGATATTCCAATTATTCGATAACTATCTAATTAAAAATGCGATATTACTAATGAATTAATAAATAGTTATTCACAATAACAAGTAAAAATTTATACATTTTTACGAAACTTAGAAGCGTTCATTCCATTTTTGTTAAGGAAAGGTTATACGATACGTTTAAGTACATGTGGAATTACATAAAGATATTTCCGATAAGCAACTTGAATTGCTGGGAGATTACCTACAGTAGCAACTCACTCACATGCCACTTCTGATCTGTATTGACCCAGTAGTCAGCTGTGTTTTATCATTTGGAAGTGTCGCATCAGCTTCGGAAAAGAACAGGATAAAAGAATTCCTACAGCGGTGATAAGTTACAACAGAGACAGAATTGCACAGAAATATGAAACGTACCGACGTTCCATCTATTAGGGGTGCAAGAAACATGCAAGTATATTTTACCTTCAAAAAAATTAATACCGATGTCTTTCATAAACACATCTTTTAGAAATAAGAAAAGGAAACAAATTCAACAATTGTTGTGATGGTGAATGGCATTTATTGCAATTTATGGCCAGAAATTTGATATGTTAGATACATTTACATGAGAAATAAAATGTGTATCCTAAGTTCTTTTTAGGTCTTCTTCATTGTGAATGAATGTCACTTAATTTTATTCAAACTGCGATAGTAAACCGAAGAGATAGTCAAAAGCTTACTACAACAATTTAAACACTTTACACAAACTAAAAAAAAACATTTTATACCAAATACATTTTAATGGTACTAACAGTTTCAGAGCCGTTCATTGTTGTAGAGAATGAAACAATTAGTTTTAGAAATTTTATTCTGTATTCTAATACTAAGTCTCTATGATTCCATAAACCATCTTTCCACTTAAATAAGTTAGTAAACATCAAGTTTTATTTAGAACAACCGGTTTTTCTCTGCAACAGTTTTGGGGGAATACATGCAATGCTCAGACGATATTCCTTATTTCTTCCACACAAGCAAATGTAAAGAATGAATATTAACTTAAAACCAAGGTATAACGGTACGTGTCCTGGAGGGAACTAGGTGATAGTAATAAATGCTCACACAATAATCTTAACTAATTTATTTTAAAACTAAACCTACAATTAAAACATTAATAACACGTAAACCCTTTGTATTTTAATAATTCAATAATTAAATCCCATTACCCAATTCGTATGTTTTACTATTTCCCTTATTATCTTTAATTCCTATATCTAAACCTTACTTTTAATTAAACTGTTTCAATTTTGATGCCCATCTGATATTCTTAAGTTTCCAAATGTGTTAATAGATTTTGTATTCAAATCAATCCTTGGCAGTAATTCTAGCACAGAAATAAAGCCTCTTTACTCACATATTACATGTAGGATTATGTGTAGGATCTGCATCCTGGTCCCAAGCGACGTGGAGTCGTCTAGCACTTCCACACGAGAATCCGCCCCGAGATTTAGCTCAGGAGGCTTATATAGGACCTGTCAGACAACGCCTTAATGTCGTCATAATATCCTAAGCAAAGGTGACCATTTCCCGTCACGTAGTCCAGCTTGGGAGAATCCGCCTAACCGCAATTGCTCACCAGCGGAACACAGATGTGAGTAAGCTTCCTTCTGTGTTCTCACAAAACATACTATTTTACAAAGAGACCTTATAACTGTTAGCTTTTTGGTTTTTCATGAAATTGTATATTCGGAGCAGACACCAGACACGTCGGGGTATCAATTGAATGTACAGGATGTTCCCAACCTTTACCTGGGAATGGACGTGTGCTCGGCGGGGCACTATACCCTCCCCACCTTGACATGAGCAATTGGTACAGGAGTACCGATTGCGAACCTCTCAATTAGCTTGGTGAGTACTCATTTCTCTCAATTCCTGTGCAAATTGTAAATAAGACAATAATTTTCTTTTCCTTAAGAAATTTTGGATTGTCTATATAAATATTTGTTTTTTGTTTCAGATGTCTGGGCAACGTCTAACTATGTAAGTATCTTCCCTTAAACTAGTTACAATGACAATACAATATTTTAGTATAGTGTGAGATGTGTTACATAAATTCCTTTGGTGTCAACTTGTTTTGTGTGTGATTTGGTGAGGGTTCACCCTCAGTATAGTGAACTCGTTGTAGCAAAACAAACTGTTGGTTCTTTCTTATCACTTTCTTCTCGCGTCGTGGGATCTGTGGTTGTAGTTCTTCCCACGAGTTGTTCTCCTTCCTCAGCTTCCTTAGCGTCTCGGATTCTGGTCGAAGATTTGCTCCTGCGCGATAACAGCTTCCGTTGCAGTAGCAGACGAGGGCACCAATAACTTTTGGTGATCCCTAGTACCAAGGCGATACCCAATACTGCCAGTAGTAACCCGATACCAATCCAGAAGTGAGAAGGAGCCTCTTGTTGCTGGTTCAGTGACTCGCGTGCCTCATGCACGCTGTTGGCGAGCTGATGTAGTGAAACCTGCGGCGGTCGATCGTCAATCCGGATCTCGGTTTGAAGGTCTTCCAGCTTCCTCAGGTCCAGTGGATGTCGATTGGGGTTCGACAGGTTGTGCTTCTCCGCCGGCGACAGCAGGCTGCTGATATCAGGAACCACGATAGCTTCTTCTTCCAGATTGAGCTGCGTCTCTCCGACGATAGCCGGTAGTAGCGTCATCGTATCGGAGTGGTAATGGCAATCGAGGTCATCAGTCAGTAAGCCAGTTGCGTGGAGGATCAGTGGCCTGAAACGTGTCTCTCGACCAAAACAGGTTTTAGCGATCTTTAGAGGTTTAGATACTGAATAAACCCAATAATTCTTCTTTTGGGTTTTTACATGGTACCAGACAGGCGGGAAATCAGGTCTTAGGATGACTCTTTTACATAAGGTGTGGACATTTTCTTCTTGCCCAAAGAATAAAGAGGATATGCATGTTGGGGAGGTAGAGGAGTACAGGGCAAATTCCGCTGGGCATACGGAAATGGTTCCGGATTTGCATGAGTTAAGGTGGGACTCTGTGAGTAAGGCATATTTCTGCCTGTCACTAGATACTGCCAGGTACGGAATTGATGTATGTATAGTTATGTATTTCCCTACCTCCTCCAATTTTGTTGGTAACGGCAACACCCTGTATAAATCAAGTGTTCGATCAGCTCCCTTCAGAGGAACCCGAATTAGAATTCTGATTGCCGCTGGCATCGAATATGCTGTGACGTCACATAGTTTGTAATATGCATGCATATCTGATAACTCGGCCCCTGCCAAAAGTGAAGTTCCCAAGGGAAGCTTAAGTCCCACAGTTTGCAAAATCTGTGACAGATTTCTAGGCGGCACAATAGCTGCGCTAAGCCTCCCTGTGGCAATTACGTCTAAACCTTCCTGAAGTTGTATCAATTGTTGTTGCAAATTTAGTGTAAACAATGAAAGTTCCCTTATCACTGACGATATTCTAAACTGATTTGTTACCCAAATTTTAAATTCGTCCACCTCATTCTCTATGACTTCCCCATGACGAGTGATCTGTTTGATTTCCTTCACTAGCTCATCGGTTAAGCCCTTTAATATTTCAGTGTTGTGGGTAGTTCGACCATCTAGTTCCTTAATGTATGTGAACTGATCTTCGGCTACATGAACTAGCTTAGCAGTCGTAGTTGCATATTTCGCAATCTGCTGATGTACTTTGTTTATTTCCGCTCTGTCGGGAGTACCAAACAAAACTTTTAACACCGATCCGCCTACATCGATAGCTCCACGTTTCCTCCTGACATCTTTAGCAGGTAAGTACTGCTCTATATTTCCCATCTCATTTTTCAACAATTCATATACCCTTTCAAGTCTTGTAATTTCGTCCCAATCTATTTGATTGCCTGTATAATTAAATTTGTGCTCATCCAACTTTCGAAAAAGATCGGTTATTTTGGTTATAGCGTTTACATAACGCTGGATAGGCACGTCGATGCTAATAGTCCATCGACTGCCAGTGACTAGTATTGTCTCCTGATAGGCGAAGATCACCCCTTTTGTCATAAGAGGTCCTTCGGGTGAGACATCTAATGGGTCTCGGTCATTACCACGTTTTGCCAAAACGCAACCTGAAAAAGCCAAAATTAATACGAATTAGATTCGTTCGCGCCATCTTGTATAGTACGCTGTTACTTCTCTAGCATTTTTGTCTTGCCCATTATGGCTCATATTTCCTACATTATTTTCTACGCATTCGCCGGTTACTGACTCTTCTCGTACATTACTAGTGGATGGTTCGTCCGGGTTTCGACCTCGCGACCTTAAGTCCCATGGCAACTTTGCGGGTCGTTCTGCCTGATTTCTCCCTTTATTCCCCTTATATCTCCACGTTGGATCTCTACGTTCCTCATCTATTTGAGGTAAATTTATTTCTTCGTCGCTTTCATTATTATTTCCATTCAAAGTTTCTACACAATTTTCATCTCTTGTGGGTTTTTCAGCTGCAATATCTTCGCTCACAAAGCTTGTACCAGTTATCACTTCCGGCCAGGCATCCGCCGTGGCCTCTACTTCCTGCCTCCCACTAGCATGACATTTCTTCAATCTGTTTATATGCACGCAAATTGTTCTGCCCGTTTCCAGTTGCAGCTTATAGCTTAAGGGGGTAAGTTTCTCTACAATACGATACGGTCCGCCGTATCTTGCAGTTAATTTTCTATTTGCCTTCTTTCCTATGTATGGCTTGTCCAAGTAAACGTAATCTCCGACTTCAAACTCTATATTAGATGCTTTTTTATCATAATGTTGCTTTTGTTTAAATTTGCTTTCTAGTATGTGGTGATACGTATTGTTGTATGCCTCACTCAATCTTTGTTTCATAGCTTCGAGATGTTCCTCAGCACTACTGAGCTCTGTTTGGCTAACCTTAGGTTCGAGTTCCATCATTGTTGGCAATCTCATTTCTCTCGCGTAAAGTAAATAAAAAGGACTGTAAGTCGTTACTGCATGTGGTGCAGATCGATACGCCATCAGCGTGAACGGCACCATCCGGTCCCATTCGTCTCCATGTTCAGTTATAATCATGGACAGAGAATCATTTAAGTATCTATGATATCTTTCAATCGCGGAATTTGATTGCGGGTGCAATGGGCTACTATTTACGTGTTTTACACGGAATATCTTGCAAATTTCTGTAAATAGTGCTGATTGAAAATTCGTTCCCTGATCTGATAAGATTTTCTCTGGTGACCCATACCTACAGTAAATTTCTGTTACCAATGCTCGTGCTACTGTATTAGCGGTTTGGTCTGGTATAGGTATTGCTTCCGGATACTTCGTAAAGTGATCGATTGCAGTGAGAAGATATTTATTTCCAGCTTTTGTGATATTCAAAGGTCCCGTAATGTCAATCGAAATTACTTGAAATGGTCTAGTTGCAGTCTCTGAGATACCCAACGGTGCAACGTGTTTTCTTGTAACTTTTCTTTTAGCACATATTTCACATCTCTGTACATAACATTTCACATCTCCTCTCAGTGAGGGCCAAAAATATCGTTTTTCTAGTACTGCTTGGGTTCTTTTAGCGCCTTGATGTGCGCTATACGTCGTATCATGGTGCATCGAAATTATTTCGTTCACCATTTCTCTTGGTACAACTAGTTTCGGGTTTTGGTTACACCCTGTATACAGCACACCTTCCTCGTCCAGGAAAACTTCATGATTTAAGCCTGATTGATATTCTGTAATCAGTTGGTGACAATATTCATCTAATTGTTGCTGCCTTTTCAGATTATACGTCGAGGATGGCCAGTGAGCAGACTCCGCCGCCCTCTCCTCCTGTGACCGGTCAAGATGAACAACCGCAAGAGGTGCTTCCGGAGACTCGCCCAGTGTCTCCAACCGTGATAACGCATCAGGTACGATATTTGCTTTACCTGGCCTATGGTTAACTGTGAACTCGTACTCACTCAGTGCCAACATCCATCTCGTTAGTCTTGCACTTAAAGGATTCTTTGTAGTAAGCAGCCATGTAAGAGCTTTATGGTCTGTGTAGATAGTAAATTTGTGTCCGAAAAGGAACATTCTAAATTTCTTTACACCAAACACAACGCTAAGTAATTCCTTTTCTGTTGTAGTGTAATTTTGCTCGGCTGACGTTAACAATCTGCTTACAAAGCCTAGAGGTTTATCTAAATTGTCACATTCTTGACTTAATACAGCCGAAATTCCTATATTTGACGCGTCACATGCCAACACAAATGGCTTTTCAAAATCAGGGTGTGCTAACAATGTTTGTCTTGTTAAAGCATTCTTAAGAGTAACGAACGCTTGTTCTGCTTCTTCGTTCCAAACAAATTTTTGATTTTTCTTCGTCAACTGAGTTAATGGTTTGCTTATCATTGAAAATTCCGGTATAAAGGCCCTGTAGTAGCCTATCGCGCCAAGAAATGATCTCACTTGTTTTACGGTGCTTGGTCTTGCTAACTTTTTAATCGCCTCAACCTTTGAGTAATCTGGTTTTATTCCTAGCGCACTAACAGTATGACCAACATAAATTACCTCTCTTTGTGCAAATTGACATTTATCTATACCAGGCTTTAAATTGGCTTCGTTCAATTTTTCAAATACCTGCCGTAAATTGCAAGCATGTTCTTCTATGTCCTTGCCGATTATGAGTATATCATCCATGTACACCAAACAGGTTAGTCCCTTAAGATTACCTAATACCAAGTCTATCGCTTTAGACCACGTGATTGGAGCCGAAACCAATCCGTACGGGAGTCTTATATATTGAAATGAGCCTAAACTCGAGGTGAAGGCTGTCTTAGGCCTATCTGCTTCCTTTACCTTGATGGCATGATATGCAGAATCAATGTCGACAATTGAGAAATACGTATTACCAGAAAGCATGGATAAATTTTCCCTTATATCCGGCATCGGCCAGGTCGGCACTTTTGTTACGGCGTTTAAACGCCTGTAATCTACACACAATCTATACTTAACTACTCCATTCACTGCCTTTTTCGGGACAAATAAACACGGGCTTGCCCAATCCGACTTCGTGTGTTCGATAATCTTCTTTTCTAACATTTCTTGGATTTGTCTCTGTAACTCGTCCTTTAACGCAAATGGCACCCTGTATGGTCTCAATCTTATGGGTTTCGCATCCCCTGTGTCAATTTCATGTTCGACTACGGTCGTACACGGTAATTCTCCTGAAGGTTCGTCCAAATACAATGGTACAAAATCATAGAGCACCCTTAACATAATTTCTCTCTCTCTCGGCGCTAGATGCTTTACCTTCTCTTCTATCACTCTGTAAATCTCATCAATTTCGGTTGTCTTTCTAAAATCTGCATTTTGTCGCTTCTCCTTCAACTGTGGCTTCGTAACTCGTAACATGTGCATATCACTGGTAGTAGCTATCTCTTCTTCACATAAAATACAACTCATTACTTCGCATTTAGGTTCTGGGTTCATGACTCCCACAAACCTGCCGACTGCCTGTACATCGGACTTTTGGCGCGCGGGGCTTACCTCTCTCTCTTTTCCCCTCAGATACTCACTTTCACTGCGATACAAGGTTCCCCCATCATTCCGGATATGATCAGGTTTCCCTTTAAATGTAATCGCGTCATTGGGCTGCTGATATTTGCCTCCTTGCGAAATATCAGGCGCTGGCCAGCGTCTCTCAAGCCCTGGGAAGACGAGCTTCCGCCCTTTTTGACCTGCCAGCTTACCGCCGGCCTGCCATTCCCCTTCTACCCCTCCTCCAGAGGTAGGATAATTGCCCGCTGAGTATGGCACATCACCACACCCCTTCTGCACGTCCGGCATAACCGCGCCCCATTTTCCATCGAAATCACCATGTCTCGATCTTCGGACTGCAGGTTCACAAGTCTGAACATATCGAGGATCCTCATATTGTGCGTAAAATGCCCTACACACTTTACACATCGCTACTTCTGCGTCCCTGGGTCTAGTATATAGCGTACTATTACTTCTCATCCAGTCGTCATACTCCGTAGCTCTGCCTAGCTCCATCCCTTTTCTTAATGGTACACTCGTTGTTCCCATATTCAATACCTTCATTATACAATATTTGGCGTCCTTACACAACCTGTCATTACTCCTCTTCAACCACGCTATCTCATTTCCGTCCTCCGCCGTAAGGACTCTGGACACAACTCTTGCCACATAAAATTTATCAACTTCAACTTCAACAGGCTCTACATACACTTCGAGGGGAAAAGTTCCTTTTGCAACTCGGTGCAAACGAGTGAGTATCTGGTTTTCCGTCTGGGGTAAAATTACGATGTTCTCGGCCAGTACCACATTCCATTTCCACTCATTCTCGACTTCATCTATGTGAGCATTCTCTACGTCTCCCTCGTGCTCTCCATTATTTATATTTTCTAAGTGTGCTCTTCCCATCATGCGACTAGGAACCATCAGTGGAGTGATCAGGTCCACCCGCGGTCCTTGTCCAGGATCTAACTGCGATATGAGGTTAACTGAGCCGTATTTAGTTTCCATCCTCCCATGACGTATATCAATTATTGCTTCAACAAAATCCAAAAAATCCATACCCAATATGCCATCATATCTTTTGAATTTTAGGGGCACTACACAAAACTCATGACATATCAGAGTGGGAATGTCTCCGATTGTGAACCAAACCTTCTGTTCACCTATAATTTCAAACTGTGCACCAGTAACACTTATTCCTGAGAACTTTGCCCTTTCTAATTCTCCTTCTACTGCACCATGTTTTATAGCCGAGAAACTAGCTCCTGTGTCCACTAACATACACGAGGGCGTGTCACCCCCTAAATCTACTTCTAGTAGTAGCTCCTTGAATTGCGTGTCGTATGAGATGACGGGAAACGATTCTGGCCTTGAGCTGCCGAATTCCCGTTTTTCGACAAGCCTGTCCCGTTTCCCTGCGGTCGTTGCCATGTACATTGTTTTGAAATATGACCCGGCATGTTGCATTTAAAACATCTGTTGTTTTCCAGCGGAGTGGAAAATGTGACGTGCCTGCGGTTAGCACTTCCTCTGGCAGTCATCTGTTTAGGGCGAGTGTCGTTATCTCTCCCTTGACCTTGCCCTTGTCCCACAGGTTGTCCCCTGCCAGGGTTGTACAAAGTTTTTGATTTACTTCTGCAATCCTTAGCCAGATGTCCTTTCCTATTACAATTGAAACACGCCTTGTCCGTGCGCATCATGAACACCTTCTTCTCCTGAGCGCTCACATGTGACCCACTTCCTGAATGACCCCTTTGTTTTTCTGCGTTTTCTACGGTGGTCGCTATCCTAATCGCTGTTGTAAACGTATTTGGCATTTGATATCTAACTTGTTGGCCTATGACACCCCTCAGCCCATTCATGAAGGCCGCTAGCAGCCTCCGTTCTGCCTCCTCATTGAGGGTTTTCTGCACCACTGCATCATCTACGATTTTGATCGTTTTATGACACAGTTGCCTACACCGGTCAGCAAACACTTCCACACTTTCGTCTGACTTCTGGGTGGCGTCTTGCAGCGCGGTGTAATGATATTGCGCAGGCAATTTGTCCGTGAAGCGGTCAATAAGTGCCTTCTTAAAGTCATCCCATGTCACGTCATCACCCTTTAAATCTGACCTACCTCTAAAAAAGTGCAACGCAGATCCTGCCAATTTTGCGCGAGCTATATTGAGTTGATCTACTTTAGTCCAATTGCCCACTACTGCCATTTGTTCAATGTTATTAATAAAATCTTTAACAGGTCGTCCCTTAGGATCCCCGGTGTATTCCTTTATCACGTTGGCAACGCTGACATCCTTAATTTTAGCAGCCGTGAGGCGAGCTAATTTTTCCTCAAGATCCTTTAACTTATCTTCCATTGTTGCCATTGTGTGAAATTTTGTTTTTCTCTTCCTCTTCTAGCCACGTCCACTGGAGAGAACAGAGAGCCGGCCGCTGGGTGAGGCCCTGCAACAGATCCGGGACAGCCACCAACGGGCGCTACGTGCGGCGGCGACAACGGCGGCGGCACGTATGAGAGCCGACCAATACCCTACACTGAGGGCGCGTCTTCGCCACCCGTTGTCTCCCAAGGATCAGAACCAAAAATTTCCCTGAATTGGACTCTGACTGCTAACCTCAAAATTTGTGGTTTTTTTTTTTTGTGTAAAACGTATCCCTTTAGGCTATGGCGCCGCTGGATTTGTAAGATGTATATCCCTTAGGCTATGGAGCCGCTGGATTTGTAAGATGTATATTCCCTTGGCTATGGCGCCGCTGGATTTGTACGATGTATATCCCCTTAGGCTATGGAGCGCAGCTGGACACCCGACACAATAAACCAGTACCTGAGAGCTTGAATACGTCTACTTTATTGACCTACGCACTTCCGTAGCGACACCACCACCCTTTGGAAATCTGGACACCCTTTTCCCTTCCGGTGTTCCTACCCTTTGTTGTAGCAACACCTCACCTGAGGCATAGTCATACAGGAAGTCAGTTCTTTCAATTTCCAGAACTTCGTAATCACAACCTGGGTCGATGTGGCGCTTCAAGATGCGAGTCTCAACATCAAACGTCACAGTTCCGTGTCCGTTATGGTGAGTATAAATCTTATACGATGGACAAGGAAACCCCTTAAGTTTACCCTTAATGGCGATTTCTATACGAGAGTCAGTAATCAGTCCTGCAAACTTATTTCTATGTCTCTCTAACAAAGACACATCAAACTTAGTGTATTTCTGAAAAAAATTTGTGATCAAAGTAAAAGCGTACTCGTCTGAATGTTTCAATGCCAAAGCACTAGTTATCGCAACTACATGCACATACACAATTGTAAAAGTAACAGGTTCAATCTTCTGCTCGCAGCGAAAAATACACCTAAACATGTTCCATATGACACCTAAGTATAACACCTAGTTCAAATTTAATTACATCCCTAGGGTTCGAGAATCCCTTAGAATTCTTACTCGACCAATAATATTCCAATATATTGATTTTTAGATCCCACCGCTGCCACCAATCTATAACGGTACGTGTCCTGGAGGGAACTAGGTGATAGTAATAAATGCTCACACAATAATCTTAACTAATTTATTTTAAAACTAAACCTACAATTAAAACATTAATAACACGTAAACCCTTTGTATTTTAATAATTCAATAATTAAATCCCATTACCCAATTCGTATGTTTTACTATTTCCCTTATTATCTTTAATTCCTATATCTAAACCTTACTTTTAATTAAACTGTTTCAATTTTGATGCCCATCTGATATTCTTAAGTTTCCAAATGTGTTAATAGATTTTGTATTCAAATCAATCCTTGGCAGTAATTCTAGCACAGAAATAAAGCCTCTTTACTCACATATTACATGTAGGATTATGTGTAGGATCTGCATCCTGGTCCCAAGCGACGTGGAGTCGTCTAGCACTTCCACACGAGAATCCGCCCCGAGATTTAGCTCAGGAGGCTTATATAGGACCTGTCAGACAACGCCTTAATGTCGTCATAATATCCTAAGCAAAGGTGACCATTTCCCGTCACGTAGTCCAGCTTGGGAGAATCCGCCTAACCGCAATTGCTCACCAGCGGAACACAGATGTGAGTAAGCTTCCTTCTGTGTTCTCACAAAACATACTATTTTACAAAGAGACCTTATAACTGTTAGCTTTTTGGTTTTTCATGAAATTGTATATTCGGAGCAGACACCAGACACGTCGGGGTATCAATTGAATGTACAGGATGTTCCCAACCTTTACCTGGGAATGGACGTGTGCTCGGCGGGGCACTATAAAGGGTTTGTATTAGAGATATCCTTAGTAAATGTACAACTTTAACATTCTAATATTTTCAGTCACAAACTAGCTTTGTGCCCGCCTCGGTAGCGTAGATGGTAGCGTGTCTGCCTCATGTTCAAGAGGTCCCGAGTTAGAATCTCGGTCAGAGTGAGGTACCTGGATAAGGTTTTTTTCTGGGGGTTTCCCTTATCTTGTGAGACGAATGTCGGGTAACTCTAAGCTCTTTGGACCCCGTGCCCATTTGAGCATTTCACCCATTCCATTCATCGTCCGATATGGCTTAACGTTGGAGGACGTAAATTAAAAAATAAAAAATTAAAAACTAGCTTTGTATATTAAAAATGTAATTCCTTCCTTTAAATTAAGATGTACATAATTGTTAATATAAGGGTCACTAAAATGAAGCCCGGTTACTTGTGTAAAGTAACGGTAACGATTTAATTAACTTAAAAATAGTCGCCAAAACTGTTGCCATATTTATTCCACGCGACACTAGCCGATCGATTCCATCTTTGAAGAAGATAGTAGGTGCTCACACACTTCATTGTCCGTTGTTAATTGAGATCCATAAACATGAAAGTCACACGGTGAAAGGTTTGGACTGTACGGTAGATGTTCCAGCGTTTCCCATCGAAACTGCTGCCATGTCGTCTTCAACGCATTGGCAGTGTGTGGGCGGGCATTGCCATGCAGGAGAACAACGCATTTGACAACATGCCTAGGCGTTTCGACTTGACGACTCGTCTAAGTTTCTGTAAAGTGGCCTGATAACCCTGGGCATTGACGGTGGTTCCCCGTTCCAGGAACTCGACAAGCAGTGGGCTCCTGAGGTCAAGAAAGGACATTATGAACATACCAGACCTGGCGTGCACGGTCTTTAATTTCTTTGGAGGTGAAGTCGCACGTCTCCATTGCTTGATCGGACGCTTGCTTTCCGGTTCAAGTGCACCATATGAATAGTGTGGTAGATCTATCACTCCTAGGAAAACAAAACATTGCGCCATGTCTTGATTCCGTGATTAAAGAAAATGTTAAGTAACAAACATAACATTCAAGTGAGTAAAAATAGACATATTTTAAAAAGACTTATTTCATGTGTGAAGTTTTGCGCTTTGTTTGAACTGGCTTTACGAGGACATGACGAGTCTGTAGTTTCTTCCAATCCAGGGGTGTACAGGAGCTTTGTTGACTATACAGCTGAAATGTATACAGTAATGAAGGAACATTTAAAAACAGCCACAGTATTTAGAGGAATATCAAAAACAGTGCAGAATGAACTATTAAACTGCATGTTGAAAGTCTGTAGAGAAAAACCAGAGCAACAGATACAGGCTTCTGAGTTTGTTGCCATTCAGTGTGATGAGACAACCGACGTTTCTAATCATTGTCAGATGGTTTTGATATTCCGTGATGTATATGAGCAATCCGTATATGAGAGATTTTGGTCTTTTGTAAATCCTGAAGGAAGAGATGCGGAATCTCTAACAAAGTGCATAAGGAATGAAATCAACCCACTTCTTGGAAATACCAAAGAAAAGCTCATTGCTCAAACCTTTGAAGGGGACAACGTTGTGAGTGGAAGGACTGGTGGAGTACAGGCCAAAATAAGGGAAACATATCCATATATACGCACTTTGTCCACTGTTATGCACACCAGTTGAATTTAATTTACAAAGGGCAACAAACGCTAATTCCCAGGTGCGCGTGTTCTTTTCAAATCTATCGGGGATTCCAGCATTCTTTTCCAGTTCCTCTTTGCGATTTGATATTTTAAAGAAAGTAGTGCAGGCAAGACTGCCCAGAGTTGCATTAACAAGATGGAATTACAATATTCGTACCATCAATGTTGTGTACGAAAACATACAAAACCTGAAAGATTACTTTGAAATTACTGAAGAGAGCTGCACTAATACAGCCTCAATAATTGAAGCCAGTAGCAACGGAAGAGCTCTTGAAGATTCAAATTTTATTTTTGGTTAACAGTTTTCCACAAAATCCTACCTCGTAGACATTTTGTACCTTCAACTTCAAAAGGAGAGCAAAGATAGTGTAACGTTACAGAGAGACATCCATCTATTTAAAGAAAAAATGGAAAAAGAAAGACTAAATATTGATAAAGTAGATAAAACATATGTGAAAAATTTCCGCAGCCGCCAAAGAAAAGAAAAGGTATGGAATGTGCAAGGGTTGGGATGCCAAGGAGGTGTGTAACGTCAACACAACTACTGTCACAGATAGATTTGCTTATAATTGACATCTAGCAGCTGCATCATTGCTGTGTAACGACTTATTTAAGGATTACTGTGTACGTTTCCCGGAAGAAATGTTCACACGAGTGGTGCAACCCTGTCTTTTTCTATAGCAAGGAAAACTGGCACAGAGTTGGAGCTAAGTTACAGACGAAATGACTTCAATATTCAAGGAGCATAGACGCTTTTTCTGTTTCTATTCGAAAGTAACCTTTCTTCTGTGTTCATGAAGTTCACAAAACTTTTGAAAATTATCATAACAACAACGATGACAACCGCGGAACCTGAACGTTGCTTTTCCACTCTGAAGAGGATAAAAACGCTTTTAAAAAATACTGTGACTTTGTGGGTTCGTGAAATTAAAAAGTTCAATTACACCACTCAAAATGTTCTTTATTTCCACCTTATTCCAATATCACAATTACAATTTTGTGTACACAATTAAATTTTGCCAGTTCGTCTTTACACGTACGCTCGACGCTACTTACACACCGCACGTCACAACAACACTACTCTCAACTGACTGTCGCTTCCGGTATTGATCGGCCCGAAGTTTCCCGAATCTCCTTTTATGGGGGGGGAAAACATTCTCGAAGTTTCGTGTCACTTCGAGTGGCAGGAGGAGGGGTAAACGAAGACTCAGCTACCCCTCCTGTCTCCCCTCTCTCCACCGGCCATCATTTATTCATCGGCATCGCGAGTCTGCCGCCTGGGTAACACTGCTCCCTCCTCAAGGCTGGTCGTCCCGAACAGCGCCTTCGTAGCGGGCCGGGCGATCCAGGTGTACCACCAACATCTTTCCTCGGGGCACCTTCTGGATGCGGTAGACCACGTCGTTAATCCTCTTCACCACACGGTACGGTCCTTGCCATGGCTGCTGAAGCTTCGGGCAGCGTCCCTTGGTCCAGGTCGGGCGGTACAACCAGACCAGGTCACCTTGCTGGAACCCTTGGCTGTTGGCTTGCCTGTCGTATCGGGTTTTCATGCGGTCGCTCGCCTTCTGGATGTTCTGGCGAGCTATCTCGTGCATGTCGTGGAGGTGGTCCACCAGGTTCTCCACATACTCGGTCGCTGGCTGTTTTACCCCCGGAGGGCTACCAAAAGCCAGGTCACAGGGGAGGCGTAACTCTCGGCCGAACATTAAGCTGGCTGGCGTGATCCCCGTGGTGTCGTGTGTTGACGAGCGGTAGGCCAGCAAGAACAGTGGCACCTTGACGTCCCAGTCTCGCTGATGGCTGGCCACGACCTTCCTCAAGTGTTCCTCTAAGGTCATGATGTACCTCTCGACCATGCCATCCGATTGGGGATGTAGAGGTGTTGTGCGGGTCTTGTTAACCCCAAGTCTCTCTAGTGCCTCCTTCATCAGCTTGGACTCAAAATTGGTGCCTTGGTCACTGTGCAGCTCTAATGGTACCCCAAATCGGCAAAACACTTGCTCCACGAGGCAGTCTGTGATTGTCCTTGCCTCTTGGTTCGGAATGGCATACACCTCCGACCACCTAGTCCACGACCACCATCAGGTACTTGTTGCCTCGGTCGGATATTGGGAACGGTCCAGCAATGTCAACAGCGATCCGTTCGAATGGCGCTCCGACGTTGTACTGTTGCATGCGACCTCGGCTCCTAGTCAAGGGGCCGTGACTCGCCGCGCACACGTGACACTGACGGCATCATCTCTCAGCGTCTGCTCGGAGCCTCAGCCAGAAGTAGCGCTGCCGTAGTTTGTCAATCGTCCGGTTGGCTCCCAGGTGTCCTCCTGAAGTACCGGCGTGCACTTCTTCCAAGACTTCCGGAACCTTACTCCGGGGAAGTAGCAACTGTTCTCTCTGCATCTTCCCATCGGGTGATTCCCATACCCGGAACAGCACACCCTCTCTGGTCTTCAACGAGTCCCATTGGGCCCAGTAAGACTTGTAGGTGGCGCTCCTCGGTGTGATGTCCGCTCAGGTTGGTCTCGTCCCTGCCTCCACTTCCCTCAAGAGTGGTCCCAAGTCTGCGTCCGCCAGCTGCTCCCTCCTCAGGCCTGCGCTATCCCAGCCATCCGCAGGCACTGCCGTGACTACTCGAACTGCTGCGGCACGCTTCTTCTCCTCCACTCTTGTGCATTGGCCGCACTCTTCTGGACAGGGTCTTCAGGACATAGCGTCCGCGTTACCGTGACTTCCCTCTGCGATGTTCCGAGGTGAAGTCGTACTCCTGCGGCATCTGAATCAAACCTGCTGTCTGGCCTTCCGGTCGCGCCGTCACCATCACTTCGCTTCTCGCGGGGACAACCACGTCTTCGTTCAAGATGACCATACCGATTCCAAGGCGCTCTTCAGTTTGACGGAGTATAACCTCTTCTCCGTTGAGCCGTAGGACCTTCCTGCCGACGTCGACTGTCGCCTCGTGGCTCCTGAGGGCATCCAGTCCCAGAATCACCTCCTCAGCCGCCTTCGCGACGAACACATACAGACGCACGGCACTCCGTCCCAAGGTCAGCTCCAGCAGGGCCTCCTTCTCCACAGGCATTGTGTCGCCCGATGCCGTCACAAGCTCTTATAGTCGGCTCGGCTTCCTCGTCGGCAAACCCTTCGCCACGTCAGGTCTGATGATGGTCACGGCCGCCCCGGTGTCCACCAGCACGCGACACGGCTTTCCTCTTACCCAGCCGTCCGCGATGAGGTTGTCATCCATCCGCCGGCTTACGGCGCGGATTGTCACTCGAGGTGATGGTGGTAATGGCGCCGACGTGCCCCTCTCCACGACGGCCCTTACTAGTTTTTCGGCTGCTCTTCCTGGTGTGGGCAGTCTCTCTGCAGGTGTCCGGGCTGTCCACACCCCCAACACAGGCCACTAGGTGTTCGCCGGCGTCGCTCAGCTGGTCTTCTGTCTCCGGCGTAGCGGACACTCCTCGTTCTCGACGTCGGGATAGATGTTACCTTGGCCGCCTCCATCCTTAATGCCGCTGTCAGCGTCTCGTGGATGGTTAAGTAATCGCCGAGCATTAGGCGCTGACGAATCTCCGTGTCCCGTACCCCGTCGACAAAGTTGTAGGCAGCTTCCCGGGATACGAACTCCAGTGGCAGGTCAACCAAGGCCTTGCTATCCAGCTGCTCAATCGCTATGGCGAACTCCTGCAGCATCTCCCCCGGCTGCTGTGACCTTGCCTTTAGTTGGCTGCGGTACGCTGCGGCGAAGCGGTGGTTCCCGAAACGATTCTCCAGGGCCTCCCAGATGTCCTTGGGCGCCGCCGTCGTCTGCACCGCGTTTAGGACTTTCGCGGCCCGTCCCTGGAGGCTGGCTATTAACTTTGTGGCCTCCTCCTCCGGTGACTATCTGTTGTGCTTGGCCACTGTGTCGAACTGGTGGCGGAAGACCTCAAATGTTGACGCGCCGTCATATTTCGGCGGTTTGACGCGCGCAGATGTTGTGTCGCGTCCCGGCGCGTTGGCCTTCAAATCCTTCAGTTTCCTGCCGACGACGTCCTCTACCATGGCGTTCAGGGACTTGACGCTGCTGTCGGCCTTTCCCTCCAGGTCGTCAACGCGGCTCGCCAGGTCCTCGACGCGCTCGTCCACTTGGCCCATCCGCTTGCCCAGCTCCGTCACGTTATCCCTCACGCCGGCCAACTGTTCTTCAAATTTGGCGGCGAGAGCCTCGTTCGCCACCTTCATTTCCGTGGTCAGTTCGGCCATCTTTGCGGTCATTGTAGTGGCCAAGTTGTTGTTTGCCGTTTCCGTCTTCGCTGTTAATTCGGCCTTCATTTCTTCCATCTTCTCGGTGATGTTGTTATTTGCCGCTTCTGTTTTTGTTGTTAACTCGTTCATCTTCGCTAAAAGCATTTCCAATGCCGATTCCATGGCCGTAATGTTCGGTGATGTTATCGTCCCGCTTCCTGACACCAGTTGTGACTTTGTGGGTTCGTGAGATTAAAAAGTTCAATTACACCACTCAAAATGTTCTTTATTTCCACCTTATTCCAATATCACAATTACAATTTTGTGTACACAATTAAATTTTGCCAGTTCGTCTTTACACGTACGCTCGACGTTACTTACACACCGCACGCCCCAACAACACTACTCTCAACTGACTGTCGCTTCCGGTATTGATCGGCCCGAAGTTTCCCGAATCTCCTTTTATGGAGGGGGAAACATTCTCGAAGCTTCGTGTCACTTCGAGTGGCAGGAGGAGGGGTAATCGAAGACTCAGCTAACCCTCCTGTCTCCCCTCTCTCCACCGGCCATCATTTATTGATCGGCATCGCGAGTCTGCCGCCTGGGTAACAATACAATGACAAACGACAGATTCAATGCTTTAGCAATGCTGTCAATAAATAAGAACCTTATCAGTAACATGCAGGCCCGCCTAGGTAGCGTGGTGTTAGCATGTCTGCCTCACGTTCAAGAGGTCCGGAGTTCGAATCTCGGTCAGGGTGAGTTACCTGGATAAGGTTTTTTCCGGGGTTTTCCCTTGTCCTTCAAGATGAATGTTGGGTAACTCTAAGCTCTATGGACCCCGGACTCATTTGAGCATCATTTCACCCAATTCATTCACCGTCCGATATGACTTAATGTTGGAGGACGTAAATAAAAAAAGTAACATGCAGGATTTTCATGAAAGAGTAATGGAAAATTTCATCAAATTAAAGGGCAGAGGACTTGATTTTGTATATAAATAGGCCAAAAGTGTAATTCATGATAAACTGAAAAAATGCAAAATGTTAATGTGTTAATGCAAAGCATTAATGTGTGTACATACAGTGATGTGCTGAAACTGTGGAAAAAATTACACTGGATGAGGTGGCAGCTTATGTGGTGAACATTACTTCCGGATTTGGGTGACTTTGAATGATGTTCTAATACCATACTTTTATATATTGTATGCAGGGCCACATTCCTAACAAAAGATGTGGGGGGGGGGGGGGGGCGGGAGGACGCACACCTACAAAAATTTTCCAGATGCTGGAGAACCGGACAGCATTCTGCACTTGAATATTCGCCTTCCTGCTTTGGTGGTCTTCAGCATGCGCACGACTTTTGGATTCCACACATGTACTGGAGGTCCGTTAATAGTCATAAACATTATTTGAATGTATTTTGAAAGTATATGTTTTGTATTTTTGCAGTATTTTGAATGTTAAATTTAGAAAGATAAGGAATTAAAAAAAGTATAAATAATATTATTAGTAATGGGACTGCATCCCCCTCCAAAAAATAGTGTGGGGACAGCGTACCTCCACATTCCCCCTCCATTACGGCTCTGGTTGTATGAATATTAATATAGTAGCTTTGGGAAAAAATTGTGTTTGGCTTCTTGTACCAATTACTGTGGTACCTTAAGTTGAAAACCACTTATCCCGTGGGTTATAGGGGTAGAATAAAAAAGTAGTTCTTAAGATTTACAGCTATAATAATTTATTGTTATCAATATTTAGCAAGAAAAACCATTTCCGCACCCCCCAAACATCACAGCCACTAGCCGCTATTGTCTTTTACAAAATATTTTTATTGAGATTTACTTTTCTGTTCAATTGAAATGAATATTTAGAAAAAGGCTTATCTTATTGCTAATTGTGTTGTAGATATAAGGAGACTATTTGAGTACTGTAGGGAGAGTCTACTGAGATTTTAGCCCAAAAATGTTCCAAAATAAAAAAATTAAATTTTGATATTAAAAGGTAGTCCATTGTTTGAGGCATGTGACTTGTTTAACTTGTACAGTCATGTTTTTATATCCTGGAGGCTTTTAAACGGTGGTTGCATATTCCGTTATGTTATCCTGCATTTTGGTGGCCATCATCTGCTGGAAGAATGGCGGGCATGGCCTCGGTGACTGGAGCATTGTCAAAAGTGAAAACATGCATTCACTGAAACTACCAACACTGCGTACCAACTAGGGATACTGTAATGCATTAGGAAAATACCCAGACTAGAATGGGTAAATAATGACAATACATAAGTACAAAGCTTCAATAATAGTGATGATGATGATGATGATGATGATGATGATGATGATGATGATGATGATTATGATGATGATGATGATAATGATGACTTTCATTTTAATTTACATCATATCGGATGATGAATAAGATGGGTGAAACAATACTCAAATGAACCCTGCAAGAAACCTTACCCAGATAACTCACCCTGACCGAGATTAGAACTCAGAACTTCTTGAACATGAGGAAGACACACTACTCTCTATTTATTTATTGTTATCTGAAAAGGTTCCCAGAGCCATAGCTGATGCTAGGGAGCAGTACAAAAGTATAAAAAATGATAGCAAACAACCCTTAACAATACTTATATTACATTTTCATAGTAGGAATGAATTACCGTACAAAAATAATGTATATGAAACTTACAAAGATACAAACATTCACTATAACTCAAGAATTAATAGTAACAAAAAACATTACAGAAAAAACTACATATTCTATGGGACATTAATCCATATTCATTTTTAACCAGTTCAGCTATCAAACCAGCTATAAATGTGCGACACTTTATCAGTTATCAAAATACGCCTTCACTAAATTTTCAGCAACTTTCCTTTTAAAACCTTTTATGTTCCTGCAGCCTTCCAGTTCCAGTGGCAGTGCATTATATAAGTTGATAACGTGTGAGGTTAAGCTGTTCAGGCCATAAGTAGAAGTGTTCACTGTTGGTTTTGTTAAGTTTCCTTTATTTCTTGTATTATATATATGTGAGGAGCTTCCAAATGTTAGATTAGACTCTAAAAGATTATTTTTTATTTTGTGGAGATATATTATCAAGGACAACTCTATGTTTACTTGTAATGGTAAAATGTTAGTTATGTGGTAGAGTGTTTTTGTGTTTGTTCTAAAGGGCAGATTGTAGATTATTTTCAAGGCACAATTTTGAAGTACTTTGAGGTCATGAATTAAATATTTAACAGAGTTACCCCATGAGATGTTTAAGTAAACCCAATGGGATTGAATTAAAGCATGGTAGATACTTTGTAAATGATTTACACTGAATCCTTTGAATTTCAGCCTGTGAATTACAGCTAACACAGGAAGAATCTTACTTTTTACATGCATAATATGGTCCTTCCATGTAAGGGTACTGTCTAGGATCAAACCAAGATATGTGATTTTTGTTACTCTTTCAATCACTGTGTTATCAACATGTACCTTGTTATCTAGTACTGGTACATATGATCTTTTATGAAATAACATATATTTTGTTTTACAGGCATTTAATGTTAACTTATTGCCCTTAAACCAGCTATTCTATGCATTCAGGTATTGCTGTATGTCATATATCAGCTGGTGCTCAGAGTTATCTACACTGCGGAGGTGGGCTAACAAGGTGGTGCTAATAATAATAATAATGATAATGATAATGACAATGGCAACGGCAACGGCAATGGCAACGGCAACGGCAAGGATAACGATAAGGATAACGATAAAGATAACGATAAGGATAACGATAAGGATAACGATAACAATAACAATAACAATAATAACAATAACAACTACAACCACAACCACAACCACAACCACAACAACAACAACAACAACAACAACAACAACAACAACAACAACAATAATAATAATAATAATAATAATAATAATAATAATAATAATAATAATAATAATAATAATAATAATAATAATAATAATAATAATAATAATAATAATAATAATAATAATAATAATAATAATAATAATAATAATAATAATAATAATAATAATAATAATAATAATAATAATAATAATAATAATAATAATAATAATAATAATAATAATAATAATAATAATAATAATAATAATAATAATAATAATAATAATAATAATAATAATAATAATAATAATAATAATAATAATAATAATAATAATAATAATAATAATAATAATAATAATAATAATAATAATAATAATAATAATAATAATAATAATAATAATAATAATAATAATAATAATAATAATAATAATAATAATAATAATAATAATAATAATAATAATAATAATAATAATAATAATAATAATAATAATAATAATAATAATAATAATAATAATAATAATAATAATAATAATAATAATAATAATAATAATAATAATAATAATAATAATAATAATAATAATAATAATAATAATAATAATAATAATAATAATAATAATAATAATAATAATAATAATAATAATAATAATAATAATAATAATAATAATAATAATAATAATAATAATAATAATAATAATAATAATAATAATAATAATAATAATAACGTTAATAATAACAATAATGTTAATAATAACAATAATGATGATGATGATGAGGATGATGATGATAAGGATGATGATGAGGATGATGATGAGGATGATGATGATGACGACACATGATTATTTAATAAAAGAATGGTTCTGTATCTAAGACCTGCAACTGTTGCCAGTGTGCCAGAACCTTGTCCCCCAGGAGTTCCCTGATATGTGGATAAATCTACTGACCTAAGCATGCAGCATTTTAGGCCCTCTTAAAATGACAATGTCCGTGGCCAGAATGAAACACAAAATTGAGTCAGCAAGGTTGGCTGATATTGATATAATGTAATAAAGATAGCATAATTCTTCTTGTTGCAGTTTATTAGTAAGCAATAGTTTGTCACAGCTAAACATTGATGGAAAAGTTAATCATGCATTTATTATGATTTATAAGTAAACAATACCTTTCTCCATAGTTCTTGGCATGCTCTCTACTGAAGTGATGTCTAATGTTAAAAAGTGCAATTAAAAAGCATAACAGCAGACCTGGTGTTCATTCTGTTGATAATAAAAATAATCCATTTCATAACCTTTCTTACAGAAAGAATATGTTCTTTTAGGCAGAGCCATACTCCTAGCTTTCAAAGCAACAAAATTACTAATTATTTCCCCATTCTTCCTGTCATATAACAGAAGAACAATCCTCTTCGAGAAAGACAGAGTAGTAGAAGGTGTATGAAGGAGAAAGTTTGCTGCACTCATTGCGTACCAATTCTGGAACCATTGACTAAAAGTACACGGTTCTTAGAAATGAAAACTTAAAGTTCTGAACGAACACAAAGAATATCCAGCTTTTAAATACCATTTATTTATTTCCACCACTTACTTTACAGATTTTCTGAAAATATTATAAATGATTCAATAATACTAAAACTAATGTTTGTTTTAATAGATTATATAACAACAAACAACTGCTTTACATAAAATCTATCACAAAGCTGGCAGTTATGTTCTCTAGTTGATGAGAACAATAACTGTACATATTATATATATATATATATATATATATATATATATATGAGCGGTTCACTAATAAAAGACATATAGTACTTGCTCTATTATCTATTAAATTTAAGAAAATAAAGAAACATGAGGGGGAGAACATTTTGTTGAAATCTATTGATGATGACTGAATATCTAGGGGTATAATGGATTTTAATGTGCCCTCTCATTTACAAAATGAATTTACATACTCACACTGCTAAATGTATTACATATATTTAAAAGTACTGAAAAAGCTTTCTTATATGAGTGTCTGCTGATAAATTTCGGGCCTCACAGTAAAATAAACGTTTGAAAAAAAGGTTCTCGTCATATTTTTTTCCTCTGCAGAAGGACTAATACACTTGTCATATCGGTGTTCTAATTTAGTTAAACCATCTCTGTAGTTGATTTATTATGGTCATCAAAATAGCTGTATACCGCAACAATGACCTATCTGTTGCTGTGAAATCATAGTCCTCCAAGAAATTTTTTGAGATTTAGGAACAGATGGTAGTCACTGGGTGCTAGATCTGGCAAATAGGGTGGTTGTTCAAGCAATTCAAACTTTAATGCGTACATTTTTCCCATTGCAATGAACGATAGGCTGGAGCACTGTCATGAAGAAACAAGATTTTTTCTTTGCTAAATGAGGTCATTTTCTTTTCACCTCATCACTCAAACATTACAGTAAGCTTGCAAGTAGTCACCATTGATAATTTTACCCTTATCTAAATAACACTAGTCAACAAAAATAAACTTCTTTTCTTTCACAAGAATTAAAATAACAGTTTTAGAAGCATTTTTTCTGCTGACTTCAAATATAATTTTAGTTTTTCCCCATCGGGCAGGAGTTTTGTGTGATACTTATTTGAAGTTTTATAATATTCTAAAAAAAGATCCGTAATTAGCTAACTATCTCAAAATTATAACTTCTCATTTTGAATTACCTAGAAAGTGGTAGATAGTGGTTTACGGGCATATTTTGCATTTGAAACATCTCTCTTCTCGGTCCAACAGTAGTCAGCCAGCATATTGGAGCTCAACTTGCCTTGGTAAATCTTTTCCGTAGTAGAAATTTCCTGATGAAAACACTCACCATGCTCATCGCTGACAGCTCCAAGATTTTTGGGAAACAAGTCTAAGTGAGAGTCCAAGAAGTAAATTTTTAAAGACATGTTGCATCCCATAGCTTTATAAGAATGCAGAAGATCAGTCACTAAGATCAGTCACAAGAATTGAAACGTAAACTTTTGAAAGTCTGCCAGGCTACTTTCTCCAGTGGATTTAACAGTCCTTCGAAATGCTCATCACCCATTAATGGCCAGATTTGTGGTCCTATAAAAATTCCTTCTTTAAGTTTAGCAACACTGACTTTGGGGAATTTCTATTTCAGGTACAAGAATCCATCATTACTCCTAATTTAATATGCAATGGAGGTAATACCTAATATTTTTTCAGGATTCACTAAAGGGACATATGACACATTTTTCTGACCAGGGATAAGCTATTCACGTTTAGGCCATGATTTTTAACATAGTGGGACTTCGTATCTCTGCTGTCCCAGAGGCTCAAAAAACAGCAAAATTTGGTGAACCCAAGTTGCAAACCAAGCAATAAAGCAATGACGTTTAAATCCCCACAGATATTCCATTCATATTTTCCATATTGTATTTTCTGTAAAACTAGTTTCATATTTTCATATGTCTCTTTCATATCAGCAGCATGCGCTACCGGTATTGATGGAAGTTTATTGCCAATATGTAGCAGCACAGCCTTCAAACTAACTTTAGACAAATTTATGAATAGTCGCCTCCCATCTGACCTGTGTTGAGACCCAAGAGTTTCCATAACTGAAAAAATATCACTACAAAACACAATACCATTTTTTTTAGAGAAGCAGTCCTTGAAACCAGTATGGCGGCCACAATAACTACATATTCTTACTTCTTTTTGGAGTAGGTTCCACCCTTTGAGTCTGGAAGTTAAAACTTCAGCTTGGTGTTTAGACAGATTTAAATCCTGAATCAGGTCATTAAGGTCTTTCTGGTTGGGAAAGTATGGTTCTGATGAACTGTTATTGGCTTCATATGTAGGATCATTTTTATTTTCATCTGAAGTATTTTCAGTTTCAGTTAGGTGAGAACTCTGATGGAGAACCCAGGCTTCATGGTACACACCACAATGAAGATTGTCTTCCAATGTTTGTCTACAATTAAGAGGGCTTTAGGAATATGAACACTTAGTCTGCTGTAGAGCTAATAAACAACTTCTTAATTTAGTACACTACTGCTCTGCATTTTCATATGCTAATTTCAGTTTAACTTAATTCTGGCAATAGTTTTGTGACAGTATTCAATAATTTACCAATATTTACTTTACCTATGAGAAGAACTTAATATGTTTCAACTATTGTGGGTCCAGCAGTAGATTTTATTCATCAAATATGCTTTGAGATACAATACACCACTCCGCATAAGGTGGGACTAGTTATTTAATCTACGAAATGTAACCTCCTTACATATTATTAAATTTTAGATGAGTCGCATTTTTTACACATCTGCTTCACTTTAGAAAAAAATCAAAATTTAAAAAAAAAAAAAAATAATACGAAAGTGAAGCAGATGTGTAAAAAATGCGACTCATCTAAAATTTAATAATTTTTCGCTTCACTGTGGTGTTCCAATACAGTTGAATCTCCTTACATATATTACATTCTGTATCAAGTAAACCCAAATTCTGGATAGTGGTGTCTTTAGTTATCTATACAATATTCCACTTATACTGTAGCTCTGGAAACTGCTTTACTAATATTGAGCCATACTGCATCATGGTCTAAAAAAGGAAAGACTGCTGTGTCACACTTTATGGTACTCAGTTTAACATTTGTAAAAATATTATCTAAACATGTCTTGTGGGTTTATCATTAGTATAATTAAAATTAAACTGTCCAACTATATTTTTGAGTGCCAATATGTTCGTATTATCATTTTGAACATCAAAGTGCAAATTTATATCTCTTCCAATTACAATTTGTATTGCTTCCACTTCGGTCTAGTGATATTGCTTAACAGATCTTCAAATTTTTCAATGAATTTCTGTGGGTTTCCCTTGGGTGATCTGTATATTACAACTACTAATACTTTTAACTGCTTAAGGACTACAGCTGATGCTTCGAAATCAATCTCAGTATTTAAGGAACCGAGATCTACTACGCTAAATAGTTGTGCAAAATTTTTGTTGACATAAACAGCTACTCCGCCATGCATATGCTCTTTCCTGCAAAAGTAACTAATTAGGGAGTAATTTTGTATGGTGCTTGTAGACATTTCATTATTCCTACACCAATGCTCACCTATTCAAATAACATCAACTGCATTTTCTATGGCAAATTCACTGATTACCTCATGCTTACTACCTATTCCCTGAAGATTAATATATCCTATTTTTAAATACATATATGTTTTGATTGAATATTTTGACAAGGAGAAAGAAGAACGAATCAAAATCCCTTTGTGATTCCTGCTGATAAATTGTACCTATAGCACATTAATCCTCCAGGTAATTTGATTAATCAAAGTCAGTAGAACTGCAGTACTAATCTAACTGATCTAAATAATCTTTCATTTCTGTGGCATGTTTTGTGTAACACATATCATTCAATACCTATATCGGGTGGGGGTGATTTATTGTATATAACATGATTAAACCAAAACTATGAATATGTCATTATTCTTATTTATATTTTCATTCAGGTTCATCTTTATTAAACTAACATGAGATTGTGTTTCATTAGTAATTGCAATAATAGTATCTAAAATTATATACACAGTTTTGTATAGATTGACACTGTGATGCATTTAAATCATGTGGTTTACATTATGGCAATGATCTATTTGTACAGATTGATCACGCTTCAGAATATTAGTTCTATTACCATAACTTCCTATAATTATATAAATTATTTAATAAGAAAAGGTTTCCATTAGTGGCAGAGTTTTTTAACTAGAAGACTAAAAGAAATTATAATTATTGGGAAAAGAGATGGATTACTGAAACAAGAAGCTCGAGCTTGATGATTTGTATATGATAATAGCGACAATGACAGTGAGACATCTTTCATTGATGGAACACTGCTGATGATAAGTTTGATATTATACCGTTGTCAATTGAGTAAATAACCTTTTTAGAAATTATTCCCATTGTACAGATTGATCACACTAGAAAATTATGGTAGATGCAAAATTTAATGGCAGTTGGCAGGAGGTGCTGGTTAATACAACATCCAATCAAATGCTCAACTCAACTCAACTCCATGCTGGCGGGCTGTTTGGAACAGCCCGAAGGGTGGTCAAATCGTGTACCTGCTCTGGGAAGAGCTTAACCACGTAGTGGCGGGATGTGGATGTTGCAGAATGACGGGTGTAGTTTAAGTGGGAGTAGTGTAGGGAGGTAGCTTGCTGCTCCTCAGGGAATGATGAACCGGCTGCTACAGTCAGCGTGCACCGCTGGTGGATTAGTTAATAAACTAAGAAGAAGGTATGTATAATTTTGAATATACCAGAATAAAATTTTGGATTAGCTGAAATTTAATTTAGGCTGGAATGGAGATCATGTGGTTACCGGTAGTGACCGCAAGACATGCGGGGTAACCGGCATCGCTTTAAGCGACGCTCGCGAGGTACATAATCCCCAAGGGATCTGACGAGGGCGCTCTGATGTTGGGGTAAACCCTCGAAGAATTTTGTCGCCCGGCGCCTAATTTCATCCTCCACATATCGGAGGGATGAAGCCTCGTGAAGTAATCTCACGGGGAATCTTGTGCAAACAGAATAAATAATCTGAAGACATTTATTCTGTGCATGTTGGAGCAGATCAAATGCTTGTTTATGTTTACTTTACTAATACCCTATAAAGTAATTTTAACTGTATTGGAACACCACAGTGAAGCAAAATAATTATTAAATTATAGATGAGTCGTATTTATTACACATCTGCTTCACTTACATACCTATATTGAGGACATGTTCTGCAAACCATCATTCGCATCATCGGCTGTAATGCGACTGAAGCTTGATCCAGTGGTGTGGGTAGTTCTGGAGTTGCTGCTGCCATCTGTTGATTTTGTGATGAACAACCCCACATTTAAATTCATCACAAAATCAACAGATGGCAGCAGCAACTCCAGAACTACCCACACCACTGGATCAAGCTTCAGTCGCATTAGAGCCGATGATGCGAACGATGGTTCGCGAAACATATCCTCAATATAGGTACATAAGTGAAGCTGATGTGTAATAAATACAGCTCATCTATAATTTAATAATACCCTATAAAGTGTTTTTATTTCATCTTGTTACTGCATACAGCTTCTACCCGTCCTTTAAAATATGACTACGTTGTGCTTCGCTGCTAGTGGTCAATGTTCAGCCGCCATTAACTTTTAGATCTGCCATAGTTATATTACTGTGCACTTCCTCTAGTTGCAAGAGCCATTTAATAACAAAAGTATAGTGACCAATTTAGTTGACTTTCTCTTTCTTTTCATTATGGATATTGCAGAATATAGGGTTGTTTAGCCTTATTTTCATTCTTAGAAAAATATTACAATAAATAATTACTTGGATAGATATTTCATGCATTTATAATCAATAAGGTTATTTTTTATTATTATGCACCTGTGTTGCATATAATAATTGGCTATACTTTCATGCAGCTTCCAAGAACTCTATTTGTGTTTCATAACTTACTGCACAATAAGTTACTAATATTTCACTCTTCTAGTCAACAAGATAAGAAAAGAATGCAGCGCTGGTCACTGAATGTCATTATGCCTGAACACTCTGTCATTTATTACTGAGAAATTGTTTTTATTCATTAAAAGAGTATCTAGAGAGTATATAGAACATTCATTAAGTGTGTGTGTGTGTGTGTGTGTGTGTGTGTGTGTGTGTGTGTGTGTGTGTGTGTGTGTGTGTGTGTGTGTGTGTGTGCGTGTGCATGTGTGCGTGCGTGCGTGTGTGTGTGTAACTAATTGCTTTAATTTGTGGTATTTTAACTTTGTTTTTGTCTTTGATATCATGTATTTTATATACGTATACTTGTTCAGCGCCAGGCTGAGTGGTTAGACCACTTGGCTCTCACATAGACGACCCAGATTTGATCCCAGGCGACCGCAAAGTGGGATTTGTGGTGGACAACATGGCGCTGGGGTGGGTTTCCTCTGGGTCCTCTGGTTTCCTCCATCATCATTCCACCAATTGGTCCATCATTCATTCATCCCAGGCGTTGGGCCGACCCCCCAACCCTGCTCTCATCTATCAGGCCAATGTGCTTCGGCTCCCTCGCTCTGAGGGAACCCAAGAGACTCTTAACACTAGCATTGGTGAGGAAGGTAAACATAAAAAAAAATGTTCTGCATTTAAATATCCTTAGTATTGCAATTACAGCATTACTTAAGTTAGATGAAGCTGATACTCCTGTATTGGAAATTATATGTTGAATAAATTGAACTGAATTGTAAAGAGAAAAGTAAATTAACTATTGCACTAAACAGTGCATTAGAAAACTACTAGCATTGTCTCTTTAGGATAAACTGGCACTGTCCAGCTTTGTCTAATTCTACCTCATATGCCTTTTTATTTTGTACACACCTTAGAGCATTGTCGGTATGCCTATGTAGTGCCTTAAGGTGCATTTTTCCTTTAAAAGTGTACATAAAGTATGATGCAAGGAACATGGTGAATTTTGTAGATGGTCTGCTAAAGTGACACTTTCCCAATAAAGACAAAGCTGTTATTACTGCAAAAACAACTAGACTAGGAATATTGCTGGAGCTGTGCCCTACTGCAATTCACTTTGAATAATAGTCTGCAGGACACCTAGGATTAGATAACAAAATTTCTAAAAATAGTAGTGACAACATTGATGACAATTACTGAACCTGAAATATGTTTTCCTCATATGAAGAGGATGAACACCTTTTTTCAAAGTGGCATGACAGAGCAAAATCTTAATGTCTTTGTAGGACTATGGTAACCAACATTGAAGATTTCAACTCCAAAGTTATATTATGGTATTTGGAGGAATTTAGTAACAGTGGCATCAAAATTAATTGAAAAAGCTATTTTTATTGAATTTTTGACACTTCGTCAGTTACATTTTTATATTATTGAGGGACTAGTTTCAAGAGCTGTTGCTTCCATTTTCAACTTCTATACAACTATCATCTGTTGTTTGCTCTTTTCTCTCTGGTGGTGGAACTATGAACCTTTTTTGTGAAATTACCAATAGATAACACATTCTCTCTCTCTCTCTCGCTCTCTTTCTCTTGCACACACATAACACCACACACAGACCTTTTTTCTAAAAATACTAAACATATGTTTGTCTTTGTTTTTCCCAAAACATGTGTTACAGTTGAAATCTCAATATAAAATGTTTTTATAGAATGCAATAGTACCCCTGCTTCCTATACACAGAAAAAAAGGTAAAGACACCCCTGTGAGAGGCCTTAGGTTGTCTATGTTGGGGTAATGGCTGGTTATGGCACCCATTTATATAGACATGATATAGACTGTGAGTTTGTCAGTCCCACGAGGCAGCTGCCTTCACCCCCAGGAATTATCCTGGTACTCATTTCTGTTAGAGGCTGAGTGAACCCCAGGGCCATAATGCCACCGCGCACCCAATCCTATACACCGTAGAGTGTAAAAAACAAATGACTTCATATTTGAGGAAAGTAAATTTAGATATGTAATCAGGAATGTTTTGAAAATTGTTTACTCCCCAAAAATATCTGATATGCTGCACTCACATAACTTTCTCTACTGTGGTACAAATTATTCTTACAAACGCTAGATATTTTTCTATCTACTTCATGTTAGATAATTACTGAAATTAATTTATTGCTTATTTTCATGTAGGTGCAAGGAGAATATGGAATGCATTAGGCTTTAAGCAATAGCCAAATCTTTCAAAGCTGGGTGCCATGTAATTGCTCTGAAATTGGTTCTCTTTGCACGGCCAAGAGATGTTTTTGAATTTACTGGAATGCTCTATATCTTAGGAATATTACATGTCAATGATGAATGATACGAAAGATAATGAACAATTATTGGCGTGGAAAGCCGCAGATCCCGGAGAAAACTCTTCTCTGCGCCTTATTGTCCACCACAAATTACATATGCGGTCAATGAAATGAAATGTGTAGTGTTTAACGCCCGCTTTTACTACATACGGCACCGCAGGCGGACACATGCGGTGCAAACCCGGGCCGCCTAGCTGAGAGTCAAGCGGTCTATGCTAGGCCACAGCGAGGCCGTATGGCCAGGAATATTTTCATAAGACTACATACAGGACCACTGGCTTTGCTTTCGTTCCGAGCGATGGCATGCTAAGGATTTTGCGCTCGAAAAAAAAGAAAACATTCATTGCCCTCCACTAGATTCAAATCCAGGACCTCTGGAACAGAGATTAGCACGTAACCCTTAGTCCACGGAGGACGAAATGCCTTTAGATAAGTAAAAAGTAGTTACATATGTATTTAGCAATCTCACTCAATTTTAGTTTGCTCACCTTTCTAACCAATTTCAGATAACGTCAAAAACGAAAATGCCTATGGAATACTTTATCACCTGTCTCCATGAAATAGCGAAAAGACTTTGGATATCAGTTCAGGAGTAATTCGTGAAACGTACATAGATGTTCCGTAAAGAAGGAATTTGACAAAAACAATTGCTGGGAGGAAGGGTCTGAATACGAAAAAGAAATAATGATATATGGAGATTTCAGTATAAAATGGAGTTTCTAATAAACAAGTATTTGCTTCATTTTGTGTACCATAGAATTTAATTTCATGCTAAGATCGTCATTTCATACGTCACTAATATTCTTACACATTCAGTTTTCATTTTCAGGAGGCTTTGCTAAGCATTGTCACGTTACTATAACAAGGATGGTTTGTTAGAAAATTTTTGGCTTGGGATCTGGTTGGACTGTTCAAAATTTCCTGTGAACTTCTGAACGTTTCGATATTTAAATTTAATATTTATTATATTTTTGAAGCTCTAAATTGTATGTAATGATGGATTGCTACAAACCAAATGTTTCTCCAGAAGGAAAGCCCATTTATTGGTATCTGAGCTCGAAAGGTAGGAATTTCTTATTAATTGCAATTTTCACTTCTGTTATGAGGATTATTCTATTCATTCTGTCTATTATTCTGTTCAATATCACTGTAGGATTTAAAGCAAATTATTTCTAATTAAAGGCTCTAATAGGTTTTTTAGTATAATAGCCAATGATTTTGCAAACTAGCCATATGTATAATATCCATGCAGTACTTAAGTGAATTTTGAAACGGCTAAACAATTTGTATTGAATTGTAAAAGTGAATTTTCAATTTAATTTTTTTCTGCTGATTTCAAGTGCAACAAAAGTGCAGCTTCACTATACTTACCGTTTGTGAGTATTGGCTGAAAACTCTCAACAGAAACATTTTGTGTCTTATATATCTGCTCTACCTTTAGATTCCGTTTTTAAAACTACTAGAAAGCAGAAACTGTTGCGATAAATTATTACATATTACTTCTTTACTTAATAAGATTTGTTAGTTTTCTCATCGGCTGCTGAAGTGAGCCTTGAAATGGCACCAAACCTCACTTCAGCAGCCAATGCGAAAACTAACAAATCTTATTAAGTAAAGCAGTAATATGTAATAATTTATCCCAACAGTTTCTGCTTTCTAGTAGTTTTAAAAACGAAATCCAAAGGTGGAGCAGAAATATAAGACACAAGCTTTTTTTCTGTGTGTGCGCACGCGCGTGCGTGCGCGCGTGCTTAAAATGTTTTTAGGATTTGCTTCATGGAGCAGTATGTGCATCAATATAATTTTATGTTCATCATAGTTTTTTGAGATTTACATGCTTTTTCACAAAAGTTTATCAACTAATTTGCAAAAAGTACACGAAAAAGTAGATTACCGTTTCTTTTGTAAGTAATTTTTTGGTATTGCAGTAGATACGCACTCGTATTTTCTGACGCAATTTCCTACTGGTACCGAGCACATTTTTGTATGAAGGAAAAGTTAACTCAACGGAACATTACATCACTGGAAAGTAGGGTGAAGGTGCTAATTTGTTTATATTTTTATTTATTTATTTTACGTCCTCCAACGTTAAGTCATATCGGACGATGAATGAAACAGGTGAAATTATGCTCAAATGAGTCCAGGGTCAATAGAGGCTAGAGTTACCCGACATTCGTCTTTCAGGATATGGGAAAACTCCGAGGGGAGGGGAACCCTATCCAGATAACTCACCCTGACCGAGATTCGAACTCAGGACCTTTTGAACGTGAGGCAGCCATGCTACCACCATGCTACCGAGGCGGGCACAGATGCTAATGCATCACACTCTAGTAATCATTTTCCTGTATATTTTAAACCCCATAATCTGAATTTATAATTTTAATATTTTCAAAACAACGATTGCGTTGAAGAACCTTCTGCAGCTTAAACGAATATTCAACTCCCATCCCGCATTCGGGAGGAGCGGGTTTGAGTGCCGTGGCCGGCCTACCTGACCCATGAGTTTTTTGGTCGGATTTACCGGGTCGCCAAGCGAATGCTGGTAAGTTAATTATATTCCCTGAATTTCCTGTCCCTCCATTTCATCTCCATTGTCACTTCATATCATCTCTCATCTGATGGTCTCTTTTAGGGCAGAAGTGTAGGAGGGAGTTTCGGCGTTGCATGACACATCGATATGCTCCTGGTAATACTTTCTTCCTTCGGTAGGATGGTCTCCAGTCTCCCGGTTGGTCTAATGTGCCGTTTCAGGACCATGTTGGGTGGGATACCAGTTTTATTAGCCTGCTGGAGAGTTTCTAGCTGGTAATTGTAGGGCTCCAGCCCTCTGCACTGTCGTGATTCCTTGTGGCCGCCGCTCTCTGTGTCTTCTAACCTAATCCTTTCTCCCGGGGATGCCGCACTTGGGGTATAGGTATAATAGATCAAGACTCGTTGCTGTGTCGAATACCTGCCATACGCTTCTATCCTATCCTATTCTATCCTATCCTATCCTATTCTATTCTATTTTATCCTATCCTAACCTGCTCCCATTAATCCAAGTATTTATTTTCTGGATACATCACTAATGAAATTCAGAGCATCACTGAGTGGCAAGCTTTCACTTTCCAACCGGATTGTATCTTCTAGTATCAAAGAAAACTGTGTTTTATTATAAGCAAAGGCTGTATTTAACAGTAGTAATCCTGCTGCTTATAATAATGGTGAGATGGTTTTCAATGGAAAAATAACATGTTTCATTTGAAGAACACAAAACAGCTGTTTAGAAAGTTAGGAATGCACAAAAAGAACTAAGCAATACAGAACTCATCAATAAATTTGAAATTAAACAAAAAGTTATGTAGAGTATAGCTAAAAAGTATTTGTAACAAAATAATGAAACCAGAAACATTTCTAGCAGGTTACCATATGGTTCAGTACCTGAGGACCCTCAAGTTTTGCTAGTGTATTTCAATAATATTATAAAATCATTAAGCAGTTAGTTGGAGAAGAATATACTTAACCTGAGCAGGGAACTAATATGTATTATAGGGAAAATCAATATTCTTAACACTGATGTCAGAGATGCAAATAAAATTCATATTGAAGTCACAAAAAAAAAAACATAGGCCGCACAGTGGCTCAGTGGTTAGACCACTTGGCTCTCACCAAGACGGCCCGGGTTCAATCCCAGGCGACCGCAAAGTGAGATTTGTGGTGGACAACTCGGCGCTGGGGCGGGTTTTCTCCAGGACCTGCGGTTTCCCCCACCATCTCATTCCACCGGTGCTCCATCTTCAGCTCATGTATCATCAGTGTCACTGCCTGCGGTGCCGTATGTAGTAAAAGCGGCCGTTAAACACTACACATTTCACAAAAAAACACAAAGCAGCAGTTGGGCATGACCAGATATTAATAACATTATTTAAGCATTGTGGTACCATTCTATGTAAAACACTTTGTTATGTAATTAATATATCATTTAAAATAGAAGTCTCCTGATTTGTTAAAAATTTAAAAAGTAAAGCTAATTTTTGAAAAGGGTGATAGAGAAAAAGAAAACTATTGGCCAGTGTAAGTTTTACCAGCTGTCAAAAATTATGGAAAAAGCAATGCTAAAAAGTTAGTTTCATTTTTTGGGAAACACAATGTAATTCATCCTGCACAGAATAGATTCTGCAAAGGGAAATCTACTATATCAGTAAATTTTGAGTTCACGGGTACAGTCCTAGTGTCCTCTAACTCCCTTAAAAGAAAACTTCTGAGAGTGCTTATATCTCTTAATATGAAATATGTAGAAGAACAAGAGCTTGCAAAGATTTCTGTATTTAATAAGTAACAGACATAAAATGAGCAAACTCATTTTACTCTCACTATTATCATTACTATCACTATTACTAAATTAAATATGATTTCTAACCTTGACCCAATATAAATGTGTCAGAAATAACATATGGTGCCACCCTCATTCTGCTTGCTTGCAGATACCTGCTGTATAGTTTTCAAATTCCACCTTCATCTTCTACATAAGCATTACTATGACTACAAATATGTTTTCCTCTGTGGTCTAGGGGTAACATGCCAGCCTGTGGTTTCTCATGTTTCAGGTTCAAACTCTGCAAAGGGCAAAGGATTTTTCTGGAGTAAAAATCATTATCATGGCTTCCTTCAGAAGGGAAGTAAAGCCAGTGGTCTCATGTAATAGATTTATGGCATATAAAGGAATCTAAAGTCTGATAAAGGGGCCTCTGAGCAAAATGAAGTGATCTTTCAGGCCCAATCCGTAGTTAAAGAACATCCCTAAATAAAAAGTTAATTAGACTGAAAACTTACAATTATATAACTTGCAGAAATATTACGCAAATTAAAATATTTGCTAATTAATGTCCACTTATCTTAAGAAGTTGATGTCAATACTTCTTTCTTCTTTTTAAAAACTCAATTTCATGAACATTTGCCCACATCGTCAGTCAACACACTTCAATATTTGTGTAATATTTATTACTCCACTGTAAATAGCTTCATTTTCTGTGTAATTTGCAGAAATATATTCAACTTTCTAAGACATTACTATGATTTACAGTTCTATCCACTGTTGTGCAATGCCCTTTAATGTTATTCCTGCACCTTAAACTTTTCACAAAACAAAAAGTGTGCTGCATAGCCATATTATTCAAATGATTCAATAGCTGCAATAATGTAATGTCTCTAGTAGAGAGAAAGGTAATAATGACAAGGATCTACTCCTACCTTTGCGATTTCAGTATTTGTATACTGTAGAGGGTTACCCTCTCCTGTCACTACCCACCTTACATTTATATGTTTAAGTGGATGTCAATTCAGTAATATTGAGTATTTCGTACACAAATGCATTAATTTGTTTTATACAATTTACTGGTCATTCTTTTGTTTTGTGTGTTGCCTTCTGTATTCTCATAAATTGTTGAAAAACAATTTATTACACACAATTAACCTCAAAATGATGAATAATTAAAACCGGTTTGGTGCTGTATCAAATGATAGTATTGAAACAATAAATTAAAATTCTGTACCAAGTAATAGCATTAAAAATAGAACGAGTATGTAAATCCTGGATGTCATTTTCCTCAGTTGATAAATACTAAGTTGAAATGCACTAATTATAATGAATATATTTTAGGTTATGTGTGTTTGGAGGAATTCAGTAACAGTGACGTCAAAATTAATTGTAAAGACTATTTTTAAAAAAAATAGTCTTTATGATATTTTAGGTTATTTATATATGGAAGCTAAAAACAGTGATGTGTTTGGATATAATTTATGACGAGTCGGCACCAGTCATGCAACAGAATTGGACACTTGGAAGATCATGTTCATTGTGAAAAACAAATGACAGTTAATGAATTTTTATTTCCACCACCAAGTATCCTTTGTAAGTACAGTTCACCGCCATGATAGATGACCATCACAACAAAAACACTGCCCGCCTTGGTAGCATGATGGTAGTGTGTCTGTCTGACATTCAAGAGGTCCCAAGTTCGAATCTCGGTCAGGGTGAATTACTTGTATAAGGTTTTTATGGGGTTTTCCCTTATCCTGCAAGACAAATGTCGGGTAACTCTAAGCTCTATGGACCCTGGGCTCATTTGAGCATCATTTCACCCATTCCATTCGTCATCCAATACGACTTGACGTTGGAGGACATAAATTACACACAAAAAAACACTTAACACGGGTCAGGTGGACGCATTCTGAAGATGGGAACACATGTTCCTGAGACATGTTAACAGACAGTAAAAAAAAAGTGATGTTAATGTTATCAGTGCCGGCTAATTTTAAATAAATTTCATATTTTAGGTTATTTTTTATAGCATTTTACATTTCCTGGTTAAATCTTTGAAATACAGAATTTATTTTATTTATGAATTCTCACTCTTTTTGAGACTGATCAGCTAGGTCTAGCACCTTATTACTTCTGATAATACTGTTAAAGTTTGGGTACAGTGCTAAGTTTGTCCCATTTCTTTTTTGTCTTTTTTTTCTTTTCTTGTTATTCAGTATGATTTCAGTTCTGTTGATATTATTGTTCAAATTATGCTTTCATGTGATGCTCTAAAAATGAACTACTATATATTTTTCTTGTATTCATTTCTGAAGTCAATCAAATGATACTAAGTTGAATATAGTTTAAAATTTTTAAGAACCTACATATTTATTTAGGTAATGAGTATATAAAACATGGCTCTGAACATTTACTTATTTGTACAGCATAACAGATATGTTGTAATGTCCACATCTGTTATATAATTTAAAGTAAATAATTATTTATGATATGACTTAAAAATGTTATTTAGTGAACAGGAAGGTTTGCAGAATGAAGCTGAAAAGTGAGTTCAAATTCAAATCTATTCTAATTTAATTTACTTCGTCCATGATAACATTATATGTTGTGGATTCGTCAAATACAATAATTATTAACTAATACATACGATATTTACATATACAATATTTACGCATACAATTTATTCACAGTTCATTTAGGTCCCATGCTTGAATTCCTCTAGAGAGCAACAATCTTGCGAACAAAATAATTTCACTTTAAAGATGTGTTGTATTACCTACACATATTATTCTAGACATTCTCTAATACTAAATTCTGAAGTATCCATTTTAATTATGAGCTGTATATATCTGAACTTGATTAAAGGTGAACTCTAGTCTCAGGAGGCGTAACGTTAGGACATGCAGGGCCTGCAATGTGGGTGGGCCCGGTATTTTAGGGGCCCACAGAAATAGAGAAAAAGTATATTATTCTTATTAAAGAATATAACAATTTGAATATATACAGATATAAATTCTGAAATATGTATAAGATAAATAGTACAGTTTAATATCAGTCTGCATAGGAAGTTAATGGTCAGATCATTCCAGTTTCCCAGAATTGGTCAACATTTAGTTGAGTTTAGCACAGCTGTGTGTGTTGACAATGCTTGTCCTTTACTACGAATTCTCTGATAACACTGGTTTGCATCATGTTTCTCTGTCATCACAAACGAGCAGCTCATAGTTACAACAATGAAAATGAATACCAACTATCACATTAGGCAGAAAGTTATTCTTTATTGATGTTTAGAGTTCCTGATATTGTAATATGCAAATTTTTTTCTAAACATTTAACTTTTGTCACACTTCTCATTCAACAAAAATGTCAATTATAAATTAAGATGTGTATAACTGGCAGGTCAGTCAACAGCCAACTCAGTTTCAAACAAGCTTTCTTCGCCAGAACTAGGTGCATCGTAAAAGGTGCTGTGATATTTTCAAAAATTTCCTGCTTAAAAGTTTAGCTTTTTCTATTTAACTGTGTACTTTTTCGGTAAAATGAAAACTTTTAAAGTTAAGTACGAACATCTAAGTGGTGCACAAAAAAGAAAGAAGAAGCGTGAATTAGAAAAAGAAACAAACAAATTAATGAAAATAAGTGATTTTTTTACCTCCTAGTAATAGTACTAGCTTAATAGTCACAGAAGTTTGCAGTGTCACAAATGCATGTGTTTCTGAAGTGAACACCAATAATAATTGTGAAAGTGAAAAAAAAAAAAAAAAAAATAGCAAACAGCATAAATATAACTAGGCCAATCACAGACTATTCAAATGATCGTGCAGATTGTTAATTAGATGCAGATAATGAAATTAAAAAGTTCCTTGTTAGACAAAATCCTTGTCAGCCAGCGGGCTCATTCCCCAAAGGTGCTAAGCAGGAAAACAGGTTCTTCTCCACTAAATATTAGGAGAAGTTAACTTTGGCAGGACAAAGAATTTGGAGAGAATGGTTGTGTTATTCATCTAAAAATGACTCTGTTTACTGTAAACCATGTTGGCTGCTTGGAGGACAGAAATTGTCAGCTTGGAGGGAAGGAGTTCAAGATTGGAGGTACCTAACCAAAAGTATATTGCGACACGAAACTAGCTATGCACATTTGAACGCTTGCGTTGTTTTCATTTTGTGACATAAGGAAAACACAGTTGATGTGGGTATGAATTCAGAACTAAAGAAAAGTGAGAACATATGGAAACAGGTCCTTCAGCGTATTGTGAATGTGACTTTAACTCTGGCATCCAATAATATAGCTTTAATTGAAGTTATGTAACTTAGTTACTGATCGGTTATACATTATATTTTAGGGGTCCCGGATTTTAATTTTTGCAGGTGGGCCCATACTGCACACATTACACCTCTGTCTAGTCTCAATTTCTGGCTTTCGTTTTTTGACCTTCATAGCAGCAGATATAACATCACTTACATAATCATATTACATTTTTTTAGCTTATACCATTGAAGAAATATGTTCTGTGATTATAACATTGTATCATCAACTTCTATGGTAACAATTTTAAAGTTATCTTCTTTCTGCCTTCCTCTTTCATACTAGTTAATCCATTTCTGAGTCTTTAAAATAATCCACCACTATAAGGCCTCTGACTAATATCTATACATGTAATTTCTATACTAATATCTAATACATGTAATTTCTCTTAGGGTTTACCAGTTATGCAGGAAAATGATTTATAATGAAGAGGACTTCAGAAGGGTTCTAGATACATTTCTCTTTTCATAAAGGTGTCTCATACCTATGGTATTTAATAAAACTTTTCAATACCATTTTGAGAAAATAAAAAATTACGAACATTTTTCCATGTTAAGGATAATTTGTGGTGGCAGAAATTTCTTGAAACTATTCGTGTCACATCCTTGGAAGATGCTTAAGTTAAAGTTTAATATGAAAAGGTAGAATCAGTTTGAAAAATTCAGTGCCAAAGATGAGGTTTAAACCATGAACTACCTTCTGTCTAGTTGCTCTAACCACTAGGCAGGGGTGAGCATGGTATGTTTATGGAAGCGTTACCTGTTTACAGACCACAAGTTTTGAACCCAAGTCCACAAGCTGCAGATATACAGAAGGCACTTCCCTTAATGTCATGCCACACTTCGCCACTGCCACTTGACTAGCATGGCAACATGCAGGCACCATATTAAATTCTCTGACTTTTATGTTTCCCGGTAAACCATAAGCAGATCTCAAATACATAACATACCTTACATACCTTAATGACGGCAGCTGTTTGGTGACTAAATGAACATTCTTCTTCCTCCACCGTAGTAGTGGAGGAAGAAGAATGTTCATTTAGTCACCAAACAGCTGAGGATGTGATCGAATGATCTTGAAAACGTTTCATTTATACAACAACATAGTAAGTGAAGATGAGTGTAAACATAGTGGCTCATAAATCAAACTCAAAAATGAAGAATACTTCACTGTTAATAATGCTTCTGCTTTTAATATTTACTAAATCTGGTATTTAAGTTTCAGGGACCTTCAAGGATATAACAGAAAATTTTGAATAAAAATTTTTTCCTGATTTTGATTTTATCAAAATTGCCTCCATAATGATTTTGATCAATATACCAAAACTTAAGATATTTTAGGGGAACTAAAATGCATCTCTTTAATTTTCTGGGAACTGTCGAGCATGTGTTCTTCATTTTCCATAGTTGGACAATCTGAATGAAAACTATCAAACAATTCAATAGTTGCTAACAACCGGATTATTTGATAGTTTCCATTTCATTTGATTTTTCATTACTATACTAAAGCAAACAGTGGCTTTCATTTGACTTATCTAACCAATAAGATTGGAGCAACAGGAATACTAGAACCTATTTTCTACATTGGCTCTTAAAAGAAACTTCAGTAAGGTACTTAGAATAAGAAGGAGCTTTTCTAAGAAAATTTGTTAAAGAATAGATATTCATCAAGTAACACATTAGATTTTCTAAAAATATTCTTTTTCAATTCAGGGGGACGTCAAAAATGCATTTCTGATACAAATCTTGACATATTTCCTTTTACCTATTACAGCTGGGGGTAGAGAAAGTAAAAAAAAGCAATGTGTGTGTGTGTGTGTGTGTGTGTGTGTGTGTGTGTGTGTGTGTGTGTGTGTGTGTGGTGTGTGTGTGTGTGTGGGGGGGGTGTGGGGTGTGTGTGGGGGGGGGGGGTGTGGGGTGTGTGTGGGGTGGGGTGTGGGGGTGTGTGGGGGGTGTGGGGTGGGTGGGGGTGTGGGGTGTGGGGGGTGGGGTGGGTGGGTGCGTGCGTGCGTGCGTGTGTTTATATAATTTAGCTTAGAGTACATGATTTCATATTATCAAATGGTCTGGTTATTTTAGTTACATATTTATAGTACAGCTGTGCGTGCATGCGTGCGTGTGTGTGTGTGTGTGTGTGTGTGTGTGTGTGTGTGTGCGCGCGTGTGCGTGTGTGTGTGTGTGTGTGTGTGTGTGTGTGTGTGTGTGTGTGTGTGTGTGTGTGTGTGTGTGTGTGTGTGTGTGTGTGTGTGTGTGTGTGTGTGTGTGTGTGTGTTGCATAGATTTGAGATATGACAAGCACCAAAATAAAGAAATCAGAGACTAAGAAAATGAGAATGTGATTTCGAGGTTTAGTGACCTTATTTCATAAAACTAATTTTAAATTAATATCTATATTTTTATTCATCCTGTGAAGGCTAAAAATATCTAGTAAACCAAATATCTAGTAAACCCTGCAATATTATACACCCTATCATTGTGTCACTGCCATTTAAGACATTTTCTTTTTTGTTATTCGACAGGACCATAAGTGCCCACCAGGTTACGAGGGTGTAAGAAGAGTTTGACGTCCTGCAGCAACTTCAGCTCTAGGTGAAGCATCCAAGCGTGTCCAAAGTCCTGTACAGATATTTTAGCACACAAAGAATAAAGAAGCAGGGAAAGGTGAAGTTTCCAACTAAACAAACCCAATACAAATAGGGTGGTATGGGTGGTGAACAAATAAAATTTTGTCCACCCAGAAATGCACCTCAACATCAACCGGGGATGCTCAAGGGCAGTGCTCACTCACCTGTGGAGATGGAGGGTATGGCAGATCCTAGAATGTGTCCTCCAAAATTTTCAGTTGGACTAAGTCCAGATTCATCAACTGCCCAAGATCCTAGATGTGCTGTTGATTATCAGAAGTGTGCTGCCAAGAAGCCCCCAGGTGTATGTGGGCCTAGCGAGGTTGGAACCTCATTGGGCCACAACCCTCTGCGCAGCAGAGAAAAAACAAAAAGTCGAGAACTCATAGGAGGTGTTCTTTTGACTGGCTGTGACTGCATAAAACGTAACGGTCTTCAACATGACTGCAAGCGCTCTCTTTGTCAAGGGAGACCTGAATGTCTTACAAACCCTCCAATGTGCATCCCTAGTGGAGGTCCTGGTTGCATTCCTACAAGCTACTTTGAGAGCTAATTTTCAATGTGAATTGAAACATGCCATGAAGGCAGACCAAGTATTTCACAGGTCTTCTTGCCAAATACTTGCACATTTATAAAGTGCATGATGGAATCATTTGGTTAAGCTTAAAGCTTATATGGTCTTACAAAGAAAGACCACCTGAAGAACATGCCAAGGGCTAGACTTTCCTACTATATATTTTACCTAATAAAATTTAAATTTTTGTGTGTACTATAACAAAACATTTAAGCAGTACCAGTAGTAAATTAAATCAATATTACTGTGAAAAGAATGTATGTTGCAAATATGTCAAACTTCTTGGAATTGGAATAATCAAACTTAATACAATACTAAACTTAATATTTTATGGTAGAATCTTACCTATTATTATCATTGTCAATATTATTATTCCTGTATAAAAATATGTTAATCTTCACACGCTATGAAACAAAATGTTGGAAGAGTCTTATAAGTGGATCAAGTAGATTGAGTGCTGAAGTTATTTAAGCTGCAGCTCCATCCATTCATGGAATGGATGCAAAAGCCTGCTCACATAAAGATCCCAGGTTTAATGTTCCGAAATCACACTTAAGTTTAAAATTAAATGTACTGTCTGGCACTCTTTATGTTGAAAATATGCAATTTCAAAATAAAAAGTCAGGTATAGCAGGTTTATTGCTAACTGTATGTTTGTCTGCATAAGTTCACTGTAAAAAAATTATACTTGTGCAATGTAATAGCCGTACCAAAATTTGTAACTCAGGTATTAATTGAAGCAGTTTGTGACACTTTCAAGAATAAAATTTCCCTGGATGGAAATATATTTTGTAATACTGAGTCTGTTTTGATACATTTCACAATAATTTTGTACCTGAGAGCATTGCTTGTAAGTCGCATTTTGCTGATGTTACAAGACAAAGGAAAAATCACAAAATTTATAGAAAAGCATTAATTTCAACATTTAACTTTTGTGTTGGAGTAATGAAGTAGTCACACATATCTACACATACCTTTTCTTTTAAATGTTAGTAAACAAGAGCAACATCTTCGAGGACGGTCATCCTCATCAGCTAGTGGTTGACTGAAGCACCTTCTTGTTTTCTTTTACTCCTACTTTTCCTACTTTTTTCTACTGTTCTTTTTTTTATGCTGCAATATTGTTTTAGGGACACAAACTTTGTGGCAAGATTTCAACATTTTGTAGTATTACTCTTTCTCATTATGAGTGACTTTTTCAGCTGTTCAATTCCTTCGGTAAGGCCAGCAGTTTCAGGAATTTTATGTTTTGACCAATATTATGATATTTTGTCTAAAATTGCTATGATACGGATTTATGTATTTCTTTTAGTTTTATGTTTCTCTTCTGTTATGTTAGTCAGGCTTCTACATTTCTTTGCATTTTTCCTATAGAGTATTTCTTATATTCCTTACAACTGATCAGATAAATTAAAAAATTTTATGTGTTCGGGATTGTATCTTTTAGAGGTTTGTTTAGAAGTTCTTCAGGCTAAACCTTTTGTGGAGCTAGTGTTATGTTTAACTTTTTAAAGAACTGGTCTAATTTTCTAAAGGTCCATTGGTTACAATGATGATTCTTCTGTCCTTTCAATTTGTATTGACAGTAGTGTTAATGTGGTCATATGTGAAATGCCCTTGAATTTCTCCTTGCTCTTTAGCAAGTTCCTTATGGGGTCTGCTTTGAGTCCACTTGTTAATATTTCCTTTATATGCTCTTTTGCAGAAACTCATTAATTTCTTTTCCATACGGATGGAAAATCAAGAGATTTGAAAGAGCAGCATATAATTGAAACTGCAATGACAGATGGAATTATAGCAGACTTCACAAAGAACTTGCTACAGAGGAAGGAGAAATTCAAGGGTAATTATCTAATGAACACAATACCACCACTATCAAATAAACTGGAAGGACAGAAGAACCATCTAACACCAATGAACTTTTAGAAAATTGGAACAAGTCTTCAAAAAGTTAAGCATATCACTCGCTCCACAAAATGTTTAGCCTGAAGAACTTCTAAACAAACCTCTAAAAAATACAATCCCAAAAACATCAATATATGGAAACTATCAGATCAGTTCTGAGGAATGTGAGAAATAGGTAGAATGCAAAGAAACATGGAAACAAGACTAAAGGAATAAAAGAGAAACATAAAACAAACATAAAAATCTGCAGTGTTATACCATTTTTAGACAGAAAACAATAATATTGTTTAAAAGATAAAATTCCTGAAACCGCTTACCTTACCAATGGAATTGAACAACTAGAAAAAATACACATAATTAAAAACAAAAGAATTTATACAATTTTGAAATCTTGCCATTAAGGAAAGTGTTCTTTGTGTCCCTAAAATCATATTGCAGCATCAACCATCATAGGAGCAACAGGAAACAAAGAAGGGCTTCAGTCACCAGCTAGCTCATGGTGCAGACAACTGCCATTGAAGGTGTTTCAGTTGTTTACTATCATTTAAAAGTGAAAATGAGTGTAAATAAGTGTGACTAACTTATTACCCTAACATGAAAACTTCACTGTTACTAGTACTTTGGTTTTTAAAGAATTGTGCTTTTTTATTGTTTCCAAAAGAATTAGAATGGTATGTTTTATCTTATATAATTTTGATGTGTGCCTGAACAATGCTGCTTTTAATTAATACATGCACTAAATTAAATTAATGTAAAGATGTACTGAAGACTGTACTAAATATGTATCGTTCAAAAATGTAAGTCTTCTCTTAAAGATCTGACAGATAAAGAAAATTAATATAATAAAAAGCTGAATATTTTATGGCAGAATCTTACCTATGTGTATAGAACTATTAGTATTGTAGTTAATATTCCTGTATAAAATTTTGTAAGTCTTTACACATGCAACACATTGGATGAATCTTATAAGTGGATCAAGTAGATTGAGTGCTGAAATTATTGCAGCTGCATTTCGATCCGTTTACAGAAAGGACACAAAAGTCAACTCACATAATGCTTGTAGTGTTCCAATATCACATTTACCTTTAAAATTAAATGTACCACCTGTTCTTTATGTTGAAAATATGCTAACTCAAAATAAAAAGACAGCTATAGCATGTTTTATTACAGTTTGTGATATATATCAAAACACTCAGCATTACATTTTGTACCTGAGAACATTGCGTTGTCACATTTTGTTGATATTACAGAAGAAGGAGAAAACCACAAAAATTATAGAGAAGCATTCATTTCAATCTTTAGTTTTAGGCTTACAGTTTCCATAAATACATCATTTATGAAAAAGATAAATTTTACCTTATCTAATTATGTTGTGTGCTGGAAAAAATGTTTTTAAATAATACCTATACCAAACTAAATCAATATTACTATCAAAAGATGTACTAAATATGTATGCTTTGAAAATGTAAAATTTCTGTTAGGGACTTGACAGATAAATAAAATTCATACAATAAAGAAACTGAATATTTTATTGCAAATTCTCACCTACATACATATTAGTAATTTTTATGTTGAATATAGTATAAAATTAATTAAATATTTACATGCTCTTAAGCAACATATTGGAAGAATCTTATAAGTGGATCATCAGATCAAGTGCTGAAATTATTTGAGCCGCATTTGTGTACATTAACAGAAGGGACACAACAGTCCACTTCTGATTGTGCATGCTGAAGTAACATCATCCCTTCAAGCTGTACTATAACATCATAGCCATGGTTCAGTAGATTAAGAATGAGTTACAAAGGCACATGTTTTCCTCCAATGCATAAATGGTCATGGTACAATAAAATTGGAACGCATCAGTATGCAAAAGAAAGAGAGATAAGATAAGATAAGATGCTTTATTGTCACATACGCTTACAGATAGTGAGTAAAAACTCAGTAAACAGGTGACTCGTCAACAGTAGAAAATTTAAAATAATAATAATAATTACACAAAATAACAATAACACTAATAATATAAATACTAATAATACAAATAATATAATTACTAATAATATCAATACAACTATATACAAATATTGTTATAATTATGACATGCCCTTGGAATAATATTGTCAGAATATTAGAATTACAAAATGACAAAAAATTTCATTATAATTCAATTTTATCATCCATATATTCAATAATCGAGTAGTAGGCTTTGTCCATTAGTAGGTTATTTATTGCTTTATTAAAGCATTTGAGGTTTTTCATTTCACGGATTCTTACAGGTAATTTATTATATATTGTTATTCCTGCATATTGTGGGCTTTTTTCATACAGTGCTAATCTGTGCATGGGTGGTTTTAGATTATTTTTATTTCTCGTTCCATGATTATGTTGCATTTGTGAATTATAAATTGTATCAAAATTTGAATGGATGTATTTATTTATTTCATACAGGTATTGGGATGGTAAGGTTAATATCTTCAGGTTTTTGAACAGGTTTCTGCATGAAACTTTTGGTCTTGATTGAGTCATTATCCGAATTATCTTTTTTTGACTTTTAAAGATCGTTTCCCATCCCGTAGAGGAGGAATATGCACTTACAATACCCAAAGACAGTATTGAAGATGGTGAAAGAAGCAAGGTTCAGAATTTAAATCTAGTCCTCTTTAAAATGATGCCATAGGCTCTATAGTCTTGTGTTTTGCAAATATCAGTTCCTGATCTGAACAAGCAATTAACATTCTCAGTCTAATATTTCAAGGAAGTCTATATCTTTAAGGTGAAAATAAGCTCAAAATAATAACAAATTGCAATTTAGGCTTTTTAATTTATTGATATATTTTATTCTCTGAAACATTATCATGTAAATATTTTTATAATTAGAGTTAAAATGAATGATGTGATGATTTTAAATAAGTCTAAGCAGAGAGTGTATTTGTGTATTTGAAGCTCTTATTTCTCACTTGTTGTTTTTTCCAAAATTCCTAAAAGTGCTTTAAGTGAAATTTGCTGCACATATGTTAAGCAGCTTATAAACTATGTCTTTTAAGTAAAAATGTATAGTATATAATGACAAATGTATAAGCACAATTTCAAGTGAATCTTTACAAGTAAAAGTTCCAGTACAGTTTTCCAAGTTGTAATATTTCAGATATTTTTCAGTGCTTAAAATGTTCCTTACAATATTGTTTTTACATTATCAGAAAGAAACATCATAGTTTCTCCTATACATGCTAAATAAGCTTGCTAAGCTGTTAATATAAGGCAAGTATGTTAAGCCATCAAACTCACCCAAGTTTGATAAGTATATTTTTTTCAGAAGCCTAAACTCACAATTCACATTGTTTTTTACACCAAATACGTTAAAAGGGTATTTCTTAGCAAAGTTATCTTATAGACTAAAAGTAGAAAACATAGTGTTAAGAATTGTGAATATTGCATAGAAAGAGCAGTTTTTATAAAAATTATATTTGCAGTTCAAGAAAAGAAAGACTTAAATATGTATATGTGCCAAACTTTGCACAATACCTTTTTATACTGATACAGAATGGGTTAAAATTAAAAAGACTTGGGTTTTATGGCTCTTCTGCAACTAGGAATAGCATGGAAAACTTCAGCTTGGTTTGTAGCAGTCATTTTCCATATCCTAAAATGTGTTAAATGCTATATCAAACGTGTAAGGGAATGTTAAGCTAAAAACAAGTACATGAGATGAAAGTTGTGCTATGAAGTGACAGGGCGGATGATGTTTCGATATTGGTGCTATCTCGATTAGTTTGGTCGTAAATGCCGAAAAACGATTTTTGCGGTTTTTCGGGAATAGCGGCCCAACGGTCCGAGACATCGTCTCGGTGCACATGACCGAAGTGGTACACCTTGCATTTTGGGACCCAATGCTTCTTTCCCGGACCCTCTAGCTGCCGTAGGCTCGGAGAAAAACCTCGAAAACCGCGAAAAATGTCAGATTTTCAGAGTTAAAGTCCATTAATTTTTATTCTTTTTTTTTAATGCGGTCAGTCCCCCGTATTTTGGGCCGCTGATTAAAGTGTTTCGTTCCTCCGTAGCTCCCTTAGTTTAGACATTTTTCTAGCATTCTTCAGTGAAACAGAATCTGTGCTAACTTAATTGTTAAATCACTTTAAAAGGGTATTAAAATTGAACTTCAGTTGGTGAAACTAGCCCTTATAAGATTAAACGCTTTCTTTGCATACCTCTACATTCTTTAAAAAAAGATCATTTTTGCAAACTAGTTGCAAACCATACTTTAGAAAATTTAAAATTTATGAAACACTTAACTACATGAAAGAAACCCTAAATTCATTCAAAACAAATGCAGAGGTTCACAATGTCGCGGCGAAAAAGCACGGAGGTTTTGGTGCCGACAGAGAAGCGCGGTTTCTGTACACAATACTGCAGAGGAAGACAACAGACGGATAGGTTTTACGTAGATAACGAGCTTGCATAAACAGATAAACATAGCGCTTGAGATAAAAGACTTACCGAAACAAACAAACTGAGATAAATGGAAATTTCTAGTTACTTCTGGACTGATAGAGATTGTTCGTGTTCTGGTTCATTTGCGAATCATCTGGAAGTTATCTGTGAAGTAATTAAAGAGGCGACGATTGGCCAAGAGGGAGTTAGTTGTGAAATGAGAGACAGCCAGCTGTGTTGTTTTAACGAGAGCTAAGGATGTAATCTGCTGTCACTGTTTGTTATTGTGATCGACCTTGGAAGATTGTGTGATGTAATATTGTTACGTGAGAATTGGACAGTGTATTGCTACGAAAATAAAGGAGATTTTTAACTTCTACAACTCGGCCTTTTAATTCTACGAACCCACAAAGTTACAATTGGTGTCAGGAAGCGGGACGACGACAACATCAGCGAGAAGATGTAAAAAATGAAGATCGAATTAACAACGAAAACGGAAGCTGCAAATAGCAACTTGGCCGTGACGATGACCGCGAAGATGACCGACATCAGAAAGAGCAGCCGGGAAAACGAGTAAGGACCGGCGTGGCGAGGAGCACGTCGGCGCCATCACCATCATCCCCTCGAGTGACTCTGTGCGCCGTCAGCCGGCGTATGGATGACAGCCTCATCGCGGATGGTTGGGTGAGAGGGAAGCCGTGCCACTGGGGCGGCCGTCACCATCATCAGACCCGACGTGGCCAAGGGTTTGCCGACAAGGAAGCCGAACCGACCATACCAGCTTGTGACGGCATCGGGTGACACCTTGCCTGTGGAGAAGGAGGCCCTGCTAAAGTTGACCTTGGGAAGGAGTGCCGTACGTCTGTGGGTATTCGTCGCGAAGGTGGCTGAGGAGGTGATACTTGTATTGGATGCCCTCAGGAGCCACGAGGCGACGGTCGACGTCGGCAGGAAGGTCCTGCAGCTCAATGGAGAAGAGGTGATACTCCGGCAACCCGATGAGCGCCTTGGAATCTGCAGGGTCATCTTGAAGGAAGACGTGATCCCCGCGAGAAGCGAGGTGGTGGTGACGGCGCGACTGGAAGGCCAGCGGACGAAGAACATGATGCTGGACCAGATGACGCCTGTGCACGGAGTCTGTGTAGCCAGGACATTATTGTCGTGCCGAGAGGAGGTGCCAGTAGGCTGCTTAACCTAGCGGGCATCGATCACGACGTCTAGGCCGGAACGGAGATGGGGACGTGTGAGCCCGTGGTCATCGTGACAACAATCGACAAGATACAGGAGCCGGTGCCAACGACACCTGGGGCCCCGGCTGGAAGGCTTACTGGAGAGGGCTGGAAGGCTTACTGGAGAGGGTGGCCGATCACCTGACCGCGGAACAGCTCGAGAAGGTTCGACAACTGATCAGACGATAACAGCGCGTCTTCAGCCAAGGCAGAGACGAATTACTGCGTCACCCGGCGAGAGTTATTGGCGGTAGTAAAGGCATTGGAGCACTTCTACAAGTACATATACGGTTAGCCATTCCACCTGAGGACTGATCATTCCGCCCTAACCTGGCTATTGGGCTTTAATAACCTGGAAGGCCAGACAACTCGTTGGGTCCAGAGGCTGAAGGAGTACGACTTCACCTCGGAACATCGTAGAGAGAAGAGCCATGGCAACGCAGACGCCATGTCTCGAAGACCCTGCCCAGAGGAGTGCGGCCAATGCACAAGAGTGGAAGAGAAGGAGCGTGCCGCTGCAGTACGAGTAGTCACGGCAGTGCCTGCGGATGGCTGGGATAGCGCAGGCCTGAGGAGGGAGCAGCTGGCAGACGCAGACTTGGGGCCACTCTTGGGAGAAGTGGAGGCTGGGACGGGGCCGTTCTCGGAGGACATCGCACCGAGGAGCGCCACCTACAACAGAAAGTCGACAATGGCGTTGAGGAACAAGATCCCCCTCTACAAGCAGGTTCTGAGACCTGCACTAACATATGCCTACCAAGTCTAGGGTGTTGCCGAAAAAACACACCTCTACAAGCTACAAGTACTACAAAACCGCCACCTTCGCACAGCAACCTATGCCCACTGGTACATTCCCAACGACAATGTCCACTCTCATCTCAAATTTCCTAAACTTACAGACCATATCCTGCACCTTTCCCGCAGCTTCTACGCTAAGCTTTCTTCAAGCTTCAACCACCTAATCCGTGGCCTCGGGGAGTGTGACCTCAACCCCGGAAAAGCTTATAAAAGCCACAGACTTGTGCTAGGACCGCCATAAACACAAAACCAAAATCACACCAAAAAAACAAAAAGAAGAACACGTTCATAGAACTACGCAAACATTCTCAAACAATATCACCACCATCTAACCACCATCCACTAGCGAAAACCCAATCTCTATGCGAGCAAGGGATGCCATCCCGGTATGGCAGCAGTTGAAAGATCCTCCTTCGCGGAGGAGGACTCCCTTCAACAACCTCTGTGCTTGTTTTGGCTTTGGTCATGATCGACGCCTGACCCGCTTGCTGCTATCAGCAGCTGGCACTGCAGCCTCCGCCTAGAATAATGGATAATGGGAGTGCGCTAGCGGGATCCCGCCAGGCTGTGATAAAGCCGCTCCACTACCTTCCTATCTTCACCTCTGTTTTAATTAAATAAATTGTTTTCCCAAAACAAAAAATAAAATATCTAAGCTACAGGCTTTCGTCTGCCACAGCTTGGACTGGTGACAACTGGACAGCCTTCCTAGCCAGCGGCGAGCAGCGCTAAAAGCAGCAAGCATCGTGCGATACAGCAAAGAGGACCACCGGCTTCTTCTTGGCAGCACTTTTTCCACAACCAATAGCGGGAAGCAGTGAGCAGTGTACCCCCTTCTAGCTTCCCGTTCGGCAGTGAGAATACGTGCCGTTACCAGCAGAAGCAACAAGTCTAGCGGCTAGCAGTGGGCTTGCACCCCCTGATAGCTACGCCGCTCGGACACCAGAGTGTGAGCTGAAGACTTGAGCCTTACTTCTTACTACTCTCCTACTATATCTGTCTTTCCTGACTCAGGAGAATAGACAAACAGACCACGAGACAGCAGGTCCGCAAGACCATAGCCAAGGGTCAGAACCCCAGTTCTGAACCCAGGGTCAATATGACTCCCTCAGACGCCTTCCTTAGGGAGGTCCCTAGGGAGGTCCGGTCCGCTGCGGACAGCCAGAGGGCAACTGCGCCGACCCCGACCAACCAAGACGGGCAACAACCCTCAACTAGCACTCAAATAGCACGGGAAATGCTACCAAGGCAGAAAACCTAAAGAGGAAGGCTGCAGCCACTCAAGGACCCATAACACCAACGCCACCAGCATCCATGGACCCTTCGTTCTATGCACCTCTGCTTAAGTCAGAGGAAGAGTCCGACCTTGATGACTTCACTGTCGTTAAGGGGCGCAAGAGATCTAATTCCGGTTCCAAAAACACGGGACAGCCACATCCGCCTGCACTTGGGGAAAAGCAACCCCTACCTAAATGGGGCCCAAGATGCTGCCAATAATGGCGGACATCTTAAAAATCATGTGGCAGTTATGCGTAAACTGGCCTCCAGAGTGAAGGACTTCGAGGTAAAGAGGAAACCTTGAAAAGTACATACACAAACCTTCAGCCTTTCAGATTTTGAGGCTGAAAAGGAGGTGCTAAGGGGACTGGAGATCCCCTTCTGTTCCTATTCTCTTCGGCGTCATAACGTTGAAAGAAGGGTGATAAGGGATCTTGACTCCCAGTGCCCACCTGAAGACGTGAAGGCCGCACTGCTAGAGGAGCACGGGATTAAGGTAAATTCCGTAGCACAACTCAAAAAATCTATACCGACGGAGGAAGGTCCTTGAAAGTTCCCGTGCCTCTCTTCCTAGTCAATGTGGACAAGGTCGCTGAAGAGTCAGTGCAACCTATCAACTCCGTCCGGGCGCTCTTCCATATGGTCGTATGGGTCGAGAGATTCTGCGGCCAAAGTGGAACTGTCCAGTGCCACAGATGCTTGGGGTTTCACCACTCCAGGGCGGCGTGCGAGTGAAAGCAAGTATGCCTCCGTTGTGCTGGGCCTCATCTTCTGAGACACTGCGATAAAGCCCCGGAAGAGCGAAGATGCGCCAACTGCCAGAAAGACCATGTAAGCGTCTACAAGGGCTGCGTGGCAAGGCAGAGAATTATAGAGAGCCGCCTCAAAACAGATATCGGGGAGGCAACTGTCCGACCTGGCGTATCTTTTGCGGCAGCCCTAACTAGGGCGGAACAAACCTTGGAGCGGGCAGAGCAAACTGTAACCGCCCCAACAATGACAAACGCAGGCACATACTGCTGCTACATCTACAAATGACACAGAGACTAGTCAGCCAAAGCCACAGAGGCCCAGGAGAAACAAAAAGAATAGGAATGAGTCAGCAAGACTTACTGTGCACCACAGCAGCAACAACAGCAGCAGCAGGCAACAAAGCCAACTGTTGCGCCACAGCAGAAGCAGCAGCAAGCCCCGCCTACGGAGGCGGAGACTGCACCTCCGCAAGCCAACCCTCCGGGAAAATATTCGAGCGACTGCTCCTAGCCCACCTGACACCTCTGACTCCTCCGGGATCATCAGTTCGGTTTTCGGCGGGGGCACTCCACGACATTGAAGTTGCTGCGACTGGTTGAAAGGGTAACCCTGGGTTTCCAGGAGAACCTCAAAACCATCGCTGTTGGACGTGGAAAAGGCCTTTCCGACCACTTCGAATGAGGGTCTTCTGTACATTCTCAAAGAAGTTAACATCCCACCTCCCTATCTCACGCTGATCAGTACATTCCTCAGGGATTGCACGTTCAGGGTGAGAGTGGAAGGAAAGCTTTCCAGCGTCAGGCCCATAGCCGCGGGAATCCCGGAGGGATTCTTCGCGATCTACATGCCTGACTTTCCCACAGAACCACAGACAGTTACGTGCCAGTATGCGGACGACGTTCTCATAGTGGCACGTAATAAAAACGTCAAGTTCTACTTTCCACCACTGCAACGCCAGCTCCGAGCGATCGGCCTCTGGAGTGTGAAGTGGAGGATGCCAATTAGTCCAGGAAAGATCTCAGCTCTTCTACTGGCTAAGGTCCGACGCTGGCGCCCAACGGGATCACTGAGGCTGGGACAGATGCATATCCCGTGGGTTTCCTCAGCCAAATACCTGGATATCCTGCTTGTTCGTGGGCTAAACTTCACTCCCCACGTCAGGGCCAAGGCCAGACTTGGACATGCTCTACTCAGGCAGTTATTCCCCATCTTTAAATCAAAAATCCCCACACACCTTAAACTGCACCTGTATCGGGCGATCATTCCACCCATGATTCTGTACGGGTGCGAGATCTGGGGACTGGCGGCTCCGACCACCGTCCGCAGACTGCAGTACGTGCAGATCCGGGCATTAAGGATGATCTATGATACTGGATGCAGATTCCCATCTCATATCCTATATGAATATTCCCAAAACCCATACATAGTGGATATGGTAAGAGGGAGAGAGATTTCGAACCCTCCACAACAAAATTTCTGCCCATCCCAATCAGCTGGTAAGCTCTCTGGGTCGGCACGACCACAGAGCTCCTCGCAGGTGGAGGAGATATAGACTCCCGAAGGACGCCATGGGCTATTAGCCTATGAGTATTTCTCTCCGTATTTCCAAACGCAGTGATCCAGAAATGGGTCGGAATGTATACCCTTCACACAGTTTCCTACCCCCTCTGATCGTGCTGCGTACACTCTGACCTCCTTCAAGCTGGGAGACCAGGTGAAAACAGCCTTGGAAATACATACCGCAGGCGGCAGCCTGAGCGGCTGAAACCCAACAGATCAGAGAAACTTATGCCCAGACACAAACGCTTGAAACAAACTATATTCTTCTATTACCGCCCAGATAAAGTCGTACTAAGCGGCAATGTGCTGTGGCGAAAACACCCTCCCTCAGCTTAACCTGAGTGACCTGATTCTGCTGCTGGTCTGCTGGTCTCTAAGCTACATCGCGCGCTTCGAGACTTCGAGCTACAAGCATCACTCCGAGCTGCCAGCTTCGTAGAAGCAAAGAAGAGCCCGACTAGCCTCTTGGGGCACGAAGAAGGGATCGGAGCCTGCCAGAACTACACTATTAGAAAAGTGACTGGGTAGAATAGCAAGGCCGCAGCCAACAAGCCAACAGTCCTTAAGACTGGATCTTAGGCGCCATTTAAGGGTTGGCCCTCTGCTATTCGGGCTTTTTAGGGCCCTGGACTTGCTCTGTTCTCTCTCAAACTCTTATTTCTTCTTTTTCTGTCAAGCAGAAGGATTTGTGTGCCCTTACTGCACATTGGTCCTTACCTGCCCCCTATTGGCTGTTGCATTGAGCCCTGTGATTGGTCCCATACTTCAACATGGAAACAGAAGCTGCAACTCCCAAATGGTTTACCAACATGTAAATCCAGAAGCGTCGGATGATTTAAAATGCCTCCAATACTACGTGGAAGGAGGTGACCTTCGAAATTATATGCACCAACCTTTAATCGTTGGCCCCCACATGACTCTGTCTAGAGGAGACGAAAGGCTCCTGAACTTAGAAAAGGGAGCCATGTTAAGGTTTCTCGAGTTGACAGACCAGCAAGTGTTTAATACAATAGCAGAGGCAGATCCAGCTGTCATTGCAAATGCCTTCTGTCATTACTCTGCGCATCACGCTAGAGTGGAGGTAATACCAGGCTACTTGTTCTACAACGAGAAGCTTAAAGCTAACACAGCAAAATGGGAAGTACCCCCACCACAAAATCAAGAGCTACAGCACAAAAACATGCCCTTCAATCAGAGGCGTTACCCACTGCAAACAAACTTCAAGGACTATCTATGGTGCCAGATGATGGGATATCACAGGCGCGGAACATCAAAAGGAGATATTCAGATCAGGCAGCTCCTTCACAACAAGTAAAGACTTCAGCCCCCCTCTGCATTAGCAGCATCATCCACTTCCACTGCCACACCAGCAGCTACCACTGTTCAAAATGCTCATGCAGTCCGTTCTGATAAAGCCACACCCATCTACCTCATAGACCCGAGTAAAGTGCGGGATCTCATAACTACCAAAAATTCTTCCCAACCCAATACAAAGTTCTCCATCTGGAACATGACACAATTGCTTTTCTTCCGGATTCCCCAGATGAATGGAGCTCTTCGGAAGTTATTCACCGAAAGGCAAGTTCAGTTTCTAACTACCTTGCTCCCAGAGGAGAAGCTATTGTATGTCACACTGAAAGATCTGCCGATGTCCATAACTGAAGAAGTCCTCGCAGAATTGAATCATAAGTCATATCCAGTCGAGGGGGTTGGGCCATTGAGGTCAAACCGCAGCGCTTCTCATGAACTGCTCCCTCATTTCCGTATTGCCTTAAGAAAAGAGTGCAATTACCAAAGAATTTATAAAGAGACAAGGATGTTCAATGCAACTATTGACGCTGAATCATTCCGCCCACCTCTAAGACCATTACAATGCACAATTTGCCAGCAATTTTCGCACAGCGCAGCTGGATGCAGACTGGAACCTGTGTGCTCCTATTGCGGTGTGCCAGGTCACAAGAGAGCAGACTTTCAAAGACTGGGAGTTACTGAATCCAAGGCCATCTGTTACAACTGCGGTGGTGACCATTCGTGTAGGTATGCCAAATGCCCTGTTTGGCAAGAAGCAAGGGTAGAGATGCACCTAAATAAAAATGATCAACGCATAAGGTATTATGCCGCTCCTAAGGTGCCTAAACCCATGGGCCTCCCTAAGGAAGCTTTTAAGGGTACCTGTTACCCCGGACTACCACCACCAGTACGGATACAGCACAAGAGCTACGCTGTTGCCCTTCAAAGTAGTGCAGAAACAAATCAACCTGCTGTAGGTACAATACCCACAACAACTGGGAAGGAACTACCTCCTGTCAGCAAACCTCAGCAGTCGTCAACCACCCTGGGGGAATCTAATTCTCCGCTGCAACAACGGAAGATAGCAAGTGGTATTGCACGCGGCTCTACCTCCAGGAATGTGCTAGCTGTATATTCCAAACCCGCACCATCTTCTGGTACACGGCAACCGGCCCAACAACGGCTGCCAGCTCATCGTCCACCTACATCCACCATCCCCTCATCACCACTGCACTGTTCTGCTAACCCTGATGCTCAGTTTCTCAAGCTCATGGATGGGATACCATTTGAGTTGCAAACTGACTTTGCAATAGCCTTGGCTGACGCGCTAGCTCAGGGACCGACCACTATACCTACAGCAACCATTTTAGTGCACACCGTTTGCACCTTTTTAGGACAACATGGCGGACAACAATAAGATTATAACTAACATTCTGAACCTAAAAATTTGTTCCTGGAACGCAAATGGTTTGAGGAGCAACTTAAGGGAAACTGCAAATTTCCTGGCTGTTAATAAAGTGCATATCTTCCTGGTGCAGGAAACACACTTATCCAGCCATCATAAAGCCTCCATCCCAGGCATGATCTGCCACAAGACTGACCGTGCTGATGGCTATGATGGTACGGCCATATACGTCAGCGGCAACATAAAATATCATCGTCTTCACCTGCCACCCACCGGAGTACTAGAAGCCACAGGCATTCAAGTGTCCACCAATAAAGGGCTTTTTAAACATTTTTTCTGTCTACATACCACCAGGCAGTCCACTTAATGGAAGGGAACTGGACACGATTTTCTCCTCAGGCTCACCCACAGTAACTATGGGTGACTTTAATGCTAAAAGCCCACTGTGGAACTCTACTACGCGGAACCAGAGAGGTGCTCTACTTGAACGCTACTTAGAACGCCATAATCTTTCAGTACTTGCTCCTACATCACCCATAATAACCCACGGGGACCGCCATCCACCAGATCGGATAGACATAGCTGCCTTACAAAATATTCGTCGTCATCCAAAGGTGATAACAATTCCAGAGCTATCTTCTGACCATTATCGCTTGCTTTTTCTGTATGAAGCCAGGGAAACTGCGAAAAACCCACCAAGCTCTCCAAATCCTTGATTCACCAACTGATGTAAATTCACAGAGTTGATGCAAATGCAACCTGCAGAACTTTGGCCCTGCAGCAGCCCTGAAGAGGCTGATAATTTGGTGCATAGCATAACGACCACTATGACTTCAGCTATACTCCAAGCTACCCCACCTCGGCGCACTGCAGCTAGCGCACAGAAGCCCCTGCCTCATCAGCCAAGACGTCTCATTGCAGACAAGAATAAAGCGCGGTGACATTACCAATTGCCACGAAACCCACAGGATAAAAGGGAATGGAGCAGATTTCAATACCTTCTCAAACAAGAGCTTGCAGAGTACAGCAATGAAGAATGGGAGCAGAGAATGAGTTCTCTTAATCCTGAAGACACGTCATTATGGCGGATATCTAAAGCCTTACTTACAATCCCATCTTCTGATCCTCCGCTAATAGATGGCGAGAGAGTCGCCATGTCAGCAAGGGATAAAGTTCAACTAATTGCTGAACACCTAGCCTCCACATTCCATCCAGCGGAATCACAGGATGCAGATCTGATGACGAGATAGAAACGACGGTAGCTAACTACCTAAGAACTCCCCCACTTGCCCATGAAGTTAGCTTAACTAATATCATGGAAGTCAGGAGTATCATCAACTCTGTCCGTCCCTACAAAGGTGCAGGAGCTGACAATCTGCCTTATGCAGCGTTCAAAGCCCACGCTGTACCATGGATTCTGCTACTGGTCCATCTTTTCAACAGCTTATTTAAATTGGCTTACTTTCCAGGGGCATGGAAACATGCCAAAATTATGACACTCCCCAAGCCTGGCAAGGACTTGCAACAACTAAACAGTCATTGACCAATTAGCCTCCTTCCAGCAATCAGTCAGCTGTTTGAAAAGGTTCTCCAGCTGAGTCTTCAAGCCCTGTTGGACCGCCATGCTACGACCAGAGCAATATGGATTCCGGCGTCAGCATTCAACAACCCACCAGTTCCTCCGTATAGTGGATGAAGTAGTCAGCGCATTCCACAGTCGTCACTATCTTGCAGCCCTATTCCCTGATATCTCCAAAGCTTTCGACTTTGTATGGCATGAAGGTCTCCTTCATCGCCTAATGCACTACGATATCCCTTCCTACTTAATCCACCTAATTCACAGCTACCTAAAATACCTATCCTTCATCGTTGCCAGGGATGATATCATTTCTCAACCGTATGCCATCAATGCAGGGGTAACTCAAGGCAGTGTGCTTGGCGCCCTGTTATTTCTCACCTATATCAACACACTTTCGACCTATAGAGGCTGCAACTTTTATTTGTTTGCAGACGACACTGCACTGACAGCCGCTTCTAAACATCACACTTACGCAGTGAAGCGGGATCAGTTTTATGCCGACATGCTGACTGCTTGGTTTACTAACTGGCGCCTAAAAATAAATGCTACAAAATCTCAGGAAGTTACCCTTACCAGTCGAGTGATTCAAGACGTCCCCAATCTCCGGCTAGCAGGAGAAGAAGTGCCATGCTCCACAACGGCGACTTATCTAGGGTCACTCTAAATACGAAGCTTACATGGAAGGCCCATATAACAACTTTGGAAAATAAAGCTTCAGGAAGATGGCAATGCTGTATCCTCTCTATAGTAGAAGATCGACACTGGCACTCAGCAACAAGATCCTCTTGTATAAACAGATTCTGCGACCTGTAATTACATATGCCTGCCAAGTCTGGTGAGTTGCAGCAAAAACACACCTATATAAACTGCAGATTCTCCAAAACCGAAATCTTCTTACCGCTACATCATCCCATTGGTATATACCCAATGACAAGATTCACTCAGATCTTAATTTTCCAAAACTCACAGACCGCATCCTACACCTCTCTCGAAGCTTCTATGCTCAATTTCCTTCAAGTTTCAATCACCTCATACGCGGTCTCGGGGAGTACGATCTCGACCCCGGAGAAACTTACAAAATACCCAGACTTGTGCTAGGCCCACCATAAAATCCAAAATCACACTTTACACCTCCAAAACTTTCCAAAATACGTCCCTAAACATTATCGCCACCATTTACCCACCATCCCTTACAAAAAAAAGCAATCTCTAAGCCAGTAAGGGACGTAGTCCCGGTATGGCAATAGTCGAAGGACCCTCCTTTGCGGAGGAGGACTCCCTTCAACGACACTTCTGTGCTGTGTATAAGCTACATGGACTCCGGGCTTATTTAGCATCATTTCACCCATTCATCCTCCGATACGACTTACCGTTGGAGGACATAACTAAAATAAACAATTTTCGACAAAAAAGACTTGTTGCAAACACGTGACTTGGTGACACCATCTCTCAGTAATCGCTCGAGCTTCAAACATAGTATCTCGGCCAGAACTTATCGATCGTTCGATTAGGTCCAAGAACCCCTAACGAGAAAGTCGCATGCAATTCTTCTAGAACTTCAACTATCTTTATCCGAGGAATCACCAACTGCTTTCTCTGAGTATTTCCATAAAATGGTCCGCAAGTCTTGCACAACACATTCGTCCTGATTTTAGTGAGTCCCACTGCGCCCAGTAGGACTTAGATTCTCCACTGCTAGGTGCAATTTCGTACCTACACGCCCTAGCCCCTGTTTCCACTGCTCTGAGGAGCAGCTCTAAATTAACGTCAGCCAGCTTCTTTCTTTTTGGTACTGCACTGTTCCATCCATCCGAAGTCACCGCTGAAACCACGCGAAGAGTTGCATTGTGTTCCTTCTCCTCCATCTAAGTATAATGACCACACTCCTGCAGGTAGGGCCTTCTCTAGTGGGTGGCCGCTTCTGTAGTGTGGAACTAGCGTGTCAAGCTCACATTCAAGAGTTCCCGAGTTTGAATTCACTCATATTTGGATGAGACCTTCTCAGGGGGAGGAGGTATCCTTATTCTGAATGATGAATGTTGGGTAACTCTATGGATCCTGAGCATATTTGAGCAACCCTTCTCCCATTTCATTTGTTATCTGATCTGACTTACGTTGGAGAACGTTAATTTAAAAAACGCATTGGAGTAGATTCTTCCCTTCCAATGTTCTCATGCAAAATTGTGCTGCTGGAACTTCTGGACCCAACGAGCTCTCTGGTTTTACAGGTTTCTGAAACTTAGTACGCAAGTGAGAGTGTACTGGTAAGTCTTCGTGGTAATGGCTGACTATATCGGTACTTGAGAACATGTTCCAGAGCCTTCACCACAAATAGGAGTTCATGTGGCGTAAAGCAATAGCTTTTCCGGCTTTAAATGTCTCGGAACACCTGCCCTGTCTAGTTAAATCAATATGTGCTGATCTCGAACAAATGCAATGGCTATTCAAAGATAATCTTTTGGGTCTTGAAAGTAAAAGTATGCTATATTCAATGCTGAGAGAACATAAGTTTTCTGTAATTTTAGATGAATCTAGAGACCTCTATTATTCAGGATTCACTTTTCGATTTTATATGCGTAAATATATAGTGCTAATGCAGTTAATTTTTATCAAAGCATAGTGTGACTTTGTGTTATATCCCACTTCTGACGCCAGTGTGACTTTGTGGGTTCGTGAAATGAAAAGTCCAATTACGCCACTCAACAATGTTCTTTATTTCCACCGACTTACAGTTTAACACTTGCCAATTACACAAAATTACTTGCTGCAAACAGCTACAATTCACCAGTTCGTCCGTTACAACTTCACTTGTACTCGCGATTACATAAACTCCGATACCCATACACGGTTCGTACAGTCTTCCGTTGCACAACCCTTTCGTTCATTAACACGTCACTAACACTGCCTTCTTACACCAAGAACTGTCCTCATTCACTAACCAACTGATTGACCAACTCAACACAGCACAACAACTGACTAACTACACCAAAACCAACTCAACAACTGACCCACACTGTCTGTCTGTAACCCTCTTTATAGGAATATCGCCGGTTTCTGGTGTTTACACGATTGTTCTGGTAACAGAAAGATCGAGAACCAGGTGGAAGGAAAACAGACGCACAATTATGTTTCTTTCCGACCACTGGCTGTCACCACCATAAGACAAACGAGGGAAAGGCGTGGCTAACCGAGCCTCCCCTGTCTTCCGTTGCCAGCTGCTCACAGGGTGTTTCAGCGCTCCCCGTTACAATAGTAAGTTCTTTTGGGTTTAGAAATGTTCCTTGCAAAGTCAACCCCATTTTATTTTCCGCAGATTTAGCTGGTGTAAAAGGGTTCCTTATCTGTTATTCTAAAGAAGAGCTATTGATCTAATAGCCCAGGTTGTAGTGACATGTCTTTATCACTCATTTAGCTTATGTCGATCCTATGCCTGCACTACAATTCCACGGGAATCAGAAGTTCTTTTTCGCGATATTTTCAGCTATCCATGCCATTGCAAAGAATGTAGAAGCTCTCAAAGAGTTTCAAACCCTTGTCAGCGCCACAAATCACTTCAATCCAGCCAAAAACGGGGTTATCTCTCGATTCAGATGTTTCTTAAGCATTAAAGCGGTAAGATTCTCTTACTATTTACTTCAGACATAGCCCGCTCACATCCCTTTAAGCCTCGGCACTCGCCAGTTGGGAGCTTTATGAGTAATACTTACAGATTTCTCCACTACTCACCGTATGGCGCTGGCTGATGGCCCCTCTGCAAAATATTCCAGCGGACAGCTGCAATGTGTTGACATTACAGACGTAGAACTTTCCGATGCAGTGGTTTACAGTTTAGGAATTTAGATTTTTCAAAAAAACTTCCGTTGTCGCAGTAATAATGCACCTTAATATCACAGGAATATAATGTTTGCATATCAGTTTACTTAGCAGTTCTGAATGCTTTGAGTTCTCTGCACACACGAGATAAGAAGAATGTTGCATTGCTGGAATTATGTATTCCTCTAGACTTTTTCTCACACATTGTTATAAATTTCTCTATAACTGCCAAAAGAGAAACAAACTCTGGAGTTGGGTAATAGAACGTGGAGTTTTCGTCCCTTTTGAATATTAGATTTACAAGGGACGCTGTACACTTGGCGGTAGACACTTTTGTAAGACAGGTGGCACAAGAGCATTCGACAGCTATTTTTTAACAATAAAACCTCCTATATATGCCAGTGATGATAAGTGGACTGATGCGTGAACCGGGGCTGTATAGGAAGGAAAGAAAGAAACTAAGTAGAAATTTAAAAACAGTTTAACAATATACGTTAGTAGGTCTTAAGATGGAAATTCACATTACCTTTAACGTTTTTCAATTCACCCAATATTGCGATTATTGTGTCTGGAAGCTGTGTTGCAGTGTACAATGGTGCCTTTTTCTCCCGCTAAACAGATTTCCAAATCGGTATACTGCTGTCGGTAACTTCTAAATTTGCTGAAGATGGTAGCGATAATATTTCAGTTTTCATTATTTTGTTCATGCAGAATGTTACAGCTCTAGAATCCAGCATATCATTTGCTCCTGCCATCTGTCTCAATCCACTGAAAAATAGCTCAAGAGGATCACTGTTGAATGCCCTGGTTAAGACGAAGTGATAGCCATTGGAAATTAAATATCGCACACAATTCACAGCTGAAGCCGTTGTAAGAATAAGTGCTTCGTAAGTTTCTGCACTTAAGAAATAACTTTCAGTTTCTTTGCTTTTTGACATTATGTTGGTTAAATAATTTGGGGAGTCTTTCTCCAACCACTCGAGTCTTTCATCATCTAAGCAAGAAAACTGTCTTCTTTTTGGGTTTTTTGAAGTTATATGATGGTTCTGCTGCAGGTGTCAAGAAGCGTGAACCATTTTGAAATCGTTTGCAGATACTGAACTGTCGCATTTACAGATGAAAATGAATATTGGTCCGAATAGTGATTTTCGGCCAGAAACTTAAGAGCTGCTATTATTTCAGCTGAAAAACTTCTTTCGCTCGCTTCAAGTTCATTCTTTGAAATTTGTTGGCTGAATATGTTTTCTACTTAAAAACGGTATTAGTTTCACTAGTGTAGTGGCTTGGATCGCATACAATTGCTTTATGTGCTGCCCATTAATGTATCCTGTGCCATCAAACATAGTTTGTTCCAACAGCTGTGTTCTTAAATTCTTTGGGATATGGCATTGATCGAATGCTAGAAAGAGTGGCCGAGAAGGATCTGCTGGATGTTCAGTAATATTCTTCATCTGTTTCCCACCGGAAAATTTCTTCGTCATTGCCACGTTAGTCTTGTGGTTGTCACTCATAAGACGAAGAACAAAAAATCCACACTCCTCTACTTCTTTAATTACATGCACTGCTAGTGTGTGCAGTTGCTGTCCTGTCAGCTTCTTTGTAATACAAATTATGCTGCTGGAAGTCTGAATTTCATAGAAACTCCAGATATTAGAAAGCACAACAAACGGTTTGCTAAAATTGACTTATCTTTTGATGCATTACTAATTTTCTTTTCATCAGTTTTACCAGTGCTGTGATCAGAGACTTTGCTGTTTATTATTTTAATCTGATGTGTTGCATCCTGCTCTCTAAAAGAAGCGTCTACTTTTTGGTCATATTAAAGCTGCTGTTTAATAGACATTTCCTCTATAGTCAGACTACAGATCAGTTCAGCTTTATTTAAGTTTTCAGCTTCAGCAGTAAGTCTAGATTTGATTAATGATGTCACTCCGGTTTCTAGACATAAATTTCCCACAAAACGGGAGAGGGTTCGTAAGCTTGGAAGTCTCATTATTTGCTTCCTTGCAAATTTGTACCGTTTCGGTGAGCAATACTGCCATAGTACGCACTGGTTAATTGTGTCTTCACTCCATCTTGGAGATAGGTTACTGTAATTAAGCAACTGATCCAGTAAAAATAGGCTTTGGGGATGATCATTATGTTCTTCGGAGAGCAATAATTGAATTGATTTATGAAAATTATTGGTTTCATAATGACGCAATCTTTCTCCATTTACTTGTTGCTTGTTTACAAACTCTTTGTGCCTTGTATTTGCTCTCCATAATTTACATCTCAAGGTGTTATTCTCCCCTTCTCTTTAATTTGGAAATTATGTCTTCCTCAGTCTGAATTGCAGCGCAGTTATAAGTACGTGCATCTGTACCCTGATCTAGCGCTTTAATGATGATGATGATGATGATTGGTGATGATAATGATAATAATGATAATGATGATGAAGGTAATAATAATAATAATAATAATAATAATAATAATAATAATAATAATAATAATAATAATAATAATAATAATAATAATAATAATAATAATAATAATAATAATAATAATAATAATAATAATAATAATAATAATAATAATAATAATAATAATAATAATAATAATAATAATAATAATAATAATAATAATAATAATAATAATAATAATAATAATAATAATAATAATAATAATAATAATAATAATAATAATAATAATAATAATAATAATAATAATAATAATAATAATAATAATAATAATAATAATAATAATAATAATAATAATAATAATAATAATAATAATAATAATAATAATAATAATAATAATAATAATAATAATAATAATAATAATAATAATAATAATAATAATAATAATAATAATAATAATAATAATAATAATAATAATAATAATAATAATAATAATAATAATAATAATAATAATAATAATAATAATAATAATAATAATAATAATAATAATAATAATAATAATAATAATAATAATAATAATAATAATAATAATAATAATAATAATAATAATAATAATAATAATAATAATAATAATAATAATAATAATAATACGTAATTGTTACATTTGGAGGATTCCTCTGTATGGAACAAAGATCTGGACTTTGGAAAAGCGGAGAGCTTTGAAATGCAGTGCTGTATATTTTAAATTTTTGTACTATGAAGCAGTCATGGGAAATATACCTAACATAATAAACTGCCACTATTTACGGCACAGAAGTAAAAGTAATAATAATAATAAACAATGACATGTGCGCATACTTATGATTACTTATATTACTCTTATTTATACCCAGTTTTCTTGTTCGCTTACCTTAGAATGTTATCAACAGCACTTCATGTAAAATTCACGCTCAATATTAATTTGAAAACGCTCAATTGGTTCGCCTGTCACCACAAAACAAAATGTCACAATGTTACTGACGGGATGCTTTAGGGGTCAGCTTTGAGAGCTCCAAGCGGCAGAAATTGCAAACACCGCTCGGTCGCTTAAATGGGTAAGAATCCGGAGGAGTGCCGATGCTTAAAGGGATGTGAGCAGGCTATGCTTAAGGCAACTAAGTAATTCTCAGCAAGCTGAAATCACCATACTACAAGCTATAACAGAAATTAATTCAATTTATTTTAGCTAATTAAATTATCTAAACAAGAAAATGCTAAGGGAAGAACCTCAAATTCATTATCTGAAAGCTGGTGTTATTTCTGAATTGGGAAACATTTTTGATTGATACATTAAACCTGAACATTTGAAGATCACTGAAGTAAATATTATTAAATATAGGGACCCCAAAGTATTTCTTCCTGTGGAAAACTTGTATTTTGGCGCTAAATTTCAAATATCTTTAACAAAATCTTTCCAATCGGAAAAGCATGTGCAGATTTTCACATTAAGCTATGTTGATTTTTCATTGGGTCAGTTCACTAAATTTGAGGTAAAAGTAGTCCGAAGAAGACGCACACACACACACCCACCCACCCACCCACCCACACACACACACACACACACACACACACACACACACCCACGCACGCACGGCAACATAGGTGGAACAGCACAAACAAAGGGGCTCTCTGTAAAACTTTCCTCCCAACAATCAAAGATAGGTTAAAGAGAAAACTTCCCATTACACCAGAACTTACTGCTACAATCTCAGGTCATGGAAAAACTAAGGACTACCTATACAGGTTCCACATTATTGATGATCCAAAATGTACATGCAGTAACCTCCGACAAACAGTTAAACATTTAATTTTAGAATGTAAAGACAGACAACAGCAGAGATCTATATTGGTGGCAGAAGTACACAAACAAGGAGGAAAATGGCCCACAACCAACCAGGAACTAATCACAAAATACTTGAAACCATTTTGCAAATATATTCATTCAATTAACTTATAAAAAGTAGTTAACTTTAAATTCAATATATTTATAAATATACTAATATAATTAGAGGTAAGACTACAAACATACTATAAAACAATACAATGCAAGAATAGGCTAGTAAACTAGAGAAAGGAACTGCCAACATATAGGTTAGAAAAGCTCAAAGGTGTATATATCAAAAATAAATTAGGAACAAGTCTGTTAAGCTTATACAATTAAAATTGAATCTGTAAATTATAATGTATAATTGTGTATTGTAATGCATGTAATATTACCATGTAATGGGGCATGCAGTTGATACCAATAAAGAGAAAAAAAATACACGCACACACATACATAATAGCAATGAGTGGATCTGTAAGTGTGAAATTCAAAATGCCCTGTTTTGCTTTTCTTGCCTCCTGTTTGGAAGTAATGATTCGTGGTCTACGAAGGGTGTTAACGATGCTGGTCATATCAACGAGTACATAAAAAAGCATTCAAATAGCAATAAGCACATAAAAAATTCATTTGGCTTCTCAATGCTTGGAGCTGTAAGTATTGCGACGCAGCTAAGCAGAGCATATCAGGAAGCAACGCTAAACGTTAATGAGCAAGTCAAAAAACTAGATATAGGTATATTATCATGGATAATCGATTGCATCAAATTTTGTGGAGCATTTGAAGTTGCTTTGCATGGACACGATGAGACGAAACAGCAGATAACCCCGGCGTGTTTTAGGTCTTATAAATCTCATTGGCAGTCTGGAAAATGAGGTAAAAGAACATATTGAAAGCAACAAAGTATTAAAAGGGTTATCTAAGACCATTCAAAATGAATTACTTGACTGCATGTTGGAAGTATGCCACGAAAAAATAGCGGAAGAATGAGGTGGCCTATGTTGCTATTGATGAAACTACTGACACATGTGAAAAAGTTCAGTTGGCTTTAGTTTATAGATATGAAAGAAACGGTGTTATAGAGGAACGGTTTCGGGGCGTCTTTAATCCTCCAGACCAGACTGTCAGTTCAACTGCAGGTTGTATGTTGAAAGAACATCTGGATGCTACAAAACTACTAGATGCCGAAAACTTTGAATAATTTTCTCGATTTTTTCCTGAAACAGAACAGCATTGTCAATGAAGGTTATAAAGAACTTGAAAAAAGCAAACTTTGAGCCGAGCTCAGCATTTTGTATGAACGTTTGAAATTCAGGAAGACAGAAGGTCCTTTTCCGCTATTGTAGTTGTTATTGAAGAACAAACTGCAAAACACCTTTGGTGAAGTGACCAAGGTTTTAAGAACTATTGTGACAATTCCCATGTCTACTGCAGAACCAGAGCGCTGTTTCTACTCTCCGAAAAGGATAGAAACCTTTCTGAGGAACACCATGACTCAAGATCGGCTCACCTCTCTCGCCATGTTATCTATAGAGAGGAAGCTTCTCGCAGAAATGCAGGACTTCAACAGCAGAGTGATCAACACATTCTGCACGAAGAAACATCGGCGCATCGACTTCATTTTTCGAAACTAGTTTAGTTGCATGGACTTTTCCCCGCATCATGCTGTTATTTTTCGGCACGAGCCGCCACTGGGATCACACTGTAGATCTCGGACAAGAGACTGGCTGCTGCACTTAGAAGCATAAGTGACATCAAGCTTCTGCAAAGAATGTCACTGGAGACCGCCATGAAGCTTTTCCAAGTCAACGTGCTACCAACGCTCACAGACAGATTAAAAGTACTATAGGAGCACCTATCACGTAAACAGCTACGAGGACTGGAAAGCACGAAACCGAGATACCTTAAAGAGGGTTCTAGGGGTATCTAAATTCACCCGATCCCGGTACGTGAACATTTTAACCCGGGAAACCTGCTTGATAGAGGATTTAGGACTGCATATGCCTCTACAGCAAACTCCGGCATACAAGGAACTTACGAGAACTACGAGAGAAAAGGGACTCGATCGAGGAAAGTTTTTACAATACATACAGACGCACTGATAAATAAGGATTGGATGAAAGAGGAGTACGAATTGAGACATTTGGTGACACGATTTGCAATACACGGCTTTCACCACCGTATCTGTACGAAGAAATCGTTCCACAGGGCCAGCCTGGAGTGTGTGTGTGTGTGTGTGTGCGTGCGTGTGTGTGTGTGTGTGCGTGCGTGTGTGTGTGTGTGTGTGTGTGTTGTGTGTGTGTGCGTGCGTGTGTGTGTGCGTGTGTGTGCGTGCGTGTGTGTGTTGTGCAATGCACAGTGTGATACGCATCACGTGATGACTTACAGGAATAGAACAGTCTCTCTGACGCAGTTTTGTTCAGAACAAAGTTCTCTTTGAGGGAAATGTATATATTTGTACCTGATGTAATATGCAGATTATCCACACTGTGTGCACTAAAATTTATTATTATTATTATTATTATTATTATTATTATTATTATTATTATTATTATTATTATTATTATTATTATTATTATTATTATTATTATTATTATTATTATTATTATTATTATTATTATTATTATTATTATTATTATTATTATTATTATTATTATTATTATTATTATTATTATTATTATTATTATTATTATTATTATTATTATTATTATTATTATTATTATTATTATTATTATTATTATTATTATTATTATTATTATTATTATTATTATTATTATTATTATTATTATTATTATTATTATTATTATTATTATTATTATTATTATTATTATTATTATTATTATTATTATTATTATTATTATTATTATTATTATTATTATTATTATTATTATTATTATTATTATTATTATTATTATTATTATTATTATTATTATTATTATTATTATTATTATTATTATTATTATTATTATTATTATTATTATTATTATTATTATTATTATTATTATTATTATTTATGAGGAGCTCTGAAAAATTAAGTTTATGCAAACATCCCTAGGGCGATAGACCAACTTAAAGAGAACATTACTAATAAAGTAAATCATCGGCTCAAGAATCAGGTGTCAACAAAAAGATAATCGTATTGTGCAACACATTACGATGATGGTGGAAGGCACTTTAAGTATCTAAACCGGTAAGTCTAATCCAGGTTATATTTACCCCATATTCACATCGGAGTTTGCTTGTTACCGAGTTAACATAGTATAATATAATCAATTCAGTGGGATTTATAGGTTTTACGTAGGACAACCTGCATAAACGTCTTATTTATTAATAATATGGGGAACAATGTAACTCCACCGTAATTAGACTCCACCGCTCTACAATCTTTCAGGTCTTCAGGTAGGTCTTGAATATATTAATGTATCTGTTAACATCATTTCACCCCAAGTCTCTTAAAGACTTCGGAATTGGCTTGTATTGAGACCCAATAATTAGGTTATAGTAAATTGGTAGTATTTAGAATTCTGCGTTGTCTCTATCTATAATTCAGCTCCTAACTTACTCTACCACCTGCTCCCATATCCTTCCAGTTACACCCGTAGTTACAAAGTAGACTGTAAACCCTTTAGGTTAAACCCCTTTAAGTACACAACAATCTATTATGCAACAATATAAACTTCTTAGTTAATAAAACATGGAAAATGACACAATATTACTTTAGTTACAATCACTATACAAGCTTGCAATCCCCACAGGACCTGGACCAATCGTTACCAAAACTCGAAGAGGGAATTCAGACTTCATCAATCGACGATAGAAGATTTTCAGAAGAGGTGGACAAAGGAATACCTGTTATCCACCATGTACGGCAGAGGACCGGAACGGATGGAACATTGAAGGTCGGAGATCTCCTCCAAGAAGATGTACGCCCACGACAACTATGGAGGAGAGCCCGCATAGAGCGGGATAAGACGGTCTTTGAGAACCGAGCGTGTCCAAACAAGTGACGGCCAACATATTGACCGACCTGTACAACTTCTCATCCCCTTGAAGACTGACCAGGGTAGAAAGAATGTCGGAGAGGAGTGAAACATCTTCAAAGACATTGGTGAAGAGGCAGTGAAATATCCTTGTAGTAGAGTAATTGAGATTAAATATGCGATGTATTAACTATTCCGTCACACAGTCTTTGCAATACCACGAAGTAGTTACCTGGAAAGAAGAGAAGAAACATAATTAGTAATATACATAGATACACATACAAAAATAAATATAAATACTATATAAAGTTTATAAAATTAATTAATGCGCCACTAATGCACGTTTGCCTAATTTAATTTCAGAACTTTTATACTACGAATAGCCTGTTGCTATCTTCATTGTGAACGAATTGCTCAACTCATAAACCTTATAACATAGGAAAAACAAAACAAAACACAAAAACACAAAATTTAGTTAAAACACAGAATTAGTCACTTGTGACTTTAAATAATTCCAATACATTTTCTTATTAATTTGAATTTTTCAATACATTGTACCTTTTTTTGGAAATGTACAGTCACAGTTCTTATTTCATGATCATGCAAAGCGTATGTAATTTTTAAGACATCACAGAACAGCTTACTTTGAAGGATTTGAATATCACTCAAGCCTTATGTGGGCCTCTTTTACTTAAGCCAAAATATGTAAACGAATCATTTCTGCAAAAATGTTATTGAAATTAACATGAAAGTCCAAAATACATTACACCTTAAGTTGACATATTTATGCCAAGAATAACAGACATTACTTTTAAAAACTACTTGTTATATTTACATTATTCCCTCGATCCATTTTTAATAAAAATCTACTTAAAAACTGTTGTTCTGTCTACTACACGTTAACAGTAGAAATGCTTGCTTACATATTCCTTCGCAGACACAATGGAAATAAGGCAAACAGAAGCGATAGTCAAATGTTTTAAGAGCTGTTCGGTATATGATGGCTTTAAAATTCTGTATTCTTTGCATCACTTACTTTCTATTTGCCAAAGTGTTAAATTTGGAAAATTCTACCCCATAACATGGAAATGCTTTGCTCCCTAAAAGTTTTTTTTCCTTTACACAAACTGTGTGCTTTAAAGAGAAGTATATTATCTGTGTAGCAATATTGTGTCTGTCTCTTACTTTTAACTAGTTATGCAAATGCTATTCAAAATTAAGTGAACTTAGGAAGATATTCCCAAAAACTTCAAGATATACATTTCATTTATTATTAAAGTATGTTAAACACATGGTACTACTATTTTTCTGAAAATCAGAGCTTTTTAAAAAACATTTCCATATAAAGCGTGTAACTATCCAACACGGACGGAAGACAGATTGGACAATTACATCCAATGGTAAATTGTATGATGTCTGTCCAATACCTAACCTGTGTACAACTATTAGAGCACTAACCCGCCGAGACCTGGTACTAATAACCTGACTATGCATTGGTCACACTGCGCTTACTCATTCCTACATTCTGTCCCGTGAACTTCCTAAATGTACCCTGTGTACTCTCACAGTACCTGTACATGTACTCTCACCTTTCATCATCTCGTCAATGCCGAAGATACACTGACCAGCGACTTCGGTATGGAGTCTCTGAAAACCTTCAACTTGCTTTGGACGTTCAACAGTACCATTGGAAAATTATCAACCTTATCAAATCATGCAATGTTATCTTTAAATTCAAAGTAAACGTATCTTTGCAGTACACTGAACGTGAATATTTGGTATTTTGCCAATTTTTTGTTTACGCAACTGCTAAACCGTAACAGAAAGAATCTTACTGCATCAAAAATATAGATTTCATTAATGCACACAATTTATATGAAATACCTTATTTTGTGCAGTGAAACATTTCGGATATGATCCTGGATGTTTGTTTTGAATTTTCCAGTACGAATATGTTTTTCTCTAATCGTAAAATGACCATTTAAATTAATATATAAGAGACCAAAATACGCTAATGTGAGTAAGGTCTTAATGTGTATATATATCCTAAGCCACACAAATATAGCATATACATTGACACAGTCATATATAAATACATATAAGTTATATATTATACATAGATATTTATTTACTTTAACTTCAATAACTCGTATACTGGTTTTGTAGATTAGTTCACATATACATTCACACTTCCAGACTTGGGGGACTTAGGAAATAATCTTGGCTAGAGAAAATCTCCCATCCCCCCAAGCGGGAATCCAACCCGGAACCAGAGGGTGGTCTATCGGCGATATTATTGGAGCAGCGCTACTTTAAACACGTTCTTAGAAAACAACAAGCAAGAGAGGGAGGGACAACCGGGGTCACGCTGACATTAGTTTTGTTTGTCAATTAATCGATCATTGCCAGATAATAATCAAGACACTGTGCTAAACTCGGATAGCAATAAAACTTGCTCGTGTCGTGTGTACTCTATATTTCGTCTCTACGACTTTGGGGGAAAAAAGCTACTCGCCCAGTGTTTCATACCTAAGTTGGAAGCAGAAAAGTTTGAAGATCTACCTTAACACGACTTTAATCTTTGTCTAATCTCACTGTTCTTACAAACGCTTATTCCTCTATCCATTGCATGTTACCCCATTGCTAACTTTTGTAGGTGCAAGGGAAATATGAAAATACAGTGGGGCTTTAAGCAATAGCCAAATGCTTTAAGAGCTCGTCGCTATGTAATTGGGGATACCGTTCTCTCTGTATGGCCAAGAGATAAAAAACGAATTAAAATATTTCTATTTTAACAAGATCTACACTTTTGTGTAGTGAAGACTTATCTATATCTTACGGTTTACCAATTTTTACCATCGGGTTTTGGTTGTAGGTTCCATTAAAGAACAAGTAGTACTAACACATTCAACAATGTGATAGCTACTGAAAGATATTATCACGTAAGAAATTTCTAATATCTCAAGACATCATCAGAAAAATCATGTGCATGGAGTAGCAAAAGGAATGGCGAGTGTTGAACAAGAGACGGAGGACATCTTTTCATTGTTTTATAAAACTCCATTATTTACAGGTAAGTGAGTTCTTTTGTTTTCCCTCTCTCAAATGTTATAATATTTATAAGGGTTTAGAATATAAAGTACACTACCTCTCAAAAGCTTTTGTACAGTCTGCTTTTCTACAATTAAAAAGTGTATAAGGCCAAACAAAGCTAATTTCATATAATATATGATAGAAATCCATGGAAACATAACTAAAATGTACTATGCTACCTTTTGTTTGTCAGGCGTTTTGAAAACGTAGCATTTGTTGACCTTTATAGGAGCACTTATCCTAATATTCTTTTGGATGTCACAGTATGTCTGTGATTTCCTAGATTTCGTTGACAGACGTTCTGTAAATGGGCATTGGCGTTAAACAGCACTTTGGTACTTCATAAGCAGGTGAATGATACACATCGTTGCTGTGCAGTTGTCAAGTCTGAAAAGGGTAAAAGAAGGGTGCTTTCAGCAGAAAAACATGCTGAAATGGTAGGTTTGCGAAAGCAGGCCATACCATTCATCAAGGTACCATACAAGAACAAATTTCCTTGGTAAGCGTCCCTTACACTGTAAAGAGATTTGTAACAATAAGGATCGTTAGCGAAAGGGGAGGTTTAGGGTGACCTCGAAAGGTGAGGATAAACCTTTAATAATGGCCAGCAAACATGATCGTTTCAAAACAGCATCCAGCTCACAGCAGAACTGATCCAGTTGAGGGATGAATTCTGTGAGTGTTTCTACAAAGAAAAGACCGCTTCAGGATGCACATCTGAAAGGTTGCATTGTTACAAAGAAACCCCTATTAAGAGCTGTCAGTAAATGGAAAAGATTAAAATAGGCCAACAGAAATGTAAATTGGGTGTTGATCAGTGGAAAAAGATGTTATTTACGGATTAATCTATGATTAAGCTATATGGTTCAAAACGTCACTAGTTTGTCCGAAGGGTAAAAGGTAAACGTATGGCACGTCAGTGCACATCCCCTACAGTCAAGCATTGGAGGTGGTTCGGTGCTGGAATAAGTTTTGGTGGCAAAAGAACAGGCGATAATAGTGCAAATGAAGTAAATGTGAACAAGGAGATTTAACACATTTACCAACGCCATGTAAAATCACCTGGAATGCGGTTAATTGGCTAGTATTTCACTCTGCAGCACGACAATGACCCCAAGCATACATCTTTACGCTGTAGAAGGTACGCTGAACGACTGGATCAGAGGCAAGACTTGAAGCTCTTGGTTTGGTCCCCTCAAGGTCCTTACTGCAATCTCATTGAATTACTTTGGGATCATTTGGACAGAGAGGTCAGAAGGAAAGAACCCACTAATGTAAATGTATTGTGGAGTCATGTGCAAAACGTATGGAAGGATATTTCTGAAGATACACTAGCGCACTTAATAGAAAGGGTGCCCAGAATTTGCAAAGCCGTAATTAAAGCAAGGGAAGGTTACTTTGAAGAGAGAAAAATCTAACATACATTGCTGACTTTCATTAAATATATTGTTATGACTGCATATTATGTCTCTCTTATTCCATTGTTTCAATAAATCCTAAAAATGAGGTGTGTTCAAAAAATTATGAGCGGTAGTGTAGCTTTGGAAAGACCATATATATCAATGATTAATAAATGTCCTTTCTTTCAGGAAGGCTAATTCTTGTTCCTTTCACGTATTTGCATCCGATGAAAACCTGATGAATTGATTTCGCATGACCTGCGGAATCCAAACCTTTCCTTTTGTATACCCTCCACTAGGAATTCTTAGAAAAACTAACTTTTTATTTACTTCCAATAAACGTTTAAATAGCGCATTTCATTGTAGGTATAAGAGGATACAGGAAAATGAAGTAATACTCAAATATACCGAAAAGTGGGTCGTCACTTGCTGACATTACATTTCCTATTCCTTCTACACCATCACAGAAAAAAAGCTAAAAGATAATAGCAGTCAAAAACTGACACATGCGAAAAAATTCAAACCAATATCTCGGAAATGGCTGTCGTCAAAAACTGGGTTACTTGAAACAAATCGTGTGTTTTAAAGAATAGAATAGCATTTTTATTGTCACATAACGTTTACATTGTAAGCCTAGCTGGTAAACTGGTGAGTCGTCAAGTTATACGTAAAAGAAATTTAAAAGAAAAACTAATTCTAATGTGTATGTACATAAATTATCAATTACAAGTAATGCAGTAGTTATGACATTGTGTCATCCATGAATTCCTGTATGGAGTAATATGTCTTATGTAATAACAGATCTTTTACACTTTTATTAAATAGTTTCAGAGTTTTTATTTCTTTGAGTCGTTGGGGTAATTTATTGTATATTTTTATACCCATATAATAGGGTGTTTTTTCCATATAATGTTAATCTATACATGGGGTATTTTATGCTGGACTCTTTCCGAGTGCCGTAATGATGACGATTTTGTTTTTGGATAAGTTTCTCATAATTTTTATATACATAGGTGGATAACTCTAAAATATATACTGAGGGCATTGTTAGAATTTTTAATTTTTTTGAATAGTGGTTTGCATGAATCTTTAAAGTTAGCATGTAACATTATACGTATTACCTTTTTTTGAATTTTAAAAACAGTTTCCCATCCCGATGCATTTCCCCACAATATTATACCATAGGCCAAGATGGAATGAAAATAGCTGTAATATACAATTTTTTTGTTTATATATTCATCATATTTGTCAGGCATAACATGTTATAGCAGGCCGAATTCAATTTTTTGGTTATATGTTCAATATGGATATTCAATTTTAAGCATTCATCTATGTGCATTCCTAATATCTTACTATAACCCTTTATTGTAGAACTATTATTATTGTCTACATTATCTTGTTTCAGATTAGCATTAGCAGCAGTTTTAAATTGTATAATACTAGTTTTTGTTTTATTTAAGCTCATACCATTATCAGTGAACCATTTGTCTAAGCTATTTAATGCATTGTTTATATCAGTTTGCAAACTATTATGACTTATATTTTGTAAAATAACTGATGTGTCATCTGCATACAATATTGGATACCCATTTATACTTTGAGGTAAATCTAATTTGTTCCTTTTTTTTTCTTTCGTGGTATATCGGTAATAGAAAGCTATTTAGGGAATGATTCAACTGTCCCTTATTATTCATGGGGATATGCAGCATAGCAATACTTTTAAATTAAGAATATCGATGTTATTATACAGGCTGACTAATTCCAGACCATTCTTCAAAGGAAAACCGAACTTACCAGGAACTGTATCTTTAGTAGCTACCGTTATAATGCTGTACGATGACTATCAAGTGTTTTGTAACGTATGCTATTATAATGAAGTAAGGTTAAATGAATGGGATACGCCACTAAAAGGAGTTACTTAATCATCAGAGAGCGAGAGAG
>JAUKNK010000425.1:222500-230420 GCA_030765055.1 Mantis religiosa | reverse complement strand
TTTAAAACTTAAAGTGTCTATATTAATGAATTGTGTTAATTGAAGCATTGCATGAATTAATTTTAAGTAGATCAGTTACAGAGAGATGATGATTTCGATTTAAGTGGTTTCAATTTAGTAGTATTGAGAAGTTGAAAATTGAAGATCAGTGTTTTGATAAATATTAGGTAATGTATTTGTTACGTAGCAAGTAGTTTTTATGAAATGTCTATCTTTGTATTACGTAAAATTAATGTTGGAACTTGTGAAAGAATCAGAAGTTGCTAACTAATGGCATTGTATCTTACGAGATATTCGGGCACAACGTACATATTCTTTTATTATGAGATAGTATTTAACGAGGGCTTTTGATCCGAAATTATGGATTCAGTAAATAAGACAAAGAGATGGGGTATATTTGTCAGATGTGAACAGGATTTTGTTTAATAACTCACTATGAGGTAGGGAAATCAATCATCGCAGGTGGTCCTGAGGTCGACACTTGAACGGAAGTGGCCTTCTTAGACTCTTCTTTAGTAACTGATGACCGTAACAAAAGGATACAAAAGTTCACATGTAACAAAAGATCGATTTGAGTAGAGGAATTCTGTGTGAATAACACACTTTCTTGAAAGGAATCTCACACAGCTGGACTGTCCGTCCAGGAAGAGAGGCGCGACCCGAGAAGTAACGTATTGGTTCCTGTGTAAATCACGAGTTAATCGTTATCGCGTAATATGCGTTTGACAGGTGGCAACTCCAGAGAGTAATATAGATTGGTTTTCCTTATTCAGAAACTTCGCGATTTAGGTGATTATAAAAAGAGGAGTAATTAAACGAGTTTTAAACTTGGATGCCGGTGTTATCAGTGCCATCCTTACTCATATATATATATATATATATATATATATATATATATATATATATATATATATATATATATATATATATATATATATATCCACAAGTACAGTCAGAGGAAGCTCTTGCCCTCAGCTGAGGCTAGAGAGCGAATCGCTTCAAATTGGCATGACTTTACCCGGAAGAGCGGTGATACTTTATAAGTGGCGCATTACCGGCGTCATATCCTCAGATCATGTTGAGTGCATCCCGAATTGAGAAAGTGGTATCTCGGAGATGCAGTGCCGTCCCTGGATTCAAGCCCTTATATGCAGCAGTGGCGGAATGGGAGCTGGCGGACCGGTCGACTGGGCTCAAGCGCCGACCTAAAAAACTCAGTTTTGTAAGTCCGCTGCGATGTCCCCAGAGTCGGTGATTTCTAGTCTGATGAGCGTTGTTGGCCTTCCACGTTGGGACATGCCAGTATACCTAATGGAAGAGGACAATCTCTGTTATGCTGAGGCGTAAATGTAGTGTGTGGGAAGAGTAAACGGAACCCCGCAGATTACTACGCTGTGCCTCCCGAAGAAAGAGGGTGACTCTGGCGGTGGATGGTTTTTCAGTCGACGGGGAGCTATCTGGTAATTACGTATGATCGCGCTGGTTTAGACAGCGGATACTGCGGTTCCGCTGATTGTGCGGCGGCTGGTACTTGGTTTTCGGACTCCGGAGATGGCGAGGTTATAGCCTAGCTGAATGTCGGGAAGTGAACCCGGCGTGGTACACTAGGCTTCTCAATCTGCGCATGGTCGGCGGAGTTCCTAGTAGATGTGTTACTGTTGCTGGACTACCAGTTGGTGTGTCGCGTGTTCCCTACGGCTGGACCTGCTACTTCTTTCATTCATTGGTGGATCAAATTTTGAAACTAGGAAGAAGATAACCAAGGGTTGCCCTCAGGGTTCTATCTTGGGGCCCCTTTTTTGGGATATTTTATCAGAAGATTTATTAGAATTACTGGAAAGAGATCATCAGGTTTTGGATGTAATAGCGTATGCTGATGACATAGTCATAATGATGGATGGACAGAGCAGACTAGAGCTAGAAAATAAAGCAAGAGAAGTTACAAATACATTATCAAATTGATGTTTCAGAACAAAACTAAAAATTGCACCAAACAAGTCAAATTATGTGCTTTTTAAGGGAAATTTAAAGCGGGATCCTACAGTGAAGATAAATAATCAGAAGATTAAACGGGAAAAAGCGATGAGATATCTGGGTATCATGATAGATGAAAAATTTCATTTCAGAAAACACACGGAGTATATTAGGCAGAAAACAGAGAAAATAATGCTAAAGCTAGCAAGAATAACCAATTTAAATTTTGTACTTCCATTGCGTACCATACAGATATATCATAACACCATTTTTGCTTCAATTATGACGTATGCGGCAGCAGTTTGGGCAGAAAGGATGGACGATGTGCAAATAAGAAGATTGTTGAGAAGAACGCAAAGAAAAGTATTATTACGTCTGACAGGAGCTGTAAAAACAACACCAACTATGGCATTGCTAGTAACAACGGCCATTTGGCCGATTGATTTATTAATAAGATTGAAGGGCGCAACATTTTGGGCGAAAAAAGGAAATTTAGAAAAATTTTATAATATAACTGGAGTCAGAACAAACAAATCTTGGGTGATTAAAAATAGTTTAAAAGATAAATGGCAAAATGAATGGACAGAAAGTCTAGAAGGTAGAAGAGTGTTTGAAATTTTTCAGAACGTCAAAGAGAGATTAAAATTGAATTTTATTCAACCAACAAAGGGATTTATACATTATATAACAGGACACGGACCTTATAAGACCTATTGGAAGAAAATCAATAAAACTGAAAATGATATATGTGAATTATGTAACAAACAAGATAATCCTGAACATGTAGTATTTGAATGTGGAAGATATGCAATTCACCAACAAGAAGAGAGGCATGCGCTAGCAGGATATATCGTAAATGACATAATTCGAGATCCACAATTAGTAAATAAAGTACAAGTTTTGACTAACTTTGTAAGTAAGAAAGCATGGGAGGTAAAAATATTCAAAGGAGAAAGAGTTGATAATAGGCGAAGAATAGTACAAGATCCAAGAAGGAGTTCTAGAATACAAAATAGGATAAGACGGGAAGAGTTATTGAATAATCTAACAATGGAGGGAATTCAAGAAGAAGAAAGAGATCAACAAGAAGAAGAAGAATTAGAAGAGGTACAATTAGAAATTGATAATCTTAATCAAGTCAATGGAAGAAGATTCTTTGTAACCTCAACAGGAAGACAGGAATGGGCAGAGAGAAGAACATTCAGATCTAGGACAAGAGAGGGAGAGACATTTGCGGAATATAGAAGTAGATTACAAGAGGAAAGAGAAGAGTAGAGTGAGTAATAAGAAGAGAAGTATCAGCGTGAGTTCAAAATAGAGTTGACTGCATGGGCGGCGGAGGGAGAGAGTGATGGCGGAGGACATAGTGGACTACAGCATTAGTAGATTTAGATGTAGATTTAGAAAATAAGGATTTTGTAATTTTTATAGTTGTTTTCTTTTTTTTGCGTTTATTTCTGTTATTTTATTTCATTTTATTTTTGTAGATTAGTATTCTGAGAGATTTGTATAATTATAACAATTGTAAGGATTTTATGGAAAAATAAAGAGAAAATTTGGATATATGCCCCGGTATAGTTGTCTAGGTGCCGGGGTAGAATATTCAGATTTTTTTTATTTATTTATTTATTTATTTATTTATTTATTTATTTATTTATTTATTTATTTATTTATTTATTTACTCCCGATTCTTAATTCGTGGAATCCCAAAAACCCAGTCTAATTTGACATTAAGTGCTAAATGATCTTGTATGAGTTTTAAATCACACTCCAGTCCAGTTTTAATTGTTAGCATCTACGCTAAAGAAATGGAATCACAACTGGGTAGGAAGGTATCAATTTATCACAAGATTTAACATAGCTTATCAATATATTTCCTGAAAAGGATGATCTTGTTTATTGCAGCAATGTGGGGAAACTATGCATCAGCTAGGCAGAAAACATATTCTTGATGTGTGGTACTTACTTATGGACTTTTCAAAGTCAAGATAAAAGGTGTTTTCCTACACAATGATAATATTTATCCTTCGGTACGAATAGAAAATATGTGGAGATCTAAAGGTTATAGGTCCGATAAGTGGAATAGAACAGCGATATCTCAAATATTGTTGCTTTTTGTATGAATGGAGCTCTCGGTATAGAGCTAATCATTACAAAGTGAAGAAGTAGGCTATCAGTCAGTTTAGTACTAGGTGCGACATATCTTAAATTTTAGCCACTCTTAGATTTTCAGAAAATATTGTGGTCGATGGCATTGTAGTGCTTCGGCGACGAGACGGAGCCCGGCGCGTGGGCAGGAACGAAAGAGGCTCCAGAGCACTCGCACTATTGTTGCTGCCCAGAAATTTCTCGGAAGGTCTACGGTATTCTAGGAACAATGCCTGGGAGGAGTACATACCGGCAAAGTGTTAGTAGAAGCGGCAGTTGTGTTTTGCTTATTGGGGCAGTCGGAGATTGAAGTCTATCGCGGTGATATCTTTCATTTGCTTTCGTGCGGCGGAGCACCGAGTCGGCCTTGGAGACAGATGATTGTCAATTTCACGTCTTTTTACTGCTGCATTAGTTGTTCTAGATTTCTATAAACCAGATTTCTCAATCTGCGTAACCAACGCAGTCACAGTATGATTACCACCGCTCCTTGTAAAGCTGTTCTTAAAGAAGTATTTCATAAAAAACGGTGAACAAAGATGGGAATGGATTTCAGCATTTATGAGACAAATTTACCAGGTTAAGTGAAGGAAATATAAAATCGGGCATTTTTATTGCTCCTCAAATAAAAAAAATAAAAAAAAATCAGCAGGATACTGTGTTCAAGGAAAAAACTTATAGAAACAGAAAAGGAAGTAAGAAGTGAGTTCAAAGACTTCTGTTCAGAATTCATGGGAAGTTAGAACATCGAAGCTGCGAAAATTTTGTTAACGGCTTATAAGGTAATAGGGTACAATATGTCCCTTAGAACAAATTTCCTGCATTCCCATTTTACCTTATTTCCACCGAGCTTGGAAATGGTCGAGATGAACATGGAGAAAGCTTTCATCAACAAATAACCCAAATGGAAAAGAGAAATGAAGACAAATTGTATCACAAGATGCTTGCTGAGTACCGTTGGTTTCCTGTTTGTGAGTGTTGCGGGGGCAGCTTCCAGAGAAACATTCTAATATCACTTAGATATATCTGACTAAAAAGCTCTCTACCGTTCAGTCTTATAGCATAATAAATAAAATGGGTAAAATGAGGCTCAAATAAGTCAAGGATCCATAGAGCTTAGAGTTACCCGACATTCGTCTTTCAGAATAGGGGAAAACTCTAGAAGAAAACTTACCCATGTAGCTCACCCTGACCGAAATTCCACCTTGGGATACCTGGAACGCCTATCTGACCGCTAACATCTACGCTACCGAGGCGGGCGTCCAAATCTTCCATAAATGAAAGTGATCTAAAGTACATATAGAAATAAAGTAGTTTGGAAACGCATACTTTTCATAAGAGAATATAACTTTTGCTAATAGACTCCAAGGAAAAATAATTAGAGCACTTTATCGATTTACGATAAAATGAATTCAGTGCACGAATATTTCGTCACTTTTAAAATATTCTCGAAATGTTCCTCTAAAACCAAACTATATAAAAATATAATAAAAAGGACTTAACGACGTACTTCTCGTAAATGTGGGAAAGATTATTTTGCTGTATGATCATTGGAAATATAGTAGGTAATTATTGCATAGCTACGTCATTAACAGACTACGGAAGAGGTTTCGGTTGCAAATCAAATTTCAAAGTCTTATTCCATTAGAAGTAATTTAGAGTGTGTACAAAAAAGAATAAAGTTACGACTAATCAGTCATCTCTTAAAAGTAATAAGTCACTATCTGGTTTAAACCCACATCGAAATATGGTTCGAAGTATAACAGGAAGGATCAAAGAAGTATATACTTCCAATAAGAAAGGCAAAGAGAGTATGTAGAACAATATGTTATAATTACATATATAATTCCTGCAGCTTTTGTTACAAATGTGAATATGACTTGTGGGAATAGCGACCAGAAGGTTAAACAATCCAGTATAGCAGAACGTAAATAAAATTGTTGTATGCTATTTTTAAATACATTTGAACAAGTTAGCTCATGTTAATCTACATACGGCTGTAGTTTATGAAGTGATGCCTTTGCTAATTATGTCATACAGGCGCTCGTATTTATTTAAGGATTATTAACTTACAATCTAAGCACATATCTGAGCAGTTTACAATGTTGACACTGATATACATAGTAACTTTAATTAAATAAAATATGTGTAGAGTAAATGAGACCGCCGTCTTGGCTTTGAATTCTGATGTAATGACTATTGCTATGTATGGATCTCCCATTTTACTGGAACACATGTAATGATATTTATTATTGTATTAGGTAAACATCCGATAAAGCCTTATCCAGATAACTCATCCTGACCGAGATTCGATCTCAGGTCTCTTGAACTGAGGCAGACCTACCACCTCCTAGACTACAGGGGTGGATTTGTTGTTTGGTAATGAGGCAATTTCCCAAGGTGATGTTAAATACATCTACTTCATGATGCCTTATTGTGTTACTTACAACCTGTTCACAGTTGCAGATATATGTTGTGCTGTTTCTTACTCTTTATTAGAGAGGCGGCAGATATTTAACTTTATGCTTCATACAGCAGTAACATTTTAGAGGACATGTCCAGATAAAAACCAGTGCACACTGAGTTGGGTTTAAATACACAAAATTTACATTATTCACATTCCGTATAGACGTATGTATACCAAACTTAATAGGATTAAGCCCAGTACTTTCCAAATACGTAACAATGATTTTCAAGACAATTCTTATACCCTAACCTAAAGGTTTCCCTGCCACACAAAATGATATATCATTTTCTCAAAAATATTTGAACAGATTTTGTTTAAACTAACATAGTTTTAAAGTGTAGCTCTCGTGCAAAATGAAATGTATGTTTAAAATTTTCTGGGAATAGTCCAAAGTTTCTATTCATTCTGCATGATTTTAGCGTAACTGGAAAACTGTGAGAGATAGATAAAATTTACTATGGAAAATTGATACCAGCATTTGTCACATGTCACAAAATGTTTTATGGTGAATCCTAACGTGCAATTTCATAGATATACCTCAAAAGAACAAAATTCATTTTACATTTTCATGTACTCCTTAGAAAGAAACACAATTTAAATATACATTGAAATCATTTTTATGAAACCAAAAATCTAAAAGCAGGGTGAATAATATGTTTATGGAATGGAAAAACTGTGGCTCAAATCCCTGCTAATGCATTGCATTCTTTGTTCTGATTCTATCTTAGAGAATGGAAGTATCCTGAAAGTTGTTTTGATGTAATTCTCTCTTGCTACCATACAGATTTATTTTAGACACATAAGCTTAATTAATACTTGAGGTATTGTTTTGTCTAATTATAGAAATGACTATGTAGTATTTATTTATTGTTGTTTCCTAAGAAGTAAAAGCATTTGTATGTTCTTAAATCAATATTACCATATACTGTGAGTATTATACAAGTGATATTTAATGTTATTGAATCACATTTCAATGAAAAAAGAAACATTAACAAAAAGGTTAAGTATTTATTCTGAAATGTTGATATCAAAGTTTTTAGTGTAATACAATTCTTTCCCTGTTTTTCTGTGAGTATTAAGAAGCAAAAAAGGTACAAAATTTATATCTTCTTAAGTGTTATCTTTTAACCGATTTATCAATATGTTCTGTCTGTTATTCTCTAATATCACTTGTTCAGTATTGATTTCAGTATGCGTAATTAACGCACTTCCTTATCCGTCATGTGATCCTAGAAGATGAAACGCGGAAACGGGGATTCAAAGGAAAATTTGCCGCCAATTGTGTATTCAGTGACAGTATCACTTCTTTGAGTGTTCTGTTTTCCTGGTCT
>JAUKNK010000425.1:215000-217500 GCA_030765055.1 Mantis religiosa | reverse complement strand
AGTAGAAACGCATCGGAAATATACCCCTCAAGGCGTGTTAGATTATCGACACTTGAGCGATGGCGACGAAAACCGCATTGCAAGTTGGACAGATGGTTATGTTTTTCTAGCCACCAATTCAACCGAGCGTTTATCATTCGCTCCAACGTATTACAGATGACACTCGTTAGGCAAATGGGGCGGTAGCTAGATGGTAGCGTGCGGTCCTTTCCGGGTCGAGGGATGGGGATGACGATACCCTCTCGCCAGGAGGAAGGGAAAACCCGCTCATGCCAAATGCGGTTATAGATGTTTAAAAGGAAACATAGCGCCTCAGATGGAAGATGTAGCAGCATCTGTCGGTGTACGTCATCGGGACCTGGAGAAGAATCCTTTGCTAACGCCAGAGAATGGGCGAGCTCGGCTGCGGTGAAAGGTTGATTGTACAGCTCGGTGCAGTCACTATTAAAATTAAGTGGTACCCGCTCTGCCTTTTCCTTAATAGGCAGGAAGAGAGCGTCATAGCGGGCAGTTTGGCTAGCAGCAGCAAATATGGTAGCTAGGGCTTCAGCCATGTCCTACTTGGTGGTGCACATGGAACCGTTGATTTGCAAGGCCGGGAATTACCGTCCGGCGATACTTGCTATAAATCCACCGAACAGCTGACCATACTTAATGCGTAGAGCTGCGCCGGGAAAGCGAAGACACATAGGCTTCCCAGGATTTACGCTTTGCATTGCGCAGTATAAAGCGTGCCCTAGCGCGAGAACGTTTGAAGGCGACGAAGTTCCCTTCCGTCGGGTGCCGCTGAAAAACGCGCAAAGCACGTTTGCGTGCTTTGACAGCCAAACTGCATTCCTCGGACCACCACGGTACAGGGATACGACGTGGTGTAGGTGAACCTCGAGGAATGCTGGATTCTGCTGCGAGCAGGATCGAGCAAGTAAAATATTCGACCATTTCGTCGATGGTGTCGAAACCATCGTCGATGAGATGTATGAGGGATTGGAATTTTCCCCAGTTAGCTTTGGAAATAATCCAGCGTGGATGTCGAGAAGGTACACATTGGCGGCCAGAAAAATGAATGTTAATGGGGTAATGATCACTGCCAAAGAGGTCGGAAAGTACTGACCACTCAAGTAGTGGTACTAATGACGGACTGCAGAAAGAAAGTCTAGTACGGAATGTGTACCATAAGCGGATGATAGGAATGTCGGGTCACCAGTATTTAGCAGAAGCAGGTCAGACTTATCGAAGACGTCTACGAGGAGGCATCCACGGGCGCCATCTGTGTCTGATCCCCAGAGCGTGTGGTTGGCATTCAAATCTCCCACAAGGAGTAGTGGTGAGGGGAGCTGAGCCAATAGCGCTAGAAGATCCCGCTCTGGAACTATACTGAGCGGCGGCAGGTACATGTTACAGATGGTAAAACTGATGCTCTCCAGCTGTAGTCGGACGGCCACAGCTTGCAATGGTGTGGTGAGAGGAACGTGGGCGGCGGAAATGTTAGGCGCCACTAAGGTAGCAACGCCACCGCTTGCACGCATACCTGCAAGAGAGTCGCTTCTAAATGCAGAAAAAGAGTGAAGGTGTAACGAGTGATTGGGATGTAAGTGGGTTTCCTTGAGGCAAATTATTGACGGTGACCGTTGAGAAACTAAATGTTGTAGGTCTTGAGCACGAGCTCGAAAACCATTGACATTCCACTGGATTATTTCCATAAAGAGTTTTTAATGGGCCGTTTTAACCTTTTTTTTAACTTGGCTGACTTGGGCCCTACGATTCTAAAATCGTTAGCCTCCTGTGACTCCGCTGATGATCGGGAGTCAGAACTCCTACGGCTCGTAGAACGAGACCGGGATCTAATAGAAGGCGAGCGACTTCGCGATCTATGTTGTGGTCGGGATCGGTTTTTCACATTTACCACGGGATGGTTGTTACCCGCTGATGGCTTGGTGGCTGGAGTCTGTACGGTTGAAGCGCATGTAGTGCTGGTGGATATACAAACTGTCTGAGACGTAGCTTTAACGGCTAGAAAGTCAGTCTGCGTGGATGCGTGGGCGACAGGGACGTGCTGAACAGCAACAGTGGTGTTGGGAGTACGGCGAGCTGCTGATGCATATCCAGTAGTAGTAGCAGGCTTTAATTGCTCAAAGCGCCGTCGTGCCTCTGGAAAAGTCAGGCGTTCCTTTACACGTAGCTCCTGAATGCTCTTTTCGTCCATGAATCTTGGGCACTGTCAAAAACTGGAGGGGTGACTGCCGCCACAGTTCACGCAACAAGGTGTTCGACTGCAGTTTGGATCGTCGTGCTTCGGTAGGCCACATTGCTCACAAAGAGCAGGATTGGTACATGTGACCTTAGTATGTCCGAACCGCTGACATTGGAAACAGCGCATGGGGTTCGGGACATACTGGCGGACGCTAGCACGTTCATAGCCGCAATAGATAAATTCAGGTAACTTAGTTCCAGCAAAAGATAGAAAGACTGTACGTAAGGGGTATTCCTTGCCATCTTGTTT
>JAUKNK010000425.1:177500-210000 GCA_030765055.1 Mantis religiosa | reverse complement strand
TGCTGCTGCTACTACTACCATTACCACCACCACTACTACTACCACTACCACCACCACTACTGCTACTACTACTACAACTACTAGTACTACTACTACTACTGCTGCTGCTACTACTACCATTACCACCACCACTACTACTACCACTACCACCACTACTGCTACTACAACCACAACTACTAGTACTACTACTACTACTACTACTACTGCTGCTGCTACTACTACCATTACCACCACCACTACTACTACCACTACTACCACCACTACTGCTACTACAACCACAACTACTAGTACTACTACTACTGCTGCTGCTGCTACTACTACCATTACCACCACCACTACTACTACCACTACCACCACTACTGCTACTACAACCACAACTACTAGTACTACTACTACTACTGCTGCTGCTGCTACTACTACCATTACCACCACCACTACTACTACCACTACCACCACTACTGCTACTACAACCACAACTACTAGTACTACTACTACTACTGCTGCTGCTACTACTACCATTACCACCACCACTACTGCTACTACTACTACCACCACTACTGCTACTACAACCACAACTACTAGTACTACTACTACTACTGCTGCTGCTGCTACTACTACCATTACCACCACCACTACTACTACCACTACCACCACTACTGCTACTACTACAACTACTAGTACTACTACTACTACTGCTGCTGCTGCTACTACCATTACCACCACCACTACTACTACCACTACCACCACTACTGCTACTACTACTACAACTACTAGTACTACTACTACTACTGCTGCTGCTACTACTACCATTACCACCACCACTACTACTACCACTACTACCACCACTACTGCTACTACAACCACAACTACTAGTACTACTACTACTGCTGCTGCTGCTACTACTACCATTACCACCACCACTACTACTACCACTACCACCACTACTGCTACTACAACCACAACTACTAGTACTACTACTACTACTGCTGCTGCTGCTACTACTACCATTACCACCACCACTACTACTACCACTACCACCACTACTGCTACTACAACCACAACTACTAGTACTACTACTACTACTGCTGCTGCTACTACTACCATTACCACCACCACTACTGCTACTACTACTACCACCACTACTGCTACTACAACCACAACTACTAGTACTACTACTACTACTGCTGCTGCTGCTACTACTACCATTACCACCACCACTACTACTACCACTACCACCACTACTGCTACTACTACTACAACTACTAGTACTACTACTACTACTGCTGCTGCTGCTACTACTACCATTACCACCACCACTACTGCTACTACTACTACCACCACTACTGCTACTACAACCACAACTACTAGTACTACTACTACTACTACTGCTACTACTACTACCACCACCACTACCACTACTACTGCTACTACAACCACAACTACTAGTACTACTACTACTATTACTACTGCTGCTGCTGCTGCTGCTACTACTACCATTACCACCACCACTACTGCTACTACAACCACAACTACTAGTACTACTACTACTATTACTACTGCTACTGCTGCTGCTGCTACTACTACCATTACCACCACCACTACTGCTACTACTGCTACTACAACCACAACTACTAGTACTACTACTACTATTACTACTGCTACTGCTGCTGCTGCTACTACTACCATTACCACCACCACTACCACTACTACTGCTACTACAACCACAACTACTAGTACTACTACTACTATTACTACTGCTACTGCTGCTGCTGCTACTACTACCATTACCACCACCACTACTGCTACTACTGCTACTACAACCACAACTACTAGTACTACTACTACTATTACTACTGCTACTGCTGCTGCTGCTACTACTACCATTACCACCACCACTACCACTACTACTGCTACTACAACCACAACTACTAGTACTACTACTACTATTACTACTGCTACTGCTGCTGCTGCTACTACTACCATTACCACCACCACTACTGCTACTACAACCACAACTACTAGTACTACTACTACTACTACTGCTACTACTACTACCACCACCACTACCACTACTACTGCTACTACAACCACAACTACTAGTACTACTACTACTATTATTACTGCTGCTGCTGCTGCTACTACTACCATTACCACCACCACTACTACTACCACTACCACCACCACCACTACTACCACTACCACCACTACTGCTACTACTACTACAGCTGCGTAAAAAAGAATACACGTAGTTCCTTGTGCTTTGCCTTAACTTTGGGCAGAACACTTTGTTTCCTTCAGTATCAGCAGTTTATGGCCTGCAACGTTATGTCATTTCGGACGATGTATGGGTGAAATGACGCCCAACTAAGTCCGGGGTTCAAGGAGCTTAGAGTTACCCAACATATTTGTCTATAAGGATAAGGGAAAATCCCGGAAAACTTCATCCAGGTAACTCGCCTTGACCGAGATTCGAACTACGCTACCGAGGCGGGCTGGGCAGAACTGTCCCTCCTATTTTCGTAACGGAATAATTATTCCTTAATTAAACTTGCAGCACGGTCCTTTCCTGTGAATAAAAGGTTAATTACTGAAAGAGTGCCCAATGTAAGCTGTCGCTTGGGCCAGTTTACTTCTCATGTAGGGTAACTGTTCCTATTTTACGGGCATCATTTGCCTTCACTGTTGACAGGATAACACAATACTGGAGGAGGTACGTACTGTCCATACCTGCAGAGAGAGGAAGCTTGCTTTTGCGTCGCCATGTGGACCATTCCTCTACCAGGATAACATCAACAATGAGGAGGTGTGTCAACTATAGAGTTTGACATCAATACTGTTAATGTGTTTACATATAATAAAACACGGAGCAGATGCAGGTGCAGAACTCTGATGTTCTTTTTGACTTCCTACTTAATAGTTACATTAAACAGCATAAACTACAAAGAACAGGAAGTCTGTCAAGTACAACTCTGTTTGACATCGATACCAATGGACATACTTTTAGACAATAAAAGACGGAAATAGTGCAAAACTGTTTCAGGAGATAACATTTAATACATTTTTGTTTCTTACTTTCTCTGCTACTTAACATTTATAGCAAACATAGTATTTAACGAAATCCTCTAAAATATTGGATATCGACATTTTTAGGGAAAATAGAATACATGAATAATTAAAAAATGGTATAAGCTGCTACATGAGTAGAAGGGAGGGCATCGCGCAAAAAACAAACGGTTCGTGACCACCTTGGTATTCACCTTCAGAATTTACCAAGCAATGTATATTGTAGTTACATGAAAATACCTATAAATGTATAACTTGAGTATTCTGCGGTTAGCATGTATAACATTCTCCGAGAAAGGAACGAAGGAAGGAGAGAAGAAAGGACGGGAGGAGGGAAGGAAGGAGGGACGGTAGGAAGAAGCAAGGAAGTAGAGAAGGAAGGAAGAAAGGAGGGAGAGAAGGAAGGAGGGAGAGAAGGAAGGAGGAAGGGAGGGAGGAAGAGAAAAAAGAATTCAGGGAGGGAAGGAGGGAGCAAGGGAGGTAAGGAGGGAGGGAGGTAAGGAGGTAGGGAGAGAATAACGGAATGAGGGAACCACGGAATGACGGAAGTAGGAAAGAAGGGAGGAAAATAGGGAGGGAATGAGGGAGTTAGAATCAATAACGTATGAATCCAAATCACATATGTGACGCTAGAGGGCTGCAATATCACGTGGTAAATTTGAAAGGCTGTTATTGCGGAAGCAATAATTTAAGTGTGAAACCTTTAATTTTTGTAGAGGCAGGAAACCTTAATCATTGTACCATCTGTGTTTTCATTACAGGTTACTTCCTAAAAATTTCAAGAACCTAATTAAAAAGCTATTAAGGTTTTAGTAATGAGTACATTTCAGTACTTAATGGCAACATTACATTGCTAACTGAAAAAAAATTACGTTTTGCCAGTTATAGTTTTGAATAGTTATATTATATTTATCACGCAAGATAAAAGTAATTAAGTTAATTGATGGAAATAAATTATTCCTTCATAATAGCTGTGATAGGTTTATATTTGGGTAAATACATTCAGCATGAAAAACACAATGCCATAGCAGGGATTTTAAAAACGGTTTTCCGGTGTCCGTCCAGTCGCTCCTAGCCATTAAGCCACCATGGTCTACAGTCCGTCATGAGATCAAATTCTCCAATTGACTCGTATTATTGAAATTAAATACTTACCATAAATAAGTCGCAGCAAACTGTGTGCATCTCGATTAAGGGGACCTCTAGCGGTTTACCGGGAAAACATACGTAAGCTATTAAATATAAAATAGCATAAAAATGCTGTCATTGAATGCTGAGAAATGGAACTTGTCAAAGTTTCGACATTTACACTTTTAATGCACTAAGATGGCATCAGCGACGAGGAGATGTGCTAAGTACAGAGTTTGACATCAATATCGAAGATAATAACGGAACAAATTGAAGAATTAGTGTGAAGAGAGCATTTAATGTATTTTTGCTTTTTATGCTATTTAGTACCGATGGTAAAAACGAAAATATTTAATTTCATTAAAACTTCGATATCTATTGTTCAGGGGAAATAGAATTAGTGCATAAAAATTATGTAGGCGTGTATTGGAATGGACAGTAGGACATAAGTAAAAAAAATATCCCGTCAGGCAAATGAGCTGCCTGGTATGTAACTTCAGAGTTTACCAAGGAGTCACAAGAACATTTCATGAAAGTTCATTATTTTGAGTAAGTCGTCACAGGTTTATACATTTATATGTGAAATAAAATGCATTACATGAGTATTCTACGTACAGCCTATGGAGTCCTCCTCATTTGAAATAACGTTCCTTAATTTTGTGTAACTAGTAAATCATTAGAGATTGACGTTCAGCTTGCTAAGTAGCATTACATTGATATGTTACTTCTGCTGTCTAAGGTGTTGTTTGTTCACGGAGCACGATGTTCATTGGATTATGATAGGAAACTGGATAAGTGCAGCTCCGTATCGAACTTTGATCTGTTGGGAACGTATTAGAAATATGAGAATATGTTTACCTTTGCTATGTTTAATGCAATAAGATTCTTGTACTAAAAAGAAAAGCATTTTTACATAAAGTCCCGCGATAAATCCGTTAAACATGATACTTAACGAGAGTTTCTTCCAAAGATGTGACAAACTTATGAACACCTCTAGTTAAATTCGCAGTGTACTTTGTTTATTCCTCCTCATTTTATATGAATGTAACCTAATGTTAGTAACTGGAACACAGTAGGAGATAAAAGCTTTCTACGCAAAATCGTTTATATAAAAGTAACACAAACACTGTATGCCAACCACTTTTAATAGCACTAACCTAACCAGAGGTTATCTTTATTGAAAGACGACAAATGAATTTTCAAAATTCTCATTCTGTTTCACAGTTCTGCGTTAAGCAACCAATAGATTTAGAGATAGAAATGGACGTACTCTAATCACTCTACCAGAACAACAAAAATAATGAGATCGCCATGGTGTTGCAGAAAAGTGTATGACTTGGCTTTTAGAACTCCCCTGTTCAAATCCCTTGGGGTCGACTATACCAAATAAAATTACTTCTTGCGGTAATAAAATTTCGATAGTCAATGTTGAGTTTAGTAACTTGAACGGGATATTCTATCGTCCCTTTCATTACTACATTTATTGTCCACCTTCTTCACTGTTAGACGACAGTAATGACGGATAAATTGCCATCCCTTATCCCAAACAATGAAAGTTTGATTTAGAGTGAATAGAGCTGTACTTTACGGAACCTGGGCTCAGTTGAGAGCAATTTTAACCATTTCATTAATTATCCAATATGACTTCTCATATCACGCACCAACCAGCCTCTTCCCCCCCCCTCTCTCTCTCTCTCTCTCTCTCTGTCTCTCTCTCTCTCTCTCTCTCTCTCTCCCTGTGCGTGTGAATGTGTGAAAGCACAGTGATTTAGAAATCATAATTCAAATTACAATAAAGTTCGGCAAAGTCTTTAATGTGCAAGTGTATTTTAATACTTTTGATTTGATTTATAGGCTACAATCCTGTGATGATTCTGAGGAAACTGTCTTCCAATGTTTGCTTAGTATTTGAAAGGTTGTAACAAAAGACATAAGCAATACAGGGATGAGACATTTTGATGTATTCTGTTAAGCATAAAAAGGTGTAATACTCTCACAGAATTCAAATAGATTAAAACTTTGCTTCACCTTTCCAACGTTTATTCTATTACGACCACATCAGGATTGAGAAGGTGTGCTAAGTAAACCTCATAGTTTAACATCAATACAGATAAACACGATTTTAGAGAATAACAGACAGAATAAATGCAAAAATTGCTGAGATAGCATTTAATGCCTTTTGTTTATTTATTTATTTTATTGTTTACTTACTTATTAACTTATTACGGATTACCTCCAGTGAGCCATGAGATCAAAAGCACGCTTTACGGAGTTCAAACACTGGAGTGTAAAATACAGTGGCTTCAGCTACAAGAGAGGATCAAGAACACGTTCAAACTGCTGGAAAAAGTCACCAATAAAATGCAATAATATTTACGACAAAAACGACGACTACTACTACTACTACTACTACTACTACTACTACTACTACTACTACTACTACTACTACTACTACTACTACTACTACTACTACTACTACTACTACTACTACTACTACTACCACCACCACCAACACAACCACTACTTCTACTACTACTACTACTACTACTACTACTACTACTATTACTCCTCCTACCACTACTACAAATGCTACTATTACTACAACTACTACTACCACAACTGCATAAAAATAATGCAGGTCGTACCTTGTATTTTGACTTAACTTTGGCCGAAACGTTTTTTTTTTTTCAGTTTAGGTCCTCCAACGTTAAGTCATATTGCAGATGAATGAAATGGGTGAAATGATGCCCAAATGAGTCCGGGGTTCATAGAGCTTAGAGTTACCCAACATTTGTCTATCAAGATAAGGTAAAACCCCGATAAACTTTATCCAGATAACTCGCCTTGAACGAGATTCGAACTCGGCACCTCTTGAACCTGAGGCAGAACACGCTAGCTACCATTTACTCTACCGAGGCGGGCTGGACAGAACTGTCCCTTCTATTTTCGTAACGGTATAATTATTCCTTAATTAAATTTGCAGCAAGGTATTTTCCTGTAAATAAAAGGTTAATTCGTGAGAGTCCCCAAAGTAAGCTGTCCCTTGCGCCTGTATAGTTCTCAAGGAGGGCGACCCTTCATATTTTAGGGGCACTATTTAGCCTCACTGTTGATAGGATAAGAGAACAGTAGAAGAGGCGATGCTGTCAAGACACGCACAGGGAGGGACTTGCTTTTGCGTCGTCGTGTGACCGCTTCCTCTACCAGGATAGCACCAGGGATGAGGTGTGTCAACTACCCGGTTTGAGATCAACACTGTTGAGCGTGTTTACAAACTATAAAAAACGTAACTGTTGCAAAATCTTAGTAGTTGGCATTTTTTTTTTTTTTTGTTTTGTTTATTTCGCTTACCACTTAATAGTTACATTAAACAGCATAACAGAATAAACTATAAGGAAGAAGCTAACTGTTAAGTACACCTCTGTTTGTCGTCAATGCCAATGGACATAATTTTAGACAACAAAAGACAGAAATATTGCAAAACCCTTTGAGAAGATGACAGTTAATACATTTTTGTGTCTTACGTACTTTGCTACTTAATATTTATAGACAACAGAGAAATTAATGAACAACTCTATAATGCTCGATATCGACATTTTTAGTTAAAATGGAATTTCCAAATAATTATAAAAAAAATAGTTCAAGTATCTACATCAGTGGAACGGAGGCCTTCGCGCATAAGGGTAACGGTTCATGACCACCTTGGTATATAATTTCAAAATTTACCAAGCAATGTTTATTGTAGTTACATGACACTAAATATAAATGTATAACTTGAGTATTCTACGGATAGCCTGTTTAACATTCCTCGAAGAAGGAAGGAAGGAATGTTGGAGAGAAGAAAGGAAGGAGTGAGGGGAGGAAGTACGGTAGGAAGAAGGAAGAAATGAGCGAGGGAAGGAAGAAGCTAATAAGGGCGTGTGAGAAGGAGGGAGCAAATTAAGGAGGGAAAGAGGTTTGGAGGGAGGAAAGGAAGTAGGGTGTGAGGTAAGGAGGGATGGAGAGAAGGAAGGAGTAAAAAGGGAGGCATAGCAGGTATAAAATAGCATTTAATGCCATTCATTCATTCATTCATTCATGCATTCATTCATTCATTTCTCTGCTAGCTATAAGCAGTAATGAAAGTGGTGTATGCCATTAAAAGTTTCGACATAACCGTATTAAAATACTTTTTGTGCCTTTTTCTTGTTTGATATGGTATTATTATTACTTAGGTATATGTACGTGATACCTTAAAGAAATAAGTTCAGGCATTTATCGTAAGACAAGGTTAATTCTGGAAAGATGACTCAAAGTAGAAAGTCGCTTATGCCCGTTTAGATCTGTGGTGCACATCTGCTCACATTTCTGACGGCTCCGTTTACATTGGAACAGACCAGGATAGCAGAACGCTTGAAGAGGTGATACTATCGCTGAATACACAGTTGGCTGTACACATTACTCATGGATCCATTTCCATAGGAAGAGACCAGGATAACAGAACGCTCAAAGACGTGTTACTGTCACTGAATACACAATGGCGGCATATGTACCTGTGAATTCCCGTTTCCAAGTGTAATCTACTTGGATCACAACTCAGATGAGGAAGTGAGAATTACACGTGTTGATTTCAATGCTGAACAAGTGATACTAGAGAATAACAGGCAGAAGTAATTGAAGAATCGGTTAAAGGAAAACATTTAAGAAGATAACAATTTTGTTCCTTTTACGCTACTTATACTCAAAATAAACAGGGAAAGTATCCTATTACACTAAAAACTTTAACATAAACGATTCAGAATAAATACTTTACCTTTTGGTTAATATTCTGTTTTAGTTTTCATTGGAATATGAATCAATGACATTAAATATCAGATGTACAATACTCACAGTATATGGGAATATTGATATAAGTATCAAAAAATACTTTTACTTCATAGGACACAATAATGAATAAGTACTACAGGATCATTTCAATAATTAGACATAACAAAACTTTAAATATCAATTTTGCTGGTGTGTCTAAAAGACATATATATGGAGTAGCAAGAAACAATTACATCAAAACAACTTTCAGGGTAGCCACCATTCTCTAAGATAGAATCAGAACATAAGAATGGAATGCAATATCGGGGATTTGAACCATAGGTCTTCCACTCTATATACATGTTATTCTTCCTGCTTTTAGGTTTTTGGTTCCTTAAAAAATTATTTTAATTTAAATTTAAATTGTATTTCATTTTAAGGAGTACATGAAAATGTAAAATGAATTTTCTTCTTTTGAGGTATATCTGTGAAATTGATTTAAGTTTCACCTTAAGACATTTTGGGACATGTGACAAATGATGATATCAAGTTTTTTGAGAAGGATAGCAGAGCCAGCACAGAATCTTCTCACAACGCATATTCAAAATAATTACAATGTTAAACAAAATCCTTGTAACCTGTGGCTTAATTTTAAAATCATTATCTTTTGCAATGTGCACTATGTATACATTGTTCATAAAATTCTCCGCTACTGAAATCTTTAAATAATTCATCTCTTTTATGAATTAAATCTCGAAAGGCTTCTTTTATAGTGTTTCCCTCTGAAACAACATAAAACGGTAAATAAGCATCAAACAACAGCATAAAAATCTAATAATTTAACTAACACTGAAAATGTTCAGAAAATGATTAAGCCTTTAATTTCACACCATATACATTGTCTATTTAACATTATTTGAACTCACATGCAAAAACTTTCATTTTTGTACTCCAAAGTATTTAGTCCTTTAAGAGACAGCATTACCAGTAAACTGTACATGGATCTCAACTAAATAACGTTTGGAATTACATACTTCATAGCAGCCCTTTCCACTGTAACAACCTCCCTCTTAACTAAAAAGGCAAAACAGAAAACAGAGTTAAAAGTTGCACTGGACTATTTAAAATCTTTGCCACTTTGTGTTTGCGGTTAGGCTTTCAAAACAACCGTAAATGCGTTACATCGGAATGGTTTTGTTTACCAAAAAATCGTATTTGTATATATATATATATATATACATCTAAGAGAGTCTTATTTATCTGTTTCTTAGTAGTTGAAACAAATGTTTAATAAATTGTTTCATTACCAACTTGTTGTAGCTACAACAAGGAAATAGAGAGATATCTCAAAGTGAGACCTACAAACTGACATCAAAATTCAATTCATCTCTGCATAAATTTACACGAAAGCAATTGAACACTGACAGAACTCTGAAAATACAATATTCACGGCTACAGCTGCAGTGGCTGATAGTGACTTATCGCTTTTAAGAGGTGACAGGTTAGTCGAATATTTATTCTTTTAGTCTACACACTCTAAATTACTTCAAATGTAATAAAACTTTGAAATTTGATATGCAAGTGAAACCTCTTCCGAGTCTGTTGATGACATAGCTATGCATACATTGCCTACTGTAATTCCTATGGTCATACAGCAAAATAACCGTTCCGACATTTACTAGGAATACTCGTTAAGTCATTTTTATTATCCATTTATCAACCTTACTATTAGAGGAACGTTTCGAGATTATTTAAAATGTGATGAAATATTCGTGCACTGAATTCAATTTATCGTAAAGCGATAAAGTGCTCGAATTATTTTTCCTTTGAGACTATTAGGAAAAGCGATATTCTCTTATCAAAAGTATGCGTTTTCAAACTACTTTATTTCTATACGTATTTTAGATCATTTTCATTAACGGAACATTTTGACGTCCTCCGAGGTAGCTTAGATGATAGCGCTTCTAGCTCGCGTTCCAGAGGTTCCAAGATGGAATTTCTGTCATGGTGAGATATCTGCATAAAGTTTTTTTCCAGAGCTTTCCCCTATTCTGAAGAAGGAATGTCGGGTAGCTCTAAGCCCTATGGACCTTGGCTCATTTGAGCCTCTTTTTACCCATTTTATTTATTATGTGATATCACTGAACGATACAGGACATCTTAGTTAAATATATGTAAGTGATATTTTGATAATACATGTAGTTACCAACACAAACGTTTACTACATCTAACATAAAGCGTTCAAAAGTCCAAATTTTATTTAAAGAATGTGATGACTATTCCTAAAATTATAGAATGTCCAATAGTTTTAAAATTTAAAACAATTGTAAATACTTATAAAACTTACAACTTTCGAATGTTTCTCTGGAAGCTGCGCCCACAACACTCGCAAACAGGAAATATACGATAGTCCGGAAGCATTTTGAGACACACGTAAAACGTGAGGGCAAGAAATGAGTTCTAAGGGACATATTGCACCCTATTACCTCATAAGCCGTGAACAAATTTTCCGCAACTTCGATGTTCTAACTTCCTATGAATTCTGAACGTAAGTATTCAAACGCACTTCTTGCTTCCTTTTCTGTCTCGATGTGTTTTTTCCTTGAACACAGTATCCTGCTAAATTTTAAGGATTTAAGGAGCAATAAAAATGTTCAATTTTATATTTCCTACACTTAACCTAGTAAATTTGTCTCTAAAAGGCTGAAATTCCTTCCCATCTTTGTTCGCCGTTTTTTATGGAATACTTCTTTAAGAACAACTTTACAAGGAGCGGTGGTAATTATACTGTGACTGCGTTGGTTACGTAGATTCAGAAGTCTGGTTTACAGAAATCTAGAACAACTATGGATGCAGTAAAAAGACCTAAAAGTAACAATCAGCTGGGTTCTAGGCTGACTCGATGCTCCGCTGCACAAAAACAAATAAAAGAAATCGCTGTGGTACACTTCAATCGCCAACTGTCCCAATAACCAAAACACAACAGCTGCATCCTTAGCTTATCTGGTATATATATTCTTCCCAGATATTGTTACTAGAATGCCGTAGACCTTCCGAGAAATTTCACGGCAGCAACAATAGACCAAGCGCTCTGGGTCCTCTCTTTGTCATGCCTACCCGCCCGGCTCCGTCTTGTCGGGGCAGCATAACATTGCAGCACTGAATGACAAATTAGACCGATTTTTTTTTGATTCCACGAATTCAGAATCAATATAGGAGTGAAAGAAGTAGCAGGTCCAACCTTAGGGAATCCGCGGCACATGGTGGTCCAGCAACGGAAGCACATGCACTAGGAGCTCCACCGCACATGCGCAGATTGATAAGCCTAGCGTACTACTCCGGGTACATCTCCCGGCATTCTACTGGGCTATTGGCTCACACAGTTTAATGAAATATATATGTTCAGAGAATTTACACACTGACAGGACATTGTTGCTATATTAATTGCCTCCACCTATTAGTTTATTAAGCTGAGTGTCTGTTTAACGCGGTTCTAACTGTTAAACCGTTAAAAGCATTGTTATTCACGACCACAAAATTAAAATCTGAACTTATATGAAACGTGAACTTTTATAAGCGATCTCGAAATTAGAAAGTCAGTACTATCTGAATTGTATCATTTACAAACAGCAGTGGAGTGTGGATACGCTTATTCATAAAAGTTCATTAGCTCAGAGGTTGTTTAAGCCACAAAACGACTTCTACTCTAGCAATACCGGAAATGTTGGTAATATATAATTGCCTATTATGAGTATGGGATCAAAGAGAACGCATAATATAACCCTGAGGGGCTTGAATAAATCTAAAAATAAAATATTTCAAATTATTTGCTCTGTGATTAACGAAGAACAATGTAAAATTACATAAAAGGTATATTTACATAAAAGTAAACGACATAAAAGTATGTGATTAGGAATAACACTAGTTGAAAGGAACAAACGTTCAAACCCTTCTTTTTTAATTTCAAAGAATTACTAGGAAAAACATGATGTAAATGTAGGAACATACTTATATTAATAGTATATTTAATAACGAGTACATTTGTCAATGTAGAATACGTTTAATGTATTATATCAAATCTTTTTCACACTCCTACTACTTCTATTACTACTACTATTACTACTACTTACTGCTACTACTTATACCTACTCTTACTACTACTATTACAACTGCAGCTAAGGCAATAAACGCACTACTTTGTATTTGCCTTAACTTAGGACAAAAGTGTCCCTTCTATTTTCGTTGCTGTATATTTATTCCTTAATTAACGTTGAATTACAGTGTATTTCTGTATATAAAGATGTTAATTCCTGAAAGAGTGGCCAAAGTATTTTGTCCCTTAAGCCAGTTTAGTTCTCAAGGACGGAATCTCTTCATCTTTTTGGGGCACCACTTTCCATCCCAGAGGACAGGATAAGAGAACACGTGAGGAAGTAATACTATCGAAAAGAGTACAGCCAGGAAATGTCCCTTTACGTGGCCGTTTGGACGATCCCTCTATCAGGATAACATCACTGACGAGGAGGTGTGTACCTACACAATTTGAGATCAATACTCTTGAACATGATTACAGACAAGAAAAGATGGAACATATGCAAAACTCTTTCAGGACATAGCATTATGTTTCCTTTTATTTGTCTTACCACTTAATAGCTACATTAAACAGCATAACAACGTAAACTATAAGGAAGAGGAGGTCTGTTAGGTACACCTCTGTTTGACATCAATACCAGTTGACATGATTTTAGACATCAAAGGCAGAAATAACGCAAAAGTTTTTGAGAAGATGGCATTTCATACATTTTTGTGTCCTGTATTCTCCCCTACTTAGTATTTGTAGCACACAGAGAAATGAATGAACTACTCAATAATGTTGCATATCGACATCTCTAGATTAAATAGAAATTCCAAATAATTATAAAAAACAGTTCAAGCATCTGCATGAGTGGAACGGAGGCCTTCACGCAAAAGGTGAACGGTTCATAAACGCCTTGGTATTTAACTTAGGAATTTACTAAGCAATGTTTATTGTATTTACATGACACTAACTATAAATGTATAACTTGAGTGTTCTACGGATAGCCAGTTTAACATTCCTCGAGGAAGGAAGGAATGACGGAAGGAGAGAAGAAGGGAAGGAGGGAAAGAAGGAAGGAGGGAGGGTAGGAAGAAGGAAGGAGCGAAGAAATGAAGAAGGGAGGAAAGGAGGGAAGGAGGGAATGAAGGATGGAGGGAAGAAGGTAGGTAGGGAGGGAAGGTTGTAAGGGAGGGGAGCGAAGGTGAAAGGGAATGAGGGTGGAAGGTAGGGAGGGCAGTAAGGAAGGGGGATAGATGGAGGGAAGGAAGATAGGAAAGTAGGAAGGAAGGTAGGAAGTTTTTCACATTATTTTCCTTCCGTCTGAATAAGCTTATGTTAACAATATTTATTATTATTAATAATAATAATAATAATAATAATAATAATAATAATAATAATAATAATAATAATAATAATAATAATAATAATAATAATAATAATAATAATAATAATAATAATAATAATAATAATAATAATAATAATAATAATAATAATAATAATAATAATAATAATAATAATAATAATAATAATAATAATAATAATAATAATAATATAATAATAATAATAATAATAATAATAATAATAATAATAATAATAATAATAATAATAATAATAATAATAATAATAATAATAATAATAATAATAATAATAATAATAATAATAATAATAATAATAATAATAATAATAATAATAATAATAATAATAATAATAATAATAATAATAATAATAATAATAATAATAATAATAATAATAATAATAATAATAATAATAATAATAATAATAATAATAATAATAATAATAATAATAATAATAATAATAATAATAATAATAATAATAATAATAATAATAATAATAATAATAATAATAATAATAATAATAATAATAATAATAATAATAATAATAATAATAATAATAATAATAATAATAATAATAATAATAATAATAATAATAATAATAATAATAATAATAATAATAATAATAATAATAATAATAATAATAATAATAATAATAATAATAATAATAATAATAATAATAATAATAATAATAATAATAATAATAATGATAATGATAATGATAATAATAATAATAATAATAATAATAATAATAATAATAATAATAATAATAATAATAATAATAATGATAATGATAATGATAATGATAATGATAATGATAATGATAATGATAATAATAATAATAATAATAATAATAATAATAATAATAATAATAATAATAATAATAATAATAATAATAATAATAATAATAATAATAATAATAATAATAATAATAATAATAATAATAATAATAATAATAATAATAATAATAATAATAATAATAATAATAATAATAATAATAATAATAATAATAATAATAATAATAGTAATAGTAATAATAATTAAATGCGTAATTTATATCTTCAATACCAGTCTTACGAGACACTAACCCGGAAGTTCGGAGCTTGGGAAGTCAAACTACTGACCCTGATAGTGGAGATCCCCAGCGTTGAGCGGCAGCCCAAATACTAGGAAGAAAGCAGGTGAAAGAGAAAGGCCGAATGTAATGTTAGGATAGATAGAAGATAGAGCACGTAATGGAATGTTGACGATGGAACCCGAAGGACCTGGAAGAAACAAGCCCAGGTTCCTGCAGTCCACCGCAAGTCCTTCTTTGCTGTCGCCTGGAATCGAACTTAGGCCGCCTTGTTGAGAGTCTAGTTATTTGTGACTTTAGAAATAATAATCATAGTTTGATATTTTCCACAACCAAAGTGACTTCCGGAATGATTACCCACAGCAGCATTTCATTAACAACAATACACCAAACACCACATGCTGGTTTAACTTTGTACCAAGTCCAACAGATTGCGACAGGGTAAATTTCATATGCAGAGGTAATTGAAAGAATTGGGTGCTTATAAATTGACTCCCCCGTGGTTGTTAGAGTCGTAGTCTATATTGGGCATCAAGGATCTCTTAATTTTTCTGAGAAGTCTGTTAACAGCCTCCTTTATGTGCTCTATAAACAGCACGAGAACAGCGACATTACTTACCTTCCAAAGGAAGCCATGCTGGTGGTTTTTACCTCTGCAAATGTGAGCACTCTCCGCCGGGTTTGAATCCATGTCCCGCGGAACTAGTCGTTATGTGACATCAGTAACAGCGGTGCAGGAAGAGAACAAAGTCTCAGTTTGAACGTTACATAAATTATGTGATTAGTAGAAATATGGAGGTATATTTTACCATCGGAACAAGAAATCTTAGAGTTAATGGCCATGTCTTTAATAAAAAGCTAATTTTAGAAATAAGAAAAGGAAAAGCAAATCCAGTAGTCATGGTAAAGATGAGCCGGCCCTCGCAGCCATGGTCGTTGGAACGTATGCCTCTAGCGTTCCACCGCGTAGAGGGTCGCGGGTTCGAGGCCCGCCCTGGGCATAGGTGTTTATGTATATAGTGAATGTGTGTGAAACTACCGAAAACAGATAGGTAATTAAACGGAATCAATAAAAGAACGGTTAAATACGGAAAAAGTAAAATATATATCTATATACATAGATATATATATTGTTTCTTAATAGAAAAGATGATATAGATTGTTTTTGTCTCTCTATCTTTTTCTTGTTTGTCTTTTTTTACATTGTCAAAAATGACGTTGCAATTTGTAACGTTCTCTGCTATGTACCTAGTAACATATGTAATGAAGAGAGAATGCATATATTTATACTCCGAAAATTAAGTATTGAGATTTAACTGATAAGAGCATATATATGTTCGGAGGAATTCAGTAACAGTGACGTCAAAATTAACCTCAGAAACTATTTGTAGTTGGTTCATTAATACTCGTCACTTACTTGTTTAGTTTTATGAGAGACTGGTTTCAAAGGCATTCGCCTCCATTTTCAATCTCTTTCCAACTGGCATCAGTTGTTGTCTGTCCTCTCTCTCTCTCTCTCTCTCTCTCTCTCTCTCTCTCTCTCTCTCTCTCTCTCTCTCTCTCTCTCTCTCTCTCTCTCCTCACTCTCTCTGGTGGTGGAACTATGAACTTCTTTGTCAAATTATCTACTGGTGGGATTTAAAAGTTCATTACGCAATCCTTATTTTTCCATATGAATATGTTCTCCCATGTTGTCAATTTATTTTGGTTTATCACTCCTTTTAATTAATTTTGGATTTGGATCAATGTCAGGGTTTGCATTCCAAAAGTGAAATGCCACCGTTGACTTATCTTCTTGTTTCAATCTGATGTTTCTAAAGTGCTCTTTGACTCTGGTTTTTAGATTTCTTTTAGTTTGACTTATGTAGTATTTTCCACAATTCTTACAACTTATCTGGTATATTCCGGATCTGTTAACTGGTAGGATTTCATCTCTTGTTTTTGGATTTAGCAATTTTAAAATTGAGTGTCTATTAGTAGGTGCCAAGGTGATATTTTGTTCCTTGAAGACCTTTTTAAATTTATTAAATGTTTCTGGGTGATATGTGAATGAACTGAACATGCTGTTGCTTTCCTTTTCTTTTGTAAGTGTGGTTCCTTCCTTAATGGTTTTATTTATTTTAGCTTTTCTAATTTTCTTCAACACCAAGCTTTTGTTGCATCAATTTTCTTCTGCTATGGGTAGTATTTTTTTTTTTTTTTTTTTTTGTTCTTTGAAATATTCTTCTTTTTCCATGGGTATTTTGACTAGTCTTTGTGTAAGGCTGTTTATTATTGCATGTTTACGTGTAATTGGGTTGTGGCTATTATTTTTATGTAATTTTATGAATGTGTTGGTTTCCTGTAAATTGTAAATTTTATTTTTGTGTCATTCCTGATGATATTTAGATCCAAGAAAGAGAGTTGTCCATTGGTTTCCTTTTCTATAGTGAATTTTAGAGTCCTTTCTTGCAGATTGAGTAATTGTAATGCATCTTCTAAAGATCCACCACCAGAGAAAGAGGGTGCAGACAACAACAGATGCCAGTAGAAAAGAGATTGAAAATGGAGGCGTATGCCTTTGAGACTAGTCTCTCATAAGTAAACAATTAAGTGGCCAGTATTAATAAACTAACTACAAATAATTTCTGTGATAATAGCACTTCTGAACCGAAAAATTTCAATGCATTTAATTGTTAATTTTCTTGTGGTTGCCAATGAATTATCTGTTCTTAGTAGACTGTAAGGTTTAGGCATTTAACTTGCTACACAAAACGGAACATGCTTTATAGCAAATAGCGCTTTATGGCATTAACCGTTTCGGAGATATTGTTTGTTTTATAAGATAAAGTATTAGAGCTTGCAAAATAATCTTTCTGTTATGCTAAGAAGGTTCCAAAAACTATCCTTGTATTTACGTATACTTCCAAACATTAAATTGTCCTTGTATATTTTATAAGTATTAAATCAAAAGGAAGCATGATAGAACACTAAGGAACTTGAATTAGCACTACATGTGTAATATTTCAATGTACTTATTATTGTATGACGAAGCTGCCACACTGTAAATTACTTAAATAACCAATAAGAAGTATGTGAATAACAAAATGACTCGTTATCAAGGACAAAAGTTTGTATATGATTTTCACTTGAATATCTCAACTTTTTTTAATTCGAATGATTTGCTAGATAAAAATATATTGTTAACAGATAATTATATTAATGTTAATAATAAATGCAGGCGATGTGTAAATGATAGAATTTGATAAATGCATCATCTCAAATCTTTTTACACATAAAATATATGTCTCTCCGATTACACCCAATAAACCTCAGAAGCTCGTTTAACGGAGTTTTAACGTGGGCCGCTAGAATGCAGTGGCTAAAGCTCCTGAGATAGAATCAATAACGTATGAATCCAAATCACATGTGTGACGCTACAGGGCTGCAATATCACGTGGTAAATTTGAAAGGCTGTTATTGCGGAAGCAAGGATTTAAGTGTGAAACCTTTAATTTTTGTAGAGGCAAAAAAGCTTAATAATTACCCCTTCTGTGTATTCATTACAGGTTACTTCCTAAAAATTTCAAGAACCTAATTAAACAGCTATTAAGGTTTTAGTAATGAGTACATTTCAGTACTTAATGCCAACATTACATTGCTAACTGGAAAAAATTTACGTTTTGCCAGTTATAATTTTGAATAGTCATATTATCTTTATCACGCAAGATAAAAGTAATTAAGTTAATTGATGGAAAACAAGTATTCCATCATACTAGCTTTGTATAGGCTTATGTTTGGGTAAATACATTCAGCATGAAAAACACTTTGCCATAGCAGGGATTTGAAAAACGGTTCTCCGGTATCCGTCCAGTCGCTCCCAGCCATTGAGCCACCATGGCCAGCAGTCCGTCATGACATCAAATTCCCCAATTGACTCGCATTATTGGAATCATGTACTTACAATAAATAAGTCGCAGCAAACTGTGTGCATCACGAATAAGAGGACATCTAGCGGTTTGCCGGGAAAGCATTCGTAATCTATTAAATATAAAATAGCATGAAATGCTGTCATTGAAGGATGAGAAATGGAACTTGTCAAAGTTTCAACATTTACACTTTTAATGTACTAAGATGGCATCAGCGACGAGGAGGTGTGCTAAGTACAGATTTTGACATCAATGTCGAAGACAATAACAGAACAAATTAAAGAATTAGTGTGAAGTGAGCATTTAATGTATTTTTGCTTTTTCTATTATTTAGTACCGATGGTAAAAACGAAAATATTTAATTATACTAAAACTTCGATAGATATTGTTCAGGGGAAATAGAATTAGTGTATAAAAACTGTTTAGGCGTATATTGGAATGGACAGTAGGACATAAGTAAAAAAAGTATCCCGTCGGGCAAATGAGCTGCCTGGTATGTAACTTCAGAGTTTACCAAGGAGGCACAAGTACTTTTCATGAAAGTTCATGATTTTGAGTAAGTCGTCACAGGTTTATTACATTTATATGTGAATTAAAATGCATTTCAAGAGTATTCTACGTACAGTCTATGGAGTCCTCCTCATTTGAAATAACGGTCTGTAATTTTGTGTAACTGTTAAATCATTAGAGATTGACGTTCAGCTTGCTAAAAAGTCAAACACATTTCCTAGAAAACAGCGCTTTCTAGCATAAACCGTTACGGAGGCATTTGTAGTTATAAAGGATAAAGATGTCAGACAGTAGCATTACATTGATATGTTACTTCTGCTGCCTAAGCTGTTGTTTGTTAAACATTTGCAGGAGCACGATGTCCATTGGATTATGATAGGAAACTGGATAAGTGCAGCTCCGTATCGAACTTTGATCTGTTAGGAATGTTTTAGAAATATGAGGATATGTATACCTTTGCTACGTTTAATGCCCTAAGATCCTTGTGCTACAAAGAAACGCTTTTTTACATAAAGTCCCGCGATAAATCCGTTAAACTTATATTTAACGAGAGTTTCTTCCAAAGATGTGACAAACTTATCAACACCTCAAGTTAAATTCGCAGTGTACTCTGTTTAGTCCTCCTCATTTTAAATGAATGTTACCTAATGTTAGTAACTGGTACACAGTAGGAGATAAAAGATTTCTACACAAAATCACTTATATACAAGTAACACAAACAGCGTATGCCAACCACTTTTAATAAAGCTAACCTAACCAGAGGATATCTTTATTGAAAGACGAGAAATGAATTTTCAAAAACCTTATTCTGCTTTGCAGTTCTACAGTAAGCAACCAATAGATTTAGGGATGGAAATGGACGTGCTCTAATCATTCGACCAGAAAAACAAAGATAATAACAACGCGATGGTGTTGCAGAAAAGTGTATGACTTGGCTTTTAGAACTCCCCTGTTCAAATCCCCTGGGGTCGACTATACCAAATAAAATTACTTTTTGCGGTAATACAATTTCGGTAGTCAATGTTGAGTTTAGTAACTTGAACGGGATATTCTATCGTCCCTTTCATTGCTACATTTATTGTCCACCTTCTTCACTGTTAGATGAGACAGTAATAATGGATAAATTGCCATCCCTTAAACTAAACCATGAAAGTTTGATATAGAGCAGATAGAGCTGTGCTTTACGGAACCTGGGCTCAGTTGAGATTTTAACCATTTCATTAATTATCAAATATGACTTCTCATATCGCGCACCAACCAGTCTCTCTCTCTCTCTCTCTCTCTCTCTCTCTCTCTCTCTCTCTCTCTCTCTCTCTCTCTCTCTCTCTCTCTCTCTCTCTCTCTCTCTCTCTCTCTCTCTCTCTCTCTCTCTCTCTCTCTCTCTCTGGATGTGAATGTGTGAAAGCACAGTGATTTAGAAATCATAATTTAAATCACAATAAAGTTCGGCAAAGTCTTTAATGTGCAAGTGTATTTTAATACTTTTGATTTCATTTATAAGCTACAATCAAGCTATGATTCTGCGGAAACTGCCATCCAAAGTATGCTTAATTTTGGAAAGGCTAGTAACATAGGACATAAGTAATACAGGAATGAGACATATCTATGTATTCTGTTAAGCATAAAAGGGTGTAATACTCTCACTGAATTCAAATATATTAAAATTTTGCTTCACCTTTTCAACGTTTATTCTAGTACGATCACATCAGGATTGAGAAGGTGTGCTAAGTAAACCTCATAGCTTAACATCAATACAGATAAACACGATTTTAGAGAATAACAAACGGAATAAATGCAAAAATTGCTGAGATAGCATTTAATGCCTTTTGTTTATTTACTTATTTATTTTATTCTTTACTTACTTATTTACTTATTTATTTACTTATTTATTTACTTATTACGGATTACCTCCAGTGAGCCATGAGATCAAAAGCATGCTTTACGGAGTTCAAACACTGGAGTGCAAAGCACAGTGCCTTTAGCTTAAAGAGAGGATCAATAACACGTTCAAACTGCTAGACAAAATCACCAATAAAAATGTAATAATATTTACAACACAAACGACTACTACTACTATTACTACTACTTCTACAACTACTACTACTACTACTACTACTACTACTACTACTACTACTACTACTACTACTACTACTACTACTACTACTACTACTACTACTACTACTACTACTACTACTACTACTACTACTACTACTACTACTACTATTACTACTACTACTACTACCACCACTACTACTACTACTACTACTACCACTACTACTACTACTACTACCACTACTACTACTACTACTACTACTACTACTACCACTACTACTACTACTACTACTACTACTACTACTACTACTACTACTACTACTACTACCACCACCACTACCACCACCACCAACACAACCACTACTTCTTCTTCTACTACTACTACTACTACTACTACTACTACTACTACTACTATTACTACTACTACAAATGCTACTATTACTACTACCACTACTACTACTACTATTACTACTACCACCACTACCACCACCACCAACACAACCACTACTACTTCTTCTACTACTACTACTACTACTACTACTACTACTACTACTACTACTACTACTACTACTATTACTACTACTACAAATGCTACTATTACTACAACTACTACTACCACAAATGCATAAAAAATAATGCACGTGGTGTCTTGTATTTTGCCTTAACTTTGGCCAAAACGGGTTTTTTTTTTCAGTTTAGGTTCTCCAACGTTAAGTCATATTGCAGATGAATGAAATGGGTGAAATGATGCCCAAATGAGTCCGGAGTTCATGGAGGTTAGAGCTACCCAGCATATGTGTATTAGGATTAGGTAAAACCCCGATAAACTTTATCCAGATAACTCGCCTTGACCGAGATTCGAACTCGGCACCTCTTGAACGTGAGGCAGAACACGCTAGCTACCATTTGCGCTACCGAACCGGGCTGGACAGAGCTGTCCCTTCTATTTTCGTAGCGGTATAATTATACCTTAATTAAATTTGCAGCAAGGTCTTTTCCTGTAAATAAAAGGTTAATTCGTGTCCCCAAAGTAAGCTGTCCCTTGCGCCTGTTTAGTTCTCAAGGAGGGCGACCCTTCATATTTTAGGGGCACTATTTAGCCTCACTGTTGATAGGATAAGAGAACAGTAGAGGAGGTGATACTGTACAGATATGCACAGGGAGGGACTTGCTTTTCAGTCGCCGTGTAGACGATTCCTCTGCCAGGATAGCATCAAGGTTGAGGAGGTGTGTCAACTACACGGATTGAGATCAAGGCTGTTAAACGTGTTACAAACAATAAACAACCTAACTGTTGCAAAATCTTAGTATTTGGCATTTTATGTCTTTGTTTATTTTACTTACCACTTAATGGTTACATTAAACAGCATAACAGAATAAACTATAAGGAAGAACCTGTCTGTTAAGTACACCTCTGACATCATGCCAATGGACATAATTTTAGACAACAAAAGACAGACATAATGCAAAACCCTTTGAGAAGATGACATTTAATACATTTTTGTGTCTTACGTTCTCTGCTACTTAATATTTATACACAACAGAGAAATTTATGAACAACTCTATAATGTTCGATATCGACATTTTTAGATAAAATGGAATTTCCAAATAATTATAAAAAATAGTTCAAGTATCTACATGAGCGGAACGGAGGCCTTCGCGCCTAAGGCCAACGGTTCATGCCCACCTTGGTATTTAACTTCAAAATTTACCAAGCAATGTTTATTGTAGTTTTATGACACTAAATATAAATGTATAACTTGAGAATTCTACGGATAGCCTGTTTAACATTCCTCGAAGAAGGAAGGAAGGAATGTTGGAGAGAAGAAAGGAAGGAGCGAGGGGAGGAAGTACGGTAGGAAGAAGAAAGAAATGAGCAAGGAAAGGAAGAAGCGAGTAAGGGCGGGTGTGAAGGTGGGAGCAAATTAGGGAGGGACAGAGGTTTGGCGGGAGGAAAGGAAGGAGGGTGTAAGGTAAGGAGGGAATGGTGATAAGGAAGGAGGAATGAAGCTTGAGAATAAGGGATGGAAGGAGGTAAGGAGAGAGGTAGTGAGGGAAGCAGTAAAGAAGGGAGGCATAGCAGGTAGAAAATAACATTTAATGCCTTTATTTATTTATTTATTTATTTATTTATTTATTTATTTATTTATTTATTTATTTATTTATTTATTTATTTATTTATTTATTTATTTATTTATTTATTTATTTATTTATTTGTTTATTTATTTATTTATTTATCTAGCTATTTATATTTATTTATTTAATTATTTATATATTTATTTTTATTTTATTATTAATTAATTAATTTATTTATTTATCTATTTATGTATTTATTTATCTATTTATTTATTTAACTATTTATTTATTTATTTATTTATTTATTCATTCATTCATTTATTCATTTATTCATTTATTCATTTATTCATTTATTCACTTATTCACTTATTTATTTATTTATTTATTTATTTATATATTTATTTATTTATTTATTTATTTATTTATTTATTTATTTATTTATTTATTTATTTATTTATTTATTTATTTATTTATTTATTTATTTATTTATTTATTTATTTATTTATTTATTTATTTATTTATTTATTTATTTAGTTATTTATTTATTTATTTATTTATTTATTTATTTATTTATTTATTTATTTATTTATTTATTTATTTATTTATTTATTTATTTATTTATTTATTTATTTATTTATTTATTTATTTATTTATTTATTTATTTATTTATTTATTTATTTATTTATTTATTTATTTATTTATTTATTTATTTATTTATTTATCTACTTATTTATTTATTTATCTACTTATTTATTTATTTATTTATTTATTTATTTATTTATTTATTTATTTATTTATTTATTTATTTATTTATTTATTTATTTATTTATTTATTTATTTATTTATTTATTTATTTATTTATTTATTTATTTATTTATTTATTTATTTATTTATTTATTTATTTATTTATTTATTTATTTATTTATTTATTTATTTATTTATTTATTTATTTATTTATTTATTTATTTATTTATTTATTTATTTATTTATTTATTTATTTATTTATTTATTTATTTATTTATTTATTTATTTATTTATTTATTTATTTATTTATTTATTTATTTATTTATTTATTTATTTATTTATTTATTTATTTATTTAAATATTTATTTATTTATTTATTTATTTATTTATTTATTTATTTATTTATTTATTTATTTATTTATTTATTTATTTATTTATTTATTTATTTATTTATTTATTTATTTATTTATTTATTTATTTATTTATTTATTTATTTATTTATTTATTTATTTATTTATTTATTTATTTATTTATTTATTTATTTATTTATTTATTTATTTATTTATTTATTTATTTATTTATTTATTTATTTATTTATTTATTTATTTATTTATTTATTTATTTATTTATTTATTTATTTATTTATTTATTTATTTATTTATTTATTTATTTATTTATTTATTTATTTATTTATTTATTTATTTATTTATTTATTTATTTATTTATTTATTTTTATTTTATTATTTATTTATCTATTTATGTATTTATTTATCTATTTATGTATTTATTCATTATTTATTCATTTATTCATTTATTCATTTATTTACTTTATTTCTTTATTTATTTCTTTGTTTCTCTGCTAGCTATAAAGCATTAATGAAAGTGTTGTATGCCACTGAAAATTTCGACACAACCTTATCAAAATACTTTTTGTGCATTTTGCTGGTTTGATACGGTATAATTATTACTTAGGTACATGTACGTGATACCTTTAAGAAATAAGTTCAGGCTTTTATCGTAAGACAAGGTTAATTCTGGAAAGATGACTCAAAGTAGAAAGTCGCTTATGCCCGTTTAGTTCTGTGGTGCACATCTGCTGACATTTCTGACGGCTCCGTTTACATTGGAAGAGACCAGGATAACAGAACGCTCGAAGAGGTGGTACTGTCACTGAATACACAGTTGGCTGTTCACGTTACTGAGGGCTCTATTTCCATAGAAAGAGACCAGGATAACAGAACAATTGAAGAGGTTTTACTGTCACTGAATACACCAATGCTGGCAAATGTAACTTTCAATCAACGTTTCCACGTTTAATCTACTTGGATCATATCTCAGACGAGGAAGTGAGAATTACACGTGTTGATTTCAATGCTGATAGGTGATACTAGAGAATAACAGGCAGAAGTAATTGAAGAATCGGTTAAAGGAAAACATTTAAGAAGATGACAGTTTTGTTCCTTTTACGCTACTTATACTCAAAGTAAACAGGGAAAGTAACCTATTACAGCAAAAACTTTCACATAAACAATTCAGAACAAATACTTAACGTTTTGGTTAATATTCTGTTTTATTTTTCATTTGAATATGAATCAATGACATTAAATATCAGATGTACAATACTCACAGGATATGGCAATATTGATTTAAGTACCAAAAAATACTTTTACTTCTTAGGAAACAATAATGAATAAGTACTACCGGATCATTTCAATAATTAAACATAACAAAACTTTAAATATTAATTTTGCTAGTGTGTCTAAAAGACATATATATGGAGTAGCAGGAAACAATTACATCAAAACAACTTTCAGGGTAGCCATACATCTCTAAGATAGAATCAGAACAAAAGAATGTAATGTAATATCGGGGATTTGAACCACAGGTCTGCCAAACTATATACATGTTATTTCTCCTGCTTTTAGATTTTTGGTTCCTTGAAAATAATTTTAATTTAAAAATAAATTGTATTTCATTTGAAGGAGTACATTAAAATGAAAAATGAATTTTCTACTTTTGAGGTATATCTGTGATATTGCAATTTAAGTTTCAACTTAAAACATTTTGGGGCATGTGAAAAATGCTGATATCAAGTTTTTTGAGAAGGATAGCAGAGCCAGTATAGAATCTTCTCACAACGCATATTCAAAGTAATTACAATGTTAAACAAAATTCTTGTAGCCTGTGGCTAAATTTTAAAATTGTTATTTTTAGCAATGTACACTAGGTATACATTGTTCATAAAATTCTTTGGTACTGAAATCTTTTAATAATTTATCTCTTTTATGAATTAAATCTCGAAATTCTTCTATTATTTTGTTTCCCTCAGAAACATCATAAAACATTAAAATGAGCATCAAACAACAGCATAAGAATCTAATAACTTAACTAACACTAAAAATGTTCAGAAAATCTTTTAAGCCTTTAATTTCACACCAGATACATTGTCTTTTTAACATTATTTGAACTCACATGTAAAAGTTTCCTTTTTTGAGCTCCAAAATATTTAGTCCTTTAAGAGATAGCATTACCAGTAAACTGTACATGGATCTCAACTAAATAACTTTTGCAAGTACATACTTCATAGCAGCCATTTCCACTATAAAAGCCTCCCTCTTAACTAAAAAGGCAAAACGGAAAACAGAGTTAAAAGTTGCACTGGAGTATTTAAAATCTTTGCCACTTTGTGTTTGTGGTTAGGCTATCAAAACAACCGTAAATGCGTTACATCCGAATGGTTTTGTTTACCAAAAAAATCGTATTTGTATATATATATGAGAGTCTCATTTATCTGTTTCTTAATAGTTGAAAAAAATGTTTAATAAATTGTTTCATTACCAACTTGTTGTAGCTACAAGAAGGAAATAGACAGATATCTCAAAGTGAGACCTACAGACTGACCTCAAAATTCAATTCTGTCTGCATAAATTTACAAGAAAGCAATTGAACTATGACAAAACTCCAAAACATATAATATTCACGTCGACAGCAGCAGTGGCTGATAGAGACATCACTTTTAAGAGGTAACAGGTTAGTCGCAAATTTATTCTATTAGTCTACACACTCTAAATTACTTCAAATGGAATGAATATTTCATTCGTGCACTGAATTCATTTTATCGTAAAGCGATAAAGTTCTCTAATTATTTTTCTTTTGAGACTATTAGGAAAAGCGATATTCTCTTATCAAAGTATGCGTTTCCAAACGTTTCTATACGTATTTAAGGTCATTTTCATTAACGGAACATTTTGACGCCCTCCTCGGTAGCTTAGATGGTAGCGCTTCTAACTCGCGTTCCAGAGGTCCCAAGGGGGAACTCCGCTCAGGCTGAGATACCTGCATAAGGTTTTTTCCAGAGCTTTCCCCTATTCTGAAGAACAAATGTCGGGTAACTCTAAGCGCTATGGACCCTTGGCTCATTTGAGCCTCTTTTTAGCCATTTTATTTATCATGCGATATGAAGGAACGGTAGAGGACATCTTAGTTAAATATATGTAAGTATATTTTGGTAATACATGTAGTTACAAACACAAACTTTTACTACATCTAACATAAAGCGTTTAAAAGTTTCAATTTTATTTAAAAGAGTTTGATGGTTATTCCTAAAATTCTGGAATGTGCAATAGTTTTTAAACTTAAAATAATTGAAAATACTTATAAAACTTAAAGAAATCTAGAACAGCTACTGATGCAGTAAAAAGACGTAATATTAAGAATCAGCTGTCTTCAAGACCGACTCGGTGCTCCACTGCACGAAGGCAAATAAAAGAAATCGCTGTGGTACACTTCAATCGCCGACTGTCCCAATAACCAAAACACAACATTCGCATCCTTAGCTTATCTTGTATATATTCCTACTAGAGATTGTTACTAGAATGCCGTAGATCTTCCGAGAAATTTCTCGGCAGCAACAGTAGACCAAGCGCTCTGGAGCCTCTCTTTGTCATGCCTACCCGCCCGGGTCCGTCTTGTCGGGGCAGCAAAATATTGCAGCACTGAATGACAAATTAGACCGAGTTTTCTTATTCGACGAATTCAGAATCAATATAGGAGTGAAAGAAGTAGCAGGTCCAACCTTAGGGAATCCGCGACACCTGGTGGTCCAGCAAAGGAAGCACATGTACTAGGAGCTCCACCGCACATGCGCAGATTGATAAGCCTAGCGTACTACTGCGGGTACATCTCCCGGCATTCTACTGGACTATTGGCTCACACAGACCTAATAAAATATATATGTTCAGAGAGTTTACACACTGACAGGACATTGTTGCTATATTAATTGCCCCCACCTATTAGTTTATTAAGCTAAGTGTCTGTTTAACGCGGTTCTAACTTGTAAACTGTTAAAAGCATTGATATTCACAACCACAAAATTAAAATCTGAACTTACATGAAACGTGAACTCGTATAAGCGGTCTCGAAATCAGAAAGTCAGTACTATCTGAATTATATTCTTTACAAACTGCAGTGGAGGGAGGATACACTTATACATGAAAGTTCATTAGCTCAGAAGTTGTTTAGGGCACAAAACGACTTCTACTCTAGCCATACCGGAAATGTTGGTAATATATAAGTGCCTATTATAGGTATGGGATCAGAGAGAACGCATAATATAACACTGAGGAACTTGAATAAATCTAAAAATACAATATTTCAAATTATTTGCTCTGTGATTAACGAATAACAATGTAAATTCACATAAAAAGTACATTTACATAAAAGTGAACGACATAAAGGTATGTGATTAGGAACAACACTCGTTAAAAGGAACAAACGTTCAAACCCTTCTTTTTTAATTTCAAAGAATTACTAGGAAAAACATGTTGTAAATGTAGGCAGATACTCATATTAATAGTATATTAAATAACTAGTACATTTGTCAACGTAGAATACGATTAATGTATTATATCAAATCTTTTTCACACTTTTACTACTTTTATTGCTACTACTATTACTACTACTACTGCTACTACTTATACCTACTCTTACTACTATTGCAACTGCAGCTAAAGCAATAAACGCACTACTTTGTATTTGCCTTAACATAGGGCACAAATGTCCCTCATATTTTCGTTGCTGTATACTTATTCCTTATTTATCGTTGAATTACAGTGTATTTCTGTATATAAAAATGTTAATTCCTGATAAAGTGCCCAAACTATTTTGTCCCTTAAGTCAGTTTAGTTCTCATGGAGGGAATCTCTTCATATTTTTGGGGCACCACTTTCCTTCCCAGAGGACATCATAAGAGAACACTTGAGGAAGTAGTACTATTGAAAAATGTACAGAGAGGAAATTTCGCTTTACGTGGCCGCTTGGACAATTCCTCTATCAGGATCACATCACGGATGAGGAGGTGTGTTAGCTACACAGTTTCAGATCAATAATCTTGAACATGATTACAGACAATAAAAGACGCAACATATGCAAATTTCTTTCAGGAGATAGAATTAGTTTCCTTTTATTTGACTTACCAATTAGTAGCTACATTAAACACCATAACAGCATAAACTATAAGGAAGAGGAGGTCTGTTAAGTACACCTCTGTTTGACATCAGTAAGAGTGGACATGATTTTAGACATCAAAGGCAGAGATAATTCAAAACTCTTTGAGAAGATGGCATTTCATACATTTTTGTGTCCTGTATTCTCTGCTACTTAATATTTATAGCAAACAGAGAGATTACTGAACTACTCAATAATGTTGGATATCGACATCTCTAGATTAAATACAATATTCGAATGTTTACAAAAAATAGTTCAAGGATCTGCATGAGTGGAACGGAGGCCTTCGCGCAAAAGTTGAACGGTTCATAACCACCTTGGTATTTAACTTAGGAATTTGCCAAGCAATGTTTATTGTCGTTACATGACACTACCTATAAATGTATAACTTGAGTATTCTACGGTAACAGTAGTGATCGAAGAGAGGTAATGCTCCGTTTGAACGTTACATCAATTATGTGATTATTAGAAACATGGAGATACATTTTACCATCGGAACAACAAATCTTAGAGTTAACGGCCATGTCTTTAATTAACAGCTAATTTTAGAAATAAGAAAAAGAAAAACAAAACCAGTAGTCATGGTAAGGATGATATAGGTTATTTTCGTATTTCTGTCGTTGTCTTGCATTGTTTTTTTTTTTTTTTTTTTTTTTTTTTATTGTCAAAGATGACGTTGAAATTTGTAACGCTCTCTGCTGTGTACTTAGTACCATATGTAATAAGGAGAGAACGCATGTATTTATACTCCGAAAATTAAGTATTGAAATTTAACTGATAATAGCATTTCTGAATCGGAAAATTCCAATGTATTTAATTGTTAATTTTTTTGTGGTTGCCAATGAATTATGTGTCCTTAGTAGACTGGAAGATTTGGGCATATAGCTTCCTACACAAAACGAAACACGCTTTATAACAAAAAGCGCTTTATGGCATTAACCGTTTCGGAGATAATGCTTGTTTTATAAGATAAAGTACTTGAGTTTGAAGAAAACACCTTTCTGTTATGCTAATAAGTTTCCAGAAACTATCCTTGTATTTATGTATAGTATCAAACATTAAATTGTCCTTTTAGCGCTTTATGGCATTAACCGTTTCGGAGATGTATTTGTTTTATAAGATAAAGTATTTGAGTTTCCCAAAATCACCTTTCTGTTATGCTAAGAAGTCTCCGAATATATATTTACGTATACTTCCAAACATTAAATTGTCCTTGTATATTTTATAAGTATTAAATCAAAAAGAAGCATGATAGAACACTAAGGAACTTTAATTAGCACTACATGCGTAATATTTCAAATGTACTTATTATTGTACGACGAAGCTATCACAATGTAGTGTACTTAAATAACCAATAAGAAGTATGTGAATAACAATATGACTCGTTATCAAGCACAAATGTTTGAATGTGGTTTTCACTTCAAAATCTCAATTCCCTAATTCGAATGATTTGCTAGATAAAAATATATTGTTAAAATATAATTATTTTAATGGTAATAATTATTGTAGGCGATCTGTAAATGATAGAAGATGATAAATGCATCATCTCAAATCTTTTTTACACGTAAAGTGTATGTCTCACCGATTACACCCAACGAAATTCAGAAGCTCGTTGTTCAAACGTCGGCCGCTAGAATGCAGTTGTTCTTAAGAGAGAATCAATAACGTATGACTCCAATTCACATGTGTGACGCTAGAGGGCTGCAATATCACGTGCTAAATTTAAAGGGCTGTTATTGCGGAAGCAATCATTTAAGCGGGAAACCTTTAATTTTTGTAGAGGCAGGAAAATTTAATCATAGCTTCTTCTGTGTTTCCATTCACGGCTCCTTCCCAAAAAATTCAAGAACTTATTTAAAAAGCTAATGTGGTTTTAGTAATGAGTACATTTCAGTATTTAATGGCAACATAACGCTGCTAACTGAAAAAGAAATTTACGTTTGTCCAGTTATAGTTCTGAATATTGATATTATCTTTAGCAAGCAAAATAAAAATAATTAAGGTAATTGATGGAAATCAATCATTCCTTCATACTAGCTGTGTATAGGCTTATATTTGGGTAAATGCATACATTATGAGAAACAAAATGTCATAGCACGAATTTGAAAAACGTTTCTCCGGTATCCGTCCAGTCGCTCCTAACCATTGAGCCACCATGGCCAACACCCCGTCATGACATCAAATTCTCCAAATGCAACGTATTATTGCAATCAAATACATACAA
>JAUKNK010000425.1:170000-172500 GCA_030765055.1 Mantis religiosa | reverse complement strand
AATTAAATCTTGAATGTCTTCTTTTATAGTCTTTCCCTCTGAAACATCATAAAATATTAAAATTAGCATCAAACAGCACTAAAAATGCTCGGAAAATGTCTTAAGCTTTTAATTTCATGCCATATACATTGTCCTTTTAACATTATTTGAACTCACATGTAAAAGCTTCCATTTCTGTACTCCAAAGTATTTAGACTTTTAAGAGATAGCGTTCCCGGTAAAATCTACGTAGACCTCAACTAAATAATGTTTGCAGTTACATACTTAATAGCAGCTCTTTCCACTGCAACAGCCATATTTCTTACAGGTTTAGCATGCCTCCCTCTTAATTAAAAATCAAAACGGAAATCTGAGTTAAAGGTTGCACTGGAGTAATTAAAATCTTTGCCACTTTGTGTTTGTGGTTAGGCTATCAAAACAACAGTAAATATATTTTATCCGAATGTTTTTGTTAACCAAAGTAATCGCATTTGTATATATATCAAAGAGAGTGTTATTTATCTGTTTCTGAATAGTTGAAATAAATGTTTAATAAATTGTTCCATTACCAACAAGTTGTAGCTACAAGAAGGAAATAGACAGATATCTCAAAGTGAGACCTATAGACTGACCTCAAAATGCAATTCTCTCTGCACTAATTTACAAGAAAACAATTGAACAGTGACAAATCTCTGACAAAATATAATATTCACGGCGACAGCAGCAGTGGCTGATAGTGACTTGTCACTTTTAAGAGGTGACAGGTTAGTCGTATATTTATTCTTTTAGTCTACACACTCTAAATTACATCAAATGGAATAAAACTTTGAAATTTGATTTGCAAGCGAAACCTCTTCCGAGTCTGTTGATGACATAGCTACGCATACATTGCCTACTGTAATTCCTATCGTCATACAGCAAAATAACCGTTCCGACATCTACTAGGAATACTCGTTAAGTCATTTTTGTTATCCATTTATCTACGTTAGTTTTAGAGGATCGTTTCTAGATTACTTAAAATGTGACGAAATATTCGTGCATCGAATTCACTTTATCGATTAGCGATAAAGTGCTTTAACTGTTTTTCTTTAGAGACTACTAGGAAAAGCGATATTCTCTTATCAAAAGTATGCGCTTTCATTAACGGAACATTTTGACGACCGCCTCGGTAGCTTAGTGGCAGCGCTTCTACCTCGCGTTCCAGAGGTCCCAAGGGGGAAATTCGCTCAGGCTGAGATACCTGCATAAGGTTTTTTGCAGAGTTTTTCCCTATTCTGAAGAACGAATATCGGGTAACTGTAAGCTCTCTGGACCCTTGGCTCATTTGAGCCTCTTTTTACCCATTTTATTATCATGCAATATGACTGAACGGTAGAGGACGTCTTAGTTAAATATATGTAAGTCATATTTTGGTAATTCATGTAGTTACAAACACAAACTTCTACTACATCTAACATAAAGCGTTCAAAAGTTCCAATTCTATTTAAAAGAATGTGATGACTATTCCTAAAATTATAGAATGTCCAATAGTTTTAAAACTTAAAACAATTGTAAATACTTATAAAGTATACAACTTTAGAATGTTTCTCTGGAAGCTGCGCCCACAAAACTAAGAAACAGGAAACCTACGGTAGTCCGCAGGCACTTTGAGACACAACTTTCCTTCATTTCATCCTTCACTTTGGGTTATTTGTTGATGAAAACTTTCTCCACGTTCGTCAATACCATTTCCAGGCTCGGTGGAAATAAGGTAAAATGTGGGGGCAGGAAATGAGTTCTAAGGGACATATTGCACCCTATTACCTCGTAAGCCGTTAACAAATTATCCGCAACTTCGATGTTCTAACTTCCTATGAATTCTGAACGTAAGTATTCAAACGCACTTTTTGCTTCCTTTTCTGTCTCGATGTGTTTTTTCCTAGAACACAGTATCCCGCTGAATTTTCCGGATTTGAGGAGCAATAAAAGTGTTCAATTTTATATTTCCTTCACTTAACCTGGTAAATTTGTCTCTAAAATGCTGAAATCCCTTCCCATCCTTGTTCACCGGTTTTTATGAAATACTTCTTTAAAAACAGCTTTCCAAGGAGCGCTGGTAATTATACTGTGACTGTGATGGTTACGTAGGTTCATAAATCTGGTTTACAGAAATCTCGAACAACTATTGATGCAGTAAAAAGAAGTAAAATTAACAATCAGCTGTCCTCTAGGCTGAATCGGTGCTCCCCTGCACGAAAACAAATAAAAGAAATCGCTGTGGTACACTTCAATCGCCGACTGTACCAATTACCAAAACACAACATTCGCATCCTTAGCTTATCTGGTATATATTCTTCCCAGTCATTGTTACTAGAATGCCGTAGACCTTCCGTGAAATTTCTCGGCAACAACAATAGACCAAGCGCTCTGGAGCCTCTCTTTGTCATGCCCACCCGCCCGGGTCCGTCTTGTCGGGGCAGCATAACATTGCAGCACTAAATGACAAATGAAACTAATTTTTTTTTGATTCCACGAAATCAGA
>JAUKNK010000425.1:160000-165000 GCA_030765055.1 Mantis religiosa | reverse complement strand
CATTTAATTGTTAATCTTCTTGTGGTTGCCAATTAATTATGCGTCCTGAGCAGACTGTAAGAGTTAGGCATATAACTTCCTACACAAAACGAAACACGCTTTATAGCAAATAGCGCTTTATGGCATTAAGCGTTTCGGAGATATTGCTTGTTTTATAAGATAAAGCATTTGAGTCTGAAGAAAACACCTTTCTGTTATGCTAAGAAGTTTCCAAAAACTATCCTTGTATTTACGTATACTATCAAACATTAAATTGTCCTTGAATATTTTATAAGTGTTAACTGAAAAGGAATCATGATAGAACACCAAGAAACTTGAATTAGCACTATGTGTGTAACATTTCAAATGTACTTATTATTGTATGAGGAAGCTATTGCAATGTAAAATACTTAAATAACCAATAAGAAGTATGTGAATAACAATATAACACGTTATCAAGGACAAACGTTTGAATATGGTTTTCACTTCAAAATCTCAATTCTTTATTTCGAATGATTTGCTAGATAAAAAAAATATTGTTAAAAGATGATTATTTTAATGGTAATAATAAATGCAGGCGATCTGTAAATGATAGAATATGATAAATGCATTATCTCAATACTTTTTTTACACATAAAATGTATGTCTTACCGATTACACCCAATGAACTTCAGAAACTCGTTTAACGGAGTTCAAACATCGGCCGCTAGAATGCTGTGGTACTAAGAGAGAGTCAATAACGTATGACTCCAATTCGCATGTGTGCGCTAGAGGGCTGCAATATCACGTGGTAAATTTAAAGGGCTGTTATTGCCGAAACAATAATTTAAGTGTGAAACCTTTAATTTTTGTAGAGCCAGGAAAATTTAATCAGTGTCCCTTCTGTGTTTCCATTCCAGGCTCCTTCCCAAAAAGTTCAAGAACTTATTTAAAAAGCTATTATGGTTTTAGTAATGAGTACATTTCAGTATTTAATGGCAACAAAGCGCTGCTAACTGAAAAGAATTTACGTTTGGCCAGTTACAGTTTGGAATAGTTATATTAACTTTAGCATGCAAAATAAGAACAATTAAGTTAATAGATGGAAATCAATTATTTCTTTATACTAGCTGTGTATAGGCTTATGTATGAGTAAATAGATTCATCATGAAAAACACAATGCCATAGCAGTCCGCCATGAGATCAAATCCTCCAATTGACTCCTATTATTGGAATCAAGTACTTACAATAAATAAGTCGCAGCAAAATGTGTGCATCTCGAATAAGAGGACCCCTAGCGGTTTACCGGGAAAACATACGTAAGCTATTAAATATAAATTAGCATAAAAATGCTGTCATTGAATGCTGAGAAATGGAACTTGTCAAAGTTTCAACATTTACACTTTTAATGTACTAAGATCGCATCAGCGACGAGGAGGTGAGCTAAGTACAGAGCTTGACATCGATATCGAAGAGAATAGCAGAAGAAATTCAAGAAATAGTGTGAGGAGAGCATTTAATGTATTTTTGCTTTTTCTGCTATTTAGTACCGATGGTAAAAACGAAAATATTTAATTACACTAAAAGTTCTATATCTATTGTTCAGGGGAAATAGAATTAGTGCACAAAAATTGTCTAGGCGTGTATTGGAATGGACAGTAGGACATAAGTAAAAAAATAACCCGTCGGGCAAATGAGCTGCCTGGTATGTAACTTCAGAGTTAACCAAGGAGTCACAAGAACTTTTCATGAATGTTCTGATTTTGAGTAAGTCGTCACAGGTTTATACATTTATATGTGAAATAAAATGCATTTCATGAGTATTCTAGGTACAGCCTATGGAGTCCTCCTCATTTGAAATAACGTTCATTAATTTTGTGTAACTAGTAAATCATTAGAGATTGACGTTCAGCTTGCTAAAGAGTCAAACACATTTCCTAGAAAACAGCGCTTTCTGGCATTAACATTTACGCAGGTATTTGTAGTTATAAAGGATAAAGATGTCAGACAGTAGCATTACATTGATATGTTACTTCTGCTAAGGAGTTGTTTGTTCACGGAGCACGATGTCCATTGGATTATGATAGGAAACTGGATAAGTGCAGCTCCGTATGGAACTTTGATCTGTTAGGAATGTTTTAGAAATATGAGGGTATGTTTAGCTTTACTATGTTTAATGCCCTAAGATCCTTGTATTACAAAGAAACACATTTTTACATAAAATCCCGTGATAAATCCGTTAAACTTGATATTTAACGAGAGTTTCTTCCAAAGATACGACAAAATTATCAACACCTCTAGTTAAATTCGCAGTGTACTCTGTTTAGTCCTCCTCATTTTAAATGAATGTTACCTAATGTTAGTAACTGGAACACAGTAGGAGATAAAAGCTTTCTACACAAAATCACTTATATACAAGTAACACAAACACTGTATGCCAACCACTTTTAATAGCACTAACCTAACCAGAGGTTATCCTTATTGAAAGACGATAAAGGAATTTACAAAAATTCTTACTCTGTTTTGCAGTTCTACATTAAGCAATCAATAGATTTGGAGATAGAAATGGACATACTCTAATCACCCTACCATAACAACAAAATTAATGAGACCGCCATGGCGTTGCAGAAAGGTGTATGACTTGGCTTTTAGAACTCTCCTGTTCAAATCCCCTGGGGTCGACTATTCCAAATAAAATTACTTTTAGCGGTAATACGATTTCGATAGACAATGTTGAGTTTAGTAACTTGAACGGGATATTCTATCGTCCCATTCATTACTACATTTATTGTCCATCTTTTTCCCTGTTAGACGAGACGGTATTATGGATAAATTGCCATGCCTTATCCTAAACAATGAAAGTTTGATTTAGAGTGAATAGAGCTGTGCTTTACGGAACCTGGGCTCAGTAGAGAGTAATTTTAACCATTTCATTAATTATCCAACATGACTTCTCATATCACGCACCAACCAGTCTCTCTCTCTCTCTCTCTCTCTCTCTCTCTCTCTCTCTCTCTCTCTCTCTCTCTCTCTCTCTCTCTCTCTCTCTCTCTCTCTCTGTCTCTCTCTCTCTCTCTGTCTCTCTCTCTCTCTCTCTCTCTCTGCGTGTGAATGTGTGACAGCGCAGTGATTTAGAAATCATAATTTAAAACAAAATAAAGTTTGGCAAAGTCTTTAATGTGCAAGTGTATTTTAATTCTTTTAATTTTATTTATAAGCTACAATCAAGCTATGATTCTGAGTAAACTGCCATCCAAAGTTTTCTAAATATTCGAAAGGCTAGTAACAAAAGACATATGTAATACAGGGATGAGACATATTGATGTTTCTGTTAAACATAAAAAGGTGAAATACTGTCACTGAATTCAAATAGATTAATATTTTGCGTTACCTTTTCAACGTTTATTCTATTACGCTCACATCAGGATTGAGAAGGTGTGCTAAGTAAACCTCATAGTTCAACATCAATACAGATAAACACGATTTTAGAGAATAACAAACGCAATAAATGCAAAAATTGCTGAGAAAATAGCATGTAATGCCTTTTGTTTATTTATTTATTTATTTATTTATTTATTTATTTTATTGTTTACTTACTTATTTACTTATTACGGATTACCTTCAGTGAGCCATGATATCAAAAGCACGCTTTACGGAGTTCAAACACTGGAGGGTAAAACACAGTGCCTTTAGCTACAAGAGAGGATCAATAACACGTTCAAACTCCTAGACAAAGTCACCAATAAAAAAGTAATAATATTTTCAACACAAGCGGCTACTACTACTACTACCACCACCACCACTACCACCACCACCACCAACACAACGAATATTTCTACTACTGCTCTTACTACTACTAATACTACTACTACTACTACTACTACTACTACTACTACTACTACTACTACTACTACTACTACTACTACTACTATTACCACTACCACCACCACCAACACATCCACTACTTCTACTTCTACTACTACAACTACTACTACTACTACTACTACTACTACTACTACTACTACTACTACTACTACTACTACTACAAATGCTACTATTACTACAACAACTACTACCAAAACTGCATAAAAATAATGCACGTCGTACCTTGTAGTTTGCTTTAACGTTGGCCAAAACGTTTTTTTTTCTGTTTATGTTCTCCAACATTAAGTAATATTGCAGATGAATGAAATGGGTGAAATGATAACCAAATGAGTCCGGGGTTCATGGAACTTAGAGCTACCCAGCATTTGTGTATTAGGATTAGGTAAAACCCCGATAAACTTTATCCAGATAACTCGCCTTGACCGAGATTCGAACTCGGCACCTCTTGAACGTGAGGCAGAACACGCTAGCTACCATTTGCGCTACCGAACCGGGCTGGACAGAGCTGTCCCTTCTATTTTCGTAGCGGTATAATTATTCCTTAATTAAATTTGCAGGAAGGTCTTTTCCTGTAAATAAAAGGTTAATTCGTGAAAGGTTAATTCAAGTAAGCTGTCCCTTGCGCCTTTTTAGTTCTCAAGGAGGGCGACCCTTCATATTTTAGGGGCACTATTTAGCCTCACTGTTGATAGGATAAGAGAACAGTAGAGGAGGCGATGCTGTCCAGACATGTACAGGGAGGGACTTGCTTTTGAGTCGCCGTGTGGACGGTTCCTCTACCAGGATAGCATCAAGGATGAGGAGGTGTGGCAATGACACGGTTTGAGATCAATGCTGTTAAACGTATTTACAAACAATAAACAACGTAACTGTTGCAAAATCTTAGTAGTTGGCATTTTATGTCTTTGTTTATTTTACTTACCACTTAATGGTTACATTAAACAGCATAACAGAATAAACTATAAGGAAGAACCTGTCTGTTAAGTACACCTCTGCCATCAATGCCAATGGACATAATTTTAGACAACAAAAGACAGACATAATGCAAAATCCTTTGAGAACATGACATTTAATACATTTTTGTGTCTTACGTTCTCTGCTACTTAATATTTATACACAACAGAGAAATTTATGAACAACTCTATAATGTTCGATAT
>JAUKNK010000425.1:150000-157500 GCA_030765055.1 Mantis religiosa | reverse complement strand
GAATGTCGCTTATGCCCGTTTACTTGTGTGGTGCACATATGCTCACATTTCTGACGGTTCCGTTTACATTGGAACAGACCAGGATAACAGAACGCTCGCAGAGGTGTTACTGGCACTGAATACACAGTTGGCTGGACACATTACTGAGGGCTCCATTTCCATAGAAAGAGACCAGGATAAGAAAACAAATGAAGAGGTTTTACTGTCAATGGGTACACCAATGCTGGCAAATGTACCTTTGAATCACCGTTTCCACGTTTAATCTACTTGGATCACATCTCAGACGAGGAAGTGAGAATTACACGTGTTGATTTCAATGCTGACAGGTGATACTAGAGAATAACAGGCAGAAGTAATTGAAGAATCGGCTAAAGTAAAACATTTAAGAAGATGACAATTTTGTTCCTTTCACGCTACTTATACTCAAAGTAAACAGGGAAGGTATTCTATTACACTAAAAACTTTCACATAAACAATTCATAATAAATACTTAACGTTTTGCTTAATATTCTGTTTTATTTTTCATTGGATTATGAATCAATGACATTAAATATCAGATGGACAATACTCACAGTATATGGGAATATTGATTTAAGTACCAAAAAATACTTTTACTTCATAGGGCACAATAATGAATAAGTACTACAGGATCATTTCAATAATTAGACATTACAAAACTTTAAATATTAATTTTGCTGGTGTGTCTAAATACATATATATGGAGTAGCAAGAAACAACTACATCAAAACAACTTTCAGGGTAGCCATAAATGTCTAAGATAGAATCAGAACAAAAGAATGGAATGCAATATCGGGGATTTGAACCACAGGTCTGCCACTCTATATACATGTTATTCCTCCTGCTTTTAGACTTTTGGTTCCTTCAAAATAATTTTAATTTAAATTTAAATTGTATTTCATTTTAAGGAGTACATTAAAATAAAAAATGAATTTTCTACTTTTGAGGTATATCTGTGAAATTGCACTTTAAGTTTCAACTTAAAACATTTTGGGACATGTGAAAAATGCTGATATTAAGTTTTTTGAGAAGGATAGCAGAGCCAGCATAGAATCTTCTCACAACGCTTATTCAAAGTAACTACAATGTTAAACAAAATTCTTGTATCCTGTGGCTAAATTTTAAAATTATTATTTTTAGCAATGTACACTATGTATACATTGTTCATAAAATTCTCCGGTACTGAAATCTTTAAATAATTTATCTCTTTTATGAATTAAAGTTCGAAAGTCTTATATTATTGTGTTTCCCTCTGAAACATCATAAAACATTAAAATGAGCATCAAACAACAGCATAAAAATCTAATAACTTAACTAACACTATAAATGTTCAGAAAATGTTTTAAGCCTTTAATTTCACCCCAGATACATTGTCTTTTTAACATTATTTGAACTCACATGTAAAAGCTTCCAATTTTGAGCTCCAAAATGTTTAGTCCTTTAAGAGATAGTATTACCAGTAAACTGTGCATGGATCTCAACTAAATAACGTTTGGAATTACATACTTCATAGCAGCCCTTTCCACTATAACAGCCTCCCTCTTAACTAAAAAGGCAAAACGGAAAACAGAGTTAAAAGTTGCACTGGAGTATTTAAAATCTTTGCCACTTTGTGTTTGTGGTTAGGCTATCAAAACAACCGTAAATGCGTTACATCCGAATGATTTTGTTTACCAAAAAATCGTATTTATATATATATATATATATATATATATATATATATATATATATATAAAAGAGAGTCTTATTTAATTTGCAACAGGAATATTAAAGCTATAATGCATTGTGGAAGTCAATAATTATTCATATTTAACAGGAAATGTTCTATTTGACAGGTGGATTCTTGAAATATGTTTTCAATAATTCATTGGACAACTTCTTTCGAAGTCACATCTCGCACACTGATGAATAGTTTAGCGCACATTTCCTCAGTGGATTTGACGTGTATTATATTAACATGTGACAGTTGAAATGTGCCGTAAACTATTCACGTGTGGCGAGATGTTACTTCGAAAGAAGTTGGGCCGCGTCGTGGCTCAGTGGATAGACCGCTTGGCTCTCACCAAGGCGGGCCGGGTTCGATCAAAGGTGACCGCAAAGCTTCGATTTTTGAACTCCAAAATGTTTAGTCCTTTAAGAGATAGTATTACCAGTAAACTGTACATGGATCTCACCTAAATAACGTTTGGAATTACATACTTCATAGCAGCCCTTTCCACTATAACAGCCTCCCTCTTAACTAAAAAGGCAAAAAGGAAAACAGAGTTAAAAGTTGCACTGGAGTATTTAAAATCTTTGCCACTTTGTGTTTGTGGTTAGGCTATCAAAACAACCATAAATGCGTTACATCCGAATGGTTTTGTTTACCAAAAAAACCGTTTTTGTATATATATCAAAGAGAGCCTTATTTATCTGTCTCTTAATAGTTGAAACAAATGTCTAATAAATTGTTTCATTACCAACTTGTTGTAGCTACAAGAAGGAAATAGACAGATATCTCAAAGTGAGTCCTACAGACTGACCTCAAAATTTAATTCTGTCTGCATAAATTTACAAGAAAGCAATTGAACAGTGACAAAACTCCGAAATATATAATATTCACGTCGACAGCAGCAGTGGCTAATAATGGCATCACTTTTAAGAGGTGACAGGATAGTCGCAAATTTATTCTTTTAGTCTACACACTCTAAATTACTTCAAATGGAATGAATATTCCATTCGTGCACTGAATTCATTTTATCGTAAAGCGATAAAGTGCTCTAATTAGTTTTCTTTTGAGACTATTAGGAAAAGCGATATTCTCTTATCAAAAGTATGCGTTTCCAAACTACCTTATTTCTATACGTATTTAAGGTCATTTTAATTAATGGAACATTTTGACGACCGCCTCGGTAGCTTAGATGGTGGCGCTTCTAACTCGCTTTCCAGAGGTCCCAAGGGGGAATTTCGCTCAGGCTGAGATACCTGCATAAGGTTCTTTCCAAGACTTTCCCCTATTCTGAAGAACGAATGTCGGGTAACTCTAAGCGCTATGCACCCTTGGCTAATTTGAGCCTCTTTTTAGCCATTTTATTTATCATGCGATATGAAGGAAGGGTAGAGGACATCTTAGTTAAATATATGTAAGTGATATTTTGGTAATACATGTAGTTATAAACACAAACGTTTACTACATCTGACATAAAGCGTTCAAAAGTTCCAATTTTATTTAAAAGAATTTTATGGTTATTCCTAAAATTATAGAATGTGCAATAGTTTCTAAACTTAAAATAATTGAAAATACTTATAAAACTTACAGAAATCTAGAACACCTACTGATGCAGTAAAAAGACGTAATATTAAGAATCAGCTGTCTTCAAGACCCACTCGGTGCTCCACTGCACGAAGGCAAATGAAAGAAATCGCTGTGGTACACTTCAATCGCCGACTGTCCCAATAACCAAAACACAACATTCGCATCCTTAGCTTATCTGGTATATATTCTTACCAGAGATTGTTACTAGAATGCCGTAGATCTTCCGAGAAATTTCTCGGCAGCAACAGTAGACCAAGCGCTCTGGAGCCTCTCTTTGTCATGCCTACCCGCCCGGGTCCGTCTTGTCGGGGCAGCAAAATATTGCAGCACTGAATGACAAATTAGACCGAGTTTTTTCATTCCACGAATTCAGAATCAAAATAGGAGTGCAAGAAGTAGCAGGTCCAACCTTAGGGAATCCGCGACACCTGGTGGTCCAGCAAAGGAAGCACATGTACTAGGAGCTCCACCGCACATGCGCAGATTTATAAGCTTAGCGTACTACTGCGGGTACATCTCCCGGCATTCTACTGGGCTATTGGCTCACACAGACCTAATAAAATATATGTATGTTCAGAGAATTTACACACTGACAGGACATTGTTGCTATATTAATTGCCCCCACCTATTAGTTTATTAAGCTGAGTGTCTGTTTAACGCGGTTCTAACTTGTAAACCGTTAAAAGCATTGATATTCACAACCACAAAATTAAAATCTGAACTTACATGAAACGTGAACTCGTATAAGCGGTCTCGAAATCAGAAAGTCAGTAATATCTGAATTATAGTGTCACCGAATTGGCGGAGGGTGTGACGGCGGCAGCTGTGGGGAGGTCGGGGGCGGCCGAGCCACGCCTCCCATTAGTCTCTGTCACTAACTGAGGGGGAAGATTAGAGGAAATGTCACTTGCGCGGGCGGCCCCTTCCCCCTTTCCCACGGCCATCTGGAACTTTCGGGTGGAAACTAGAGAAGTCGGGAAGAGACGGCGATATTCCTATAAAAAGGGGGTTGCATACAGACAGTCAGTCAGTGCTTGACGTGCTAGTGAGGTAGCGCCGTGTTAATGGAAGAGAAGACCGTGCAACGGAAGAATTTGCGTAATTGTGTACGTGCATCGGAACGGTAACGGACGAACTGGTGAATTGTAATTGTGTGCATTACGTAATTTTGTGTAATTGGCAAGTGTTTAACTGTAAGTCGGTGGAAATAAAGAACATTTTTGAGTGGTGAAATTGGACTTTTCAATTCACGAACCCACAAAGTCACAATATTCTTTACAAACAGCAGTGGAGGGAGGATACACTTATACATAAAAGATCATTAGCTCAGAGGTTGTTTAAGGCACAAAACGACTTCTACTCTAGCCATACCGGAAATGTTGGTAATATATAAGTGCCTATTATAAGTATGGGTTCAAAGAGAACGCATAATATAACACTGAGGAACTTGAATAAATCTAAAAATACAATATTTCAAATTATTTGTTCTGTGATTAACGACTAACAATGTAAAATCACATAAAAAGTACATTTACATAAAAGTAAACGACATAAAGGTATGTGATTAGGAACAACATTCGTTAAAAGAAACAAACGTTCAAACCCTTCTTTTTTAATTTCAAAGAATTACTCGGAAAAACATGTTGTAAATGTAGGCAGATACTTATATTAATAGTATATTAAATAACTAGTACATTTGTCAATGTAGAATACGATTAATTAATTATATCAAATCTTTTTCACACTTTTACTACTTTTATTACTACTACTATTACTACTACCTACTACTGCTACTACTTATACCTACTCTTACTACTATTACAACTGCAGCTAAAGCAATAAACGCACTACTGTGTATTTGCCTTAACATAGGGCACAAATGTCCCTCATATTTTCGTTGCTGTATACTTATTCCTTAATTATCGTTGAATTACAGTGTATTTCTGTATATAAAAATGTTAATTCCTGAAAAAGCGCCCAAACTATTTTGTCCCTTAAGCCAGTTTAGTTCTCATGGAGGGAATCTCTTCATATTTTTGGGGCACCACCTTCCTTCCCAGAGGACAGCATAAGAGAACACTTGAGGAAGTTGTACTATTGAAAAATGTACAGAGAGGAAATTTCCCTTTACGTGGCCGCTTGGACAATTCCTCTATCAGGATCACATCACGGATGAGGAGGTGAGTTAACTACACAGTTTGAGATCAATACTCCTGAACATGGTTACAGACAATAAAAGACGGAAGATATGCAAAATTCTTTCAGGAGATAGAATTAGTTTCCCTTTATTTGACTTACCACTCAGTAGCTACATTAAACAGCATAACAGCATAAACTATATGGAAGAGGAGGTCTGTTAAGTACACCTCTGTTTGACATCAGTAAGAGTGGACATGATTTTAGACATCAAAGGCAGAGATAATTCAAAACTCTTTGAGAAGATGGCATTTCATACATTTTTGTGTCCTGTATTCTCTGCTACTTAATATTTATAGCAAACAGAGAGATTACTGAACTACTCAATAATGTTGGATATCGACATCTCTAGATTAAATACAATATTTGAATGTTTACAAAAAATAGTTCAAGGATCTGCATGAGTGGAACGGAGGCCTTCGTGCAAAAGGTGAACGGTTTTTAACCACCATGGTATTTAACTTAGGAATTTACCAAGCAATGTTTATTGTAGTTACACGACACTACATATAAATGTATAACTTGAGTATTCTACGGTAACAGTAGTGATCGAAGAGAGGAAATGCTCCGTTTGAACGTTACATCAATTATGTGATTATTAGAAATATGGAGGTACATTTTACCATCGGAACAACAAATCTTAGAGTTAACGGCCGTGTCTTTAATTAAAGGCTAATTTTAGAAATAAGAAAAAGAAAAAAAGAAACCCGTAGTCATGGTAAGGATGATATAGATTATTTTTGTATTTCTGTCGTTGTCTTGCATTGTTTGTCTTTTTTTAGATTGTCAAAGATGACGTTGCAATTTGTAACGCTCTCTACAGTGTACGTAGTACCATATGTAATAAGGAGAGAACGCATGTATTTATACTCCGAAAATTAAGTATTGAAATTTAACTGATAATAGCATTTCTGAATCGGAAAATTCCAATGTATTTAATTGTTAATTTTCTTGTGGTTGCCAATGAATTATGTGTCCTTAGTAGACTGTAAGATTTAGGCATTTAACTTGCTACACAAAACGAAACACGCTTTATAGCAAATAGCGTTTTATGGCATTAAGCGTGTCGGAGATATTGCTTGTTTTATAAGATAAAGTATTTGAGTTTGAAGAAAACACCTTTCTGTTATGCTAATAAGTTTCCAGAAACTATCCTTGTATTTACGTATACTATCAAACATTAAATTGTCCTTGAATATTTTATAAGCATTAAATGAAAAGGAAGCATGATAGAACACTAAGGAACATTAATTAGCACTACATGCGTAATATTTCAAATGTACTTATTATTGTATGACGAAGCTATCACAATGTAGAATACTTAAACAACCAATAAGAAGTATGTGAATAACAATATGACTCGTTATCAAGCACAAATGTTTGAATGTGGTTTTCACTTCAAAATCTCAGTTCCCTAATTCGAATGATTTGCTAGATAAAAATATATTGTTAAAATATAATTATATTAATGGTAATAATTATTGTAGGCGATCTGTAAATGATAGAAGATGATAAATGCATCATCTCAAATCTCTTTTCACATTAAATGTATGTCTCACCGATTACACCCAATGAAATTCAGAAGCTCGTTTAACAGAGTTCAAACGTCGGCCGCTAGAATGCAGTGGTTCTTAAGAGTGAATCAATAACGTATGACTCTAATTCACATGTGTGACGCTAGAGGGCTGCAATATCACGTGCTAAATTTAAAGGGCTGTTATTGTGGAAGCAATCATTTAAGCGGGAAACCTTTAATTTTTGTAGAGCCAGGAAAATTTAATCATAGCCTCTTCTGTGTTTCCATTCACGGCTCCTTCCCAAAAATTTCAAGAACTTATTTAAAAGGCTAATGTGGTTTTAGTAATGAGTACATTTCAGTATTTAATGGCAACATAACGCTGCTAACTGAAAAAAAAATTTACGTTTGTCTAGTTATAGTTTTGAATACTTATATTATCTTTAGCAAGCAAAATAAAAATAATTAAGTTAAT
>JAUKNK010000425.1:72500-145000 GCA_030765055.1 Mantis religiosa | reverse complement strand
TTATAGTCTTTCCCACTGAAACATCATAAAATATTAAAATTAGCATCAAACAGCAGCATAAATATCTAATAATTTAATTAACACTAAAAATGCTCGGAAAATGTCTTAAGCTTTTAATTTCATGCCATATACATTGTCCTTTTAACATTATTTGAACTCACATATAAAAGCTTCCATTTTTGTACTCCATAGTATTTAGACTTAGTTACATACTTAATAGCAGCTCTTTCCACTGCAACAGCCATATTTCTTACAGGTTTAGCATGCCTCCCTCTTAATTAAACATCAAAACGGAAATCTGAGTTAAAGGCTGCACTGGGGTAAATAAAATCTTTGCCACTTTGTGTTTGTGGTTAGGCTATCAAAACAACAGTAAATACATTATATCCGAATGCGTTTGTTAACCAAAATAATCGTATTTGTATATATATCAAAGAGAGTCTTATTTATCTGTTTCTGAATAGTTGAAATAAATCTTTAATAAATTTTTCCATTACCAAAAAGTTGTAGCTACAAGGAGGAAATAGATATCTCAAAGTGAGACCTACAGACTGACCTCAAAATGCAATTCTCTCTGCACTAATTTACAAGAAAACAATTGAACAGTGACAAATCTCCGACAAAATATAATATTCACGGCGACAGCAGCAGTGGCTGATAGCGACTTGTCACTTTTAAGAGGTGACAGGTTAGTCGCATGTTTATTCTTTTAGTCTACACACTCTAAATTACATCAAATGGAATAAAACTTTGAAATTTGATTTGCAAGCGAAGCCTCTTCCGAGTCTGTTGATGACATAGCTATGCATACATTGCCTACTGTAATTCCTATCGTCATACAGCAAAATAACCGTTCCGACATTTACTAGGAATACTCGTTAAGTCATTTTTGCTATCCATTTATCTACGTTAGATTTAGAGGATCCTTTCTAGATTACTTAAAATGTGACGAAATATTCGTGCACTGAATTCACTTTATCGAATAACGATAAAGTGTTTTAACTATTTTTCTTAAGAGACTACTAGGAAAAGCGATATTCTCTTATCAAAAGTATGCGCTTTCATTAAGGGAACATTTTGACTACCGCCTCGGTAGCTTAGATGGCAGCGCTTCTACCTCGCGTTCCAGAGGTCCCAAGGGGGAAATTCGCTCAGGCTGAGATACCTGCATAAGGTTTATGCAGAGTTTTTCCCTATTCTGAAACAAGAATGTCGGGTAACTGTAAGATCTCTGGACCCTTGGCTCATTTGAGCATCTTTTTACCCATTTTATTTATCATGCAATATGACTGAACAGTAGAGGACATGTTAGTTAAATATATGTAAGTAATATTTTGGTAATTCATGTAGTTACAAACACAAACTTTTACTACATCTAACATAAAGCGTTCAAAAGCTCCAATTTTATTTAAAAGAATGTGATGATTATTCCTAAAATTGTAGAATGTCCAATAGTTATAAAACTTAAAACAATTGTAAATACTTATAAAGCTTACAAATTTAGAATGTTTCCCTGGTAGCTGCGCCCACAAAACTAAGAAACAGGAAACCTACGGTGGTCCGGAGGCACTTTGAGACACAACTTTCCTTCATTTCACCCTTCACTTTGGGTTATTTGTTGATGAAAACTTTCTCCACGTTCGTCAATACCATTTCCAGGCTCGGTGGAAATAAGGTAAAATGTGTTGTTATAGTTCTGAATATTGATATTATCTTTAGCAAGCAAAATAAAAATAATTAAGTTAATTGATGGAAATCAATCATTCCTTCATACTAGCTGTGTATAGGCTTATATTTGGGTAAATGCATACATTATGAAAAACAAAATGTCATAGCACGAATTTGAAAAACGTTTCTCCGGTATCCGTCCAGTCGCTCCTAACCATTGAGCCACCATGGCCAACACCCCGTCATGACATCAAATTCCCCAAATGCAACGTATTATTGCAATCAAATACATACAATAAGTAAGTCGCCGGAAACTATGTGTATCTCGAATAAGGGCGCCCCTAGTGGTTTACCGGGAAAACATACGTAAGCTATGAAATATAAAATAGCATAAAAATGCTGTCATCGACTGCTGAGAAATGGAACTTGTCAAAGTTTCGACATTTACACTTTTAATGTACTAAGATCGCATCAGCGACGAGGAGGTGTGCTAAGTACAGAGTAGGACATCGATACCGAAGAGAATAACAGAACAAATTCAAGAATTAGTGTGAAGAGATCATTTAATGTATTTTTGCCTTTTCTGCTATTTAGTACCGAAGGTAAAAACGAAAATATTTAATTACTCTAAAACTTCGATATCTATTATACAGGGGAAATAGAATTTGTGCATAAAAATTGCGTATAGGAATGGACAGGAGGACGTAAGTCAAAAATATCCCGTCGGGCAAATAACCGCCCTGGTATGTAACTTGAGAGTTTACCAAGGAGTCATAAGAACATTTCATGAAAGTTTCCGACCCAGGACTGAGTTTTGTATGGTTGGTCTTGAACAAGCCTCATGATTTTGAGTAAGTCGTTACAGGTTTATTATATTTATATGTGAAATAAAATGCATTTCATGAGTATTCTACGTATAGCTTGTGGAGTCCTCATTTGAAATAACGGTCCGTAATATTGTGTAATTGGTAAATCATTAGAGATTAACATTCAGCTTGCTAAAAAGTCAAACACATTTGCCAGAAAACAGCGCTTTCTGGAATTGACCGTTACGCAGGTATTTTTTGTACTAAAAAGAAAAGCATTTTTACATAAAGGCCCGCGATACATCCGTTGAACTTGATACTTAACGAGAGTTTCTTCCAAAGATGTGACATACTTATCAACACCGCTAGTTAAATTCGCAGTGTACTCTGTTTAGTCCTCCTCATTTTAAATGAATGTCACCTAATGTTAGTAACTGCAGCACAGTAGGAGATAAAAAGCTTTCTACACAAAATCACTTATATACAAGTAACACAAAAAGTGTATGCCAACCACTTTTAACAGCACTAACCTAACCAGAGGTTATCCTTATTGATAGACGATAAATGAATTCACTAAAATCTTATTCAGTTTTGCAGTTCTACATTAATTAACCAATGGATTTAGAGATAGAAATGAACGTGCTCAAATCATTCTACCAGAACAACAAAAATAATGAGAAGGCCGTGGTGATGCAGAAAAGTGTATGACTTGGATTTAGAACTCTCCTGTTCAAATCCCCTGGGATCGACTGTACAAAATAAAGCCACTTTTTGCTGTAATAGAATTTCGATAGTCAATATTGAGTTTAGTAACTTGAACGGGATATTCTATCGTCCCTTTCATTACATTTATTGTCCATCTTCTTCACTGTTAGACGAGACAGTAATAATGGATAAATTGCCATACCTTATCCTAAACAATGAAAGTTTGATTTAGAGCAGATAGAGTTGTGATTTACGGAACCTTGTCTCAGTTGAGAGTAATTTTAACCATTTCATTAATTATCCAATATGACTTCTCATATCACGCACCAAGCAGTCTCTCTCTCTCTCTCTCTCTCTCTGTCTCTCTCTGCGTGTGAATGTGTGAAAGCACAGTGATTTAGAAATCATAATTTAAATCAGAATAAAGTTCGGCAAAGTCTTTAATGTGCAAATGTATTTTAATACTTTTGATTTGATTTATAAGCTACAATAAAGCTATGAGTGTGTGTGTGTGTGTGGTGTTTTAGGGCCCGTCGACAACAAGGTCATTTGGGCCCTAAGTCAACACTAAAGTCTTAAAAGACACACAAATTAAGCTAAAATACAATAACACTGAACTATTAAAAGTACATAAAAACCCGTTCCAAGTCTAATAATTTAAAATCGCTAAAATTAACAAATATAAAATCCAAGTCAGACTTGTTTATTAAAACCAATTTCGGTAACAAACCGCAGTGCCTTAATCACGGCCACTGGGTCGTCCCCTAAAATATTGGGCAAGTTAGCTCCCAAGCCTATTGACTGGCGAACACGGGTGTATTTCGGGCAATCCAGCAATACATGCCGCACGGTGAGAGGTACTGCACACGGAGCACACACAGGGGCCGGTTCCCCTCTTAATAGATGGCCATGCGTTGCACGTGTGTGCCCAATTCTCAGCCGGGTGAGTATCACCTCGGCCCGCCGGTTATCCCTGCAGGATGTTGGCCAGGGTTGTACGCTCTCCTTTATCGCCCGGAGTTGTGTGCCCTCCAAAGCTGTCCAGGATTGCTGCCAAGCAGATAGGAGTTGGCGACGGAAAAAACGTTGCACATCCTGGTACGGCACCGTAGTTGTTAAACTCCGGGGCAAACGGCCAGCGGACTTAGCAGCCGCGTCCGCCTCCTCGTTCCCGGAAATGCCCACATGGCCTGGGATCCAAGTAAAAACAAAATGGTATCCGCGACCGAGCATTTGCGAGATCTGGGCCTGTATTTTTACAACAAGGGTGTGAGCGGCTGTGTGCTGTTGCAAGGCCTGAAGAGCGCTTAGAGAATCAGTGCAAACAATAAAAGAGCCAGGAGCTAACTTGCAAATAAAAAGGAGCAAATAAAAGATGGCATACAGCTCTGCTGAGAAGACCGAAGTGGAGTCCAGAAGTCGAAATTTATGAGCCTCACCGTTAATGAAAAACGCGCAACCCGTTGTGCTACCTAGCTGAGAACCGTCCGTAAAGACCGGAACATATTTAGGGTAACGGCCCAGTAGTTCGGCAAAAAATTGTTGGAACACCGAATGTGGAGTAGCGAGTTTAGAGTTGCTGGAAAGAGTTAAATCGAACCGCGCACGATCCAGTTGCCAAGCAGGATAAGGGCTGATGGACGACCTCTCCACGCGAGACATTCGGAGGCCATGGGAATGTAAGAGATCCCGAAATCTTATTCCCATGGGGCGTGTCCGAGAACCAGGGCGCATATAACGGTGGACTAAATCTGGACACAGAACTGGTTTAAAACAAGGATGATTGGGATAACTTGCCAACTTCGAGACGTACGAGCAGAGTAACAGCGAGCGACGAATATGGAGTGGAGGTTCGCCTGAGTCTGCATACAGGCAGTCGACTCGACTGGTGCGGAAAGCTCCTGTGGCAAGGCGGATGCCAGTATGATGCACGGTGTTTAAAAGGCGAAGTTTAGAGGCGGTCGCTGCGCCATAAATAAAACTGCCATAGTCCAGCTTGGACCGAACCAGAGAGCGGTACAGCCTCAACATTACCGTGCGATCGGCCCCCCAAGATGCTCCAGATAATACCTTCAGCACTCGAAGAGAACGATCGCAAGAGGCTCGAAAGTGACGAATGTGGTGCTCCCAATTAAGTTGTCGGTCCAAGTAGAGGCCCAAGAACTTCAGGTGCGAGACAAATGGCAGGGGTGTGCCGTTCAAATGAATATCAGGAGGCGGGTGAATACCTCGTAGGCGGTGGAAGTGGATACACTGCGTCTTCGTAGCTGAAAAACGGAAGCCGGTTTGAAGTGCCCAAGCTGCTAGCTGGGTAATGGTCAGCTGCAGTTGGCGCTCAATGTGATCTATGTTGGCAGACCTATAATAAACTGCGAAGTCGTCAACATAGAGGGATGATGGAATTCCACTTCGAACGGCACTAAAGATGCCGTTAATCGCTACGGCAAAAAGGGTGACGCTCAAAATTGACCCTTGAGGTACGCCGTTCTCCTGTACCCGCTCCCGTGATATCGTGTTTCCTATGCGAACCCGAAAACGGCGAAGTTTTAAAAAGTTGCATAGGAATTCGGGTAGATGACCACGCATACCATAACCATGTAGGTTACGGAGTATGCCGTACCGCCAGGTGGTGTCATAAGCCTTCTCCAGGTCGAGGAACACGCCCACGGCGTGCTGTTTCAGTAGAAACGCATCGGAAATATACCCCTCAAGGCGTGTTAGATTATCGACACATGAGCGATGGCGACGAAAACCGCATTGCAAGTTGGACAGAGGGTTATGTTTTTCTAGCCACCAATTTAACCGAGCGTTTATCATTCGCTCGAAGGTCTTACACATGACACTCGTCAGGCAAATGGGGCGGTGGCTAGATGGTAGCGTGCGGGCCTTTCCGGGTCGAGGGATGGGGATGACAATACCCTCTCGCCAGGAGGAAGGGAAACCCCGCTCATGCCAAATGCGGTTATAGATGTTTAAAAGGAAACATAGCGCCTCAGATGGAAGATGTAGCAGCATCTGTCGGTGTACGTCATCGGGACCTGGAGAAGAATCCTTTGCTAACGCCAGAGAATGGGCGAGCTCGGCTGCGGTAAAAGGTGGGTTGTACGGCTCGGTGCAGTCACTATTAAAATTAAGTGGTACCCGCTCCGCCTTTTCCTTAATAGGTAGGAAGAGAGCGTCATAGCGGGCAGTTTGGCTCGTGGCAGCAAATGTGGTAGCTAGGGCTTCAGCTATGTCCTGCACGGTGGTGCACATGGAACCGTTGATGGCAAGGCCGGGAATTACCATCCGGCGATACTTGTCATACATCCGCCGAACAGCTGACCATACTTGTTGGGTAGAGCTGCGCCGGGAAAGCGAAGACACATAGGCTTCCCAAGATTTACGCTTTGCGTTGCGCAGTATATAGCGTGCCCTAGCGCGAGAACGTTTCAAGGCGACGAAGTTCCCTTCCGTTGGGTGCCGCTGAAAAATGCGCAAAGCACGTTTACGTGCTTTGACAGCCAAACTGCATTCCTCGGACCACCACGGTACAGGGATATGACGTGGTGTAGGTGAACCTCGAGGAATGCTGGATTCTGCTGCGAGCAGGATCGAGCAAGTAAAATATTCGACCATTTCATCGATGGTGTCAAAACTATCGTCGATGAGGTGTATGAGGGATTGGAATTTTCCCCAGTTAGCTTTGGAAATAATCCAGCGAGGATGTCGAGAAGGTAAACATTGGCGGCCAGAAAAATGAAAGTTAATGGGGTAATGGTCACTGCCAAAGAGGTCGGAAAGTACTGACCACTCAAGTAGTGGTACTAATGACGGACTGCAGAAAGAAAGGTCTAGTACGGAATGTGTACCATAAGCGGATGATAGGAATGTCGGGTCACCAGTATTTAGCAGAAGCAGGTCAGATTTATCGAAGACGTCTACGAGGAGGCATCCACGGGCGTCATCAGTTTCTGATCCCCAGAGCGTGTGCTTGACATTCAAATCTCCCACAAGGAGTAGTGGTGAGGGGAGCTGAGCCAATAGAGCTTGAAGATCACGCTCTGGAACTATACTGAGCGGTGGCAGGTACATGTTGCAGGTGGTAGAACTGATGCTCTCCAGCTGTATCCGAACGGCCACAGCTTGCAATGGTGTGGTGAGAGAAACGTTGGCGGCGGAGATGTTAGGCGCCACTAAGGTAGCAACGCCACCGCTTGCACGCATACCTGCAAGAGAGTCGCTTCTAAATGCAGATAAAGAGTGAAGGTGTAACGAGTGATTGGGATGTAAGTGGGTTTCCTGGAGACAAATAATTGATGGTGACCGTTGAGAAAATAAATGTTGTAGGTCTTGAGCACGAGCTCGAAAACCATTGACATTCCACTGGATTATTTCCATAAAGAGTTTTTAGCGGGCCGTTTTAACCTTTTTCTTGACCTTGGCTAATTTGGGCCCTACGATTCGAAAATCGTTAGCCTCCTGTGACTCCGCTGATGTTCGGGAGTCAGAGCTCCTACAGCTCGTAGAGCGAGACCGGGATCTAATAGAAGGCGAGCGACTTCGCGATCTATGTGGTGGCCGGGATCGGTTTTTCGCATTTACTACGGGATGGCTGTTACCCGCTGATGGCTTGGTGGCTGGAGTCTGTACGGTTGAAGCGGAGACTGTGCTGGTGGATATACAAACAGTCTGAGACGTGGGTTTAACGGCTAGAAAGTCTGTCTGCGTGGATGCGTGGGCGACAGGGACGTGTTGAACCGCAACAGTGGTATTAGGAGTACGGCGAGCTGCTGATGCATATCCAATAGTAGTGGTAGCAGGCTTTAGTTGCTCAAAGCGCCGTCGTGCCTCTGGAAAAGTCAGGCGTTCTTTTACACGTAGCTCCTGAATGCATTTTTCGTCCATGAATCTAGGGCACTGTCGCGAGCTGGAGGGATGACTACCGCCACAGTTCACGCAACAAGGTGTTCGACTGCAGTTTGGGTCTTCGTGTGTCGGTAGGCCACATTTCTCACAAAGTGCAGGATTGGTACATGTCACCTTAGTATGTCCGAACCGCTGACATTGGAAACAGCGCATGGGGTTCGGGACATACTGCCGGACGCTAGCACATTCATATCCGCAATAGATGAATTCGGGTAACTTTGTCCCAGCAAAATTTAGAAAAACCGTACGTAATGGATACTCTTTGCCATCCTGTTTTCGTGTTAGCCGGTACGCCTGACAAACAAGTTGATCAAAGAGGCAACTTACAATTTCTTCATTTGCAAGATCGTCTAAGCTGGACGTGGTGACTACTCCTCTACAGGTGTTGAGTGTTTTGTGTGGGGCTACCCGGATCGGGTAGGAGCCCAACAAAGTCGCCTTTTGCAGTTTTCGAGACTGGTCTGCCTTTGTGCTCTCCAATAGTAGGGTGCCGTCTCGGAGGCGCGTCGCATTTTTAACAGGGCCACTGATCTTTTCCAATTCACGCTTTATGTAAAAAGGACTGATATCCTTAAACGCTTTGCCATCACATGCCAAGGTCATCACTATATACGGGGCGATGAAAGAGGTTTTGCGCGGATGCATTTTGAATAGGACCCCCATCCGGAACCGTCGGCGTCAGCCTGCCATCCGGGGGTTAAAGAAAGAAAGATACCGAATCTTCACGGTCTGTGCCGTCATGGGGACCCCACCCATGACCGATCTCATTTGTACCTCAGAAAAGCTACCCTTCAATATCCACTGCTTGTCCGTATGGGTAAACCGTTCACCACGCACACCCCGGCTTTATGCCCCTACCACAGGAATAACCGCCTGTGGCTCCCCACTTTAGGCCGCGCTGCGTATAATAGGCACACGCGGATTCAGGGGACTTGTGGTTGATTACACCGGGGTTCCGTCAGCGGTAACACGTCCGGTCCGTGATACTAACCCAACGGCAACACGGCCGTTGGGAGATTAACACAGACCGGGCCCTCGAGGAGCTACGTGGGTGTACTTGACGGTGTGGACGGGCTCCGCACCTAAGGCTACACATAGGGGCAGTGCGAAGGGTCCGCTCAACCTTCACTTTTGAGGCCTCCGGAGAGCACACATGTTGGAAGCCGCGCTGAAAACCGTGGGACAGAACCACGGAGATAGGAGAGATCCCTGCTGGTGAGTCAGGAGTTATAAACCTAAGACCTTAAGTGCCAATAATTATAATAAAAAACTAGAAGGGGAAGAAGGTGATGCATACTGATCAGCAGTAGCAGAGCGTAGCACAGTTGATGGAGGTGAAGGGGATGAAATGAGGGTGAGTGGCTAAGGACCCCGGGATCGCCAATCCCGTACCTACCGTAGTAGGTCCCTGGGGAAAAATACCAGAGCCTCTTCTGCCAGTTTTCAGGGTTACTGATGGGCCTTCTCGGCAGCCGTAGCGGTCGTGGGATACACCAAGTCCCCACCGTACATCACCCCATCAGTCAGTCCCCTACTTCCTGTGGCCCACCCCTCGGGACGAGGACCACAGAGGTTGGATTTTGAGGGGCTCAAGCTATGATTCTGAGGAAACTGCCATCCAATGTTTGCTTAATATTCGAAAGGCTAGTAACAAAAGACATAAGGAATACAGGGATGAGACATATCTATGTATTCTGTTACGCATAAAAAGTTGTAATACTCTCACTGAATTCAAATAGTTTAAAATTTTGCGTTACCTTTTCAACGTTTGTTCTATTACGATCACATCAGGATTGAGAAGGTGTACTAAGGAAACCTCATAGTTTAACATCAATACAGATAAACACGATTTTAGAGAATAACAGACAGAGAAAATGAAAAAATTGCTGAGAAAATGGCATTTATTGCTTTTTGTTTATTAATTAATTTATTTATTTATTAATGAATAAATTAATTAATTGGTTAATTAAGTTATTTATTTATTTATTTATTTATTTATTTATTTATTTATTTATTTATTTATTTATTTATTTATTTATTTATTTATTTATTTATTTATTTATTTATTTATTTATTTATTTATTTATTTATTTATTTATTTATTTATTTATTTATTTATTTATTTATTTATTTATTTATTTATTTATTTATTTATTTATTTATTTATTTATTTATTTATTTATTTATTTATTTATTTATTTATTTATTTATTTATTTATTTATTTATTTATTTATTTATTTATTTATTTATTTATTTATTTATTTATTTATTTATTTATTTATTTATTTATTTATTTATTTATTTACTTACTTACTTACTTACTTACTTACTTACTTACTTACTTACTTACTTACTTAGTTATTTATTTATTTATTTATTTATTTATTTATTTATTTATTTATTTATTTATTTATTTATTTATTTATTTATTTATTTATTTATTTATTTATTTATTTATTTATTTATTTATTTATTTATTTATTTATTTATTTATTTATTTATTTATTTATTTATTTATTTATTTATTTATTTATTTATTTATTTATTTATTTATTTACTTATTTATTTATTTACTTATTTATTTATTTATTTATTTATTTATTTATTTATTTATTTATTTATTTATTTATTTATTTATTTATTTATTTATTTATTTATTTATTTATTTATTTATTTATTTATTTATTTATTTATTTATTTATTTATTTATTTATTTATTTATTTATTTATTTATTTATTTATTTATTTATTTATTTATTTATTTATTTATTTATTTATTTATTTATTTATTTATTTATTTATTTATTTATTTATTTATTTATTTATTTATTTATTTATTTATTTATTTATTCATTACTTTCTCTGCTAGTTGTCAGCAGTAATGAAAGTGTTATATGCCACTAAAAATTTCGACATAACCGTACTAAAATACTTGTTGTGACTTTTGCTGGTTTCATACCGTATAATTATTACTTAGGTGTATGTGTATGTACCTGATAACCTGAAGAAATAAGTTCAGGCTTTTATCGTAAGACAAGGTTAATTCTGGAAAGATTACCCAAAGTAGAATGTCGCTTATGCCAGTTTAGTTCTGTGATGAACATCTGCTCACATTTCTGACGGCTCCGTTTCCACTGAAAGAGACCAGGATAACAGAACACGCGAAGAGGTCATATTGCCACTTATTACACAGTTGGCTGTTCTTATTTCTGAGGGTTCCTTTTCCATAGGAAGCGACCAGGATAGCAGAACATTTGAAGAGGCTGTACTGTCACTAAACAGACATTTGGTGACAAATGTGGCTTTGAATCCCCTTTTCCACGTTTAATCTACTTGGATCACATCTCAGATGAGGAAGTGCGTTAATTACACGTGTTGATTTCAATACTGGTGTGTCTAAAAGACATATATATAGTGTAGCAAGAAACAATTACATCAAAACAACGTTCAGGCTAACCTCCATTCTCTAAGATAGAGTCAGAACAAAAGAATGCAAAGCAATATCAGGGATTCGAACCACATGTCTTCCCCTCTATATACATGTTATTCCTCCTGCTTTTGGATTTTGGGTTCCTTAAAAAGTAATTTAAATTTAAATTTAAATTGTATTTCATTTTAAGGAGTACACGATAATGAAATATGATTTTTCTTCTTTTGAGGTATATCTGTGAAATTACACTGTAAGTTTCACCTTAAAACATTTTGGGACATACGACAAATGCTGATATAAAGTTTTTTGAGAAGGATAGCTGAGCCAGCATAGAATCTTCTCATAACACATATTCAAAATAATTACAATGTTAAACAAAATACTTGTAACCTGTGGCTTAATTTTAAATTTATTATCTTTTTCAATGAACACTATAAATACATTGTTCATAAAATTCTCCGGTACTGAAATCTTTAAATAATTTATCTCTTTTATGAATTAAATCTTGAATGTCTTCTTTTATAGTCTTTCCCTCTGAAACATCATAAAATATTAAAATTAGCATCAAACAGCAGCATAAATATCTAATAATTTAATTAACACTAAAAATGCTCGGAAAATGTCTTAAGCTTTTAATTTCATGCAATATGCATTGTCCTTTTAATATTATTTGAACTCACATGTAAAAGCTTTCATTTTTGTACTCCAAAGTATTTAGACTTTTAAGAGATAGCGTTCCCGGTAAAATCTACGTAGACCTCAACTAAATAATGTTTGCAGTTACATACTTAATAGCAGCCCTTTCCACTGCAACAGCCATATTTCTTACAGGTTTAGCATGCCTCCCTCCTAATTAAAATTCAAAACGGAAATCTGAGTTAAAGGTTGCACTGTAGTAATTAAAATCTTTGCCACTTTGTGTTTGTGGTTAGGCTATCAAAACAACAGTAAATATATTTTATCCGAATGTTTTTGTTAATCGCATTTGTATATATATATATATATATCAAAGAGAGTCTTATTTATCTGTTTCTGAATAGTTGAAATAAATGTTTAATAAATTGTTCCATTACCAACAAGTTGTAGCTACAAGAAGGAAATAGATATCTCAAAGTGAGACCTACAGACTGACCTCAAAATGCAATTCTCTCTGCAATAATTTACAAGAAAACAATTGAACAGTGACAAATCTCTGACAAAATATAATATTCACAGCGACCGCAGCAGTGGCTGATAGTGACTTGTCACTTTTAAGAGGTGACAGGTTAGTCGAATATTTATTCTTTTAGTCTAAACAATCTAAATTACATCAAATGGAATAAAACTTTGAAACTTGATTTGCAAGCGAAACCTCTTCCGAATCTGTTGATGACATAGCTATGCATACATTGGCTACTGTAATTCTTATCGTGATACAGCAAAATAACCGTTCCGAAATCTACTAGGAATACTCGTTAAGTCATTTTTGTTATCCATTTATCTACGTTAGTTTTAGAGGATCGTTTCTAGATTACTTAAAATGAGACGAAATATTCGTGCACCGAATTCACTTTATCGAATAGCGATAAAGTGCTTTAACTGTTTTTCTTTAGAGACTACTAGGAAAAGCGATATTCTCTTATCAAAAGTATGCGCTTTTATTAACGGAACATTTTGACGACCGCCTCGGTAGCTTAGATGGCAGCGCTTCTACCTCGCGTTCCAGAGGTCCCAAGGGGGAATTTCGCTCAGGCTGAGATACCTGTATAAGGTTTTTTTGCAGAGTTTTTCCCTATTCTGAAGAACGAATATCGGGTAACTGTAAGCTCTCTGGACCCTTGGCTCATTTGAGCCTCTTTTTACCCATTTTATTTATCATGCAATATGACTGAACGGTAGAGGACATCTTAGTTAAATATATGTAAGTCATATTTTGGTAATTCATGTAGTTACAAACACAAACTTCTACTACATCTAACATAAAGCGTTCAAAAGTTCCAATTTTATTTAAAAGAATGTGATGACTATTCCTAAAATTATAGAATGTCCAATAATTTTAAAACTTAAAACAATTGTAAATACTTATAAAGTATACAACTTTAGAATGTTTCTCTGGAAGCTGCGCCCACAAAACTAAGAAAAAGGAAACCTACGGTACTCCGGAGGCACTTTGAGACACAACTTTGCTTCATTTCATCCTTCACTTTGGGTTGTGTGTTGATGAAAACTTTCTCCACGTTCGTCAATACCATTTCCAGGCTCGGTGGAAATAAGGTAAAATGTGAGGGCAGGAAAAGAGTTCTAAGGAACATATTGCACCCTATTACCTCATAAGCCGTTAACAAATTATCCGCAACTTCGATGTTCTAACTTCCTATGAATTCTGAACGCACTTCTTGCTTCCTTTTCTGTCTCGATGTGTTTTTTCCTTGAACACAGTATCCTGCTGAATTTTCCGGATTTGAGGAGCAATAAAAGTGTTCAATTTTATATTTTTTTCACCTAACCTGGTAAATTTGTCTCTAAAATGCTGAAATCCCTTCCCATCCTTGTTCACCGGTTTTTATGAAATACTTCTTTAAAAACAGCTTTACAAGGAGCGCTGGTAATTATACTGTGACTGCGTTGGTTACGTAGATTCAGAAATCTGGTTTACAGAAATCTCGAACAACTATTGATGCAGTAAAAAGAAGTAAAATTAACAATCAGCTGTCTTCTAGGCTGAATCGGTGCTCCCCTGCACGAAAACAAATAAAAGAAATCGCTGTGGTACACTTCAATCGCCGACTGTACCATAACCAAAACACAACAGCTGTATCCTTAGCTTATCTGGTATATATTCTTCCCAGTCATTGTTACTAGAATGCCGTAGACCTTCCGAGAAATTTCTCGGCAGCAACAATAGACCAAGCGCTCTGGAGCCTCTCTTTGTCATGCCTATTCGCCCGGCTCCGTCTTGTCGGGGCAGCATAACATTGCAGCACTGAATGACAAATTAAACTGAGTTTTTTTTTTTATTCCTACGAAATCAGAATCAATATAGGAGTGAAAGTAGTAGCAGGTCCAACCTTAGGGAATCCGCGACACATGGTGGTCCAGCAACGGAAGCACATGTAGTAGGAGCTACACCGCACATGCGCAGATTGATAAGCCTAGCATACTACTGCGGGTACATCTCCCGGCATTCTGCTGGGCTATTGGCTCACACAGACCTAATAAAATATATATGTTCAGAGAATTTACACACTGACAGGACATTGTTGCTAAATTAATTGCCACCACCTATTAGTTTATTAAGCTGAGTGGCTGTTTAACGCGGTTCTATCTGTTAAACCGTTAAAAGCATTGTTATTCACAACCACAAAATTAAAATCTGAACTTACATGAATCGTGAACTCATATAAGCGGTCTCGAGGTTAGAAAGTCAGTACCAACTGAATTATATTCTTTACAAACAGCAGTGGAGGGAGGATATATTTATACATAAAAGTTCAATAGCACAGAAGTTGTTTAACGACTTCTACTCTAGCCATACCGGAAGTGTTGGTAATATATAAGTGCCTATTATATGTATGGGATCAAAGAGAACGCACAATTTAACACTGAGGAACTTGAATAAACCTAAAAATATTATATTTCAAATTATTTGCTCTGTGATTAACGAATGACAATGTAATATTACATAAAAGGTATATTTACAGAAAAGTAAATCATATAAAAGTATGTGATTAGGAATAACACTCGTTAAAAGGAACAAACGTTCAAACACTTCTTTAATTTCAAAGAACTACTAGGAAACAGATGTTGAAAATGTAGGCACATACTTATGTTAATAGTATATTAAATAACGAGTACATTTGTCAATGTAGAATACGATTAATGTATTATCTCAAATATTTTACACACTTCTACTACTTCTATTACTAGTACTACTACCACTATTACTACTACTGCTACTACTTATACCTACTCTTACTACTACTATTACAACTGCAGCTAAAGCAATAAACGGACTACTTTGTATGTGCCTTAACTTTCGTTGCTGTATATTTATTCCTTAATTATCGTTGAATTACAGTATATTTCTGTACATAAACATGTCAATTCCTGAAAGAGTGCCCAAAGTATTTTGTCCTTTAAGCCATTTAGTTCTCATGGAGGAATCTCTTCATCTTTTTGGGGGCACCACTTTCCTTCCCAGAGGACAGGATAAGAGAACGCTTGAGGAAGTAATACTATCGAAAAATGTACAGAGAGGAAATTTCCCTTTGCGTTGTCGTTTGGACGATTGCTCTATCAGGATCACATCACGGACGAGGAGGTGTGTTAACTACACAGGTTGAGATCAATACTCCTGAACACGATTACAGACAACAAAAGACGGAACATATGCAAAAGTCTTTCAGGAGATAGCATTATGTTTCCTTTTATTTGACTTACCACTTAATAGCTATATTAAACAGCATAAGAGCATAAACTATAAGGAAGAGGAGGTCTGCTAAGTACACCTCTGTATGACATGAACACCAGTGGACATGATTTTAGACATCAAAGGCAGAAATAATGCAAAACTCTTTGAGAAGATGGCAGTTCATACATCTTTGTGTCCTGTATTCTCTGCTACTTAATATTTATAGCAAACAGAGAAATTAATGAACTACTCAATAATGTTGGATATCGACATCTCTAGATTAAATAGCATTTCGAAATAATTATAAAAAATAGTTAAAGCATCTGCATCAGTGGAACGGAGGCCTTCGCGCAAAAGGTGAACGGTTCATAACCGCCTTGGCATTTAACTTAGGAATTTACGAAGCAATGTTTATTGTAGTTACATGACACAACCTATAAATGTATAACTTGAATATTCTACGGATAGCCAGTTTAACATTCCTCGAAAAGAAAGGAAGGAGAGAAGAAAGGAAGGAGGGAAAGAAAGAAGGAGGTAGGATAGGAAGGAGGAAGTAGTGAAGGAATGAAGAAGGTAAGAAAGGAGGGAAGGAGCGAATGAAGGAAGGAGGGAAGAAGGTAGGTAGGGAGGGAAGGATGTAAGGGAGGGTGAGCGAAGGAGGAAGGGAATGAGGGACGAAGGGTGGGAGGGAAGTAGGGAAGGGGTGATAGATGGAGGGAGGGGAGGAGGGAAAGCAGGAAGGAAGATAGGAAGTTTTTCACATTATTTTCATTCCGTCTGAATAAGCTTATGTTAACAATATTTATTAATTTTAACAACAATAATAATAATAATAATAATAATAATAATAATAATAATAATAATAATAATAATAATAATAATAATAATAATAATAATATTAATAATAATAATAATAATAATAATAATAATAATAATAATAATAATAATAATAATAATAATAATAATAATAATAATAATAATAATAATAATAATAATAATAATAATAATAATAATAATAATAATAATAATAATAATAATAATAATAATAATAATAATAATAATAATAATAATAATAATAATAATAATAATAATAATAATAATAATAATAATAATAATAATAATAATAATAATAATAATAATAATAATAATAATAATAATAATAATAATAATAATAATAATAATAATAATAATAATAATAATAATAATAATAATAATAATAATAATAATAATAATAATAATAATAATAATAATAATAATAATAATAATAATAATAATAATAATAATAATAATAATAATAATAATAATAATAATAATAATAATAATAATAATAATAATAATAATAATAATAATAATAATAATAATAATAATAATAATAATAATAATAATAATAATAATAATAATAATAATAATAATAATAATAATAATAATAATAATAATAATAATAATAATAATAATAATAATAATAATAATAATAATAATAATAATAATAATAATAATAATAATAATAATAATAATAATAATAATAATAATAATAATAATAATAATAATAATAATAATAATAATAATAATAATAATAATAATAATAATAATAATAATAATAATAATAATAATAATAATAATAATAATAATAATAATAATAATAATAATAATAATAATAATAATAATAATAATAATAATAATAATAATAATAATAATAATAATAATAATAATAATAATAATAATAATAATAATAATAATAATAATAATAATAATAATAATAATAATAATAATAATAATAATAATAATAATAATAATAATAATAATAATAATAATAATAATAATAATAATAATAATAATAATAATAATAATAATAATAATAATAATAATAATAATAATAATAATAATAATAATAATAATAATAATAATAATAATAATAATAATAATAATAATAATAATAATAATAATAATAATAATAATAATAATAATAATAATAATAATAATAATAATAATAATAATAATAATAATAATAATAATAATAATAATAATAATAATAATAATAATAATAATAATAATAATAATAATAATAATAATAATAATAATAATAATAATAATAATAATAATAATAATAATAATAATAATAATAACTTTGCGTAATTGATATCTTCAATACCAGGCTTACGAGACACTAACCCGGAAATTCGGAATGGGAAAGTCAAACTACTGACGCTGATAAAGGAACTCCCCAGGGTTGAGGGGCAGCTCAAAGATTGGGTAGAGAGCAAGTGAAAGAGAGAGGCTGAAGTTAATGTTAGGATAGATAGAAGATAGAGCAGGTAATGGAATGTGGACGGTGGATCCCGAAGGATCTGGAAGAATCGTGCCCAGCGTCCTGCTGTCCCCCAGGTCCTACTTTGCGGTCGCCTGGAATCGAAGTCTAGTTATTTGTGACTGAAGAAATAATAATCATGGTTTGATATTTTCCACAACCAAAATGACTTTGGGAATTATTACCCACAGCAGCATTTCATTAACAACAATACACCAAACCAAACATGCTGGTTTAACTTTGTACCATGTCCAACAGAGAGCGACAGGGTATTTACCTTAAGCAGATGTAATTGAAAGAATTGGGTGCTGATAAATTGACTCCCCCGTGGTTGTTATAGTCATAGTCTATATTGGGCATCAAGGATCTCTTAATTTTTCTGAGAAGTCTGTTTATCATCCTCCTTTATGTGCCCTGTAAACAACACGAGGGCACCGACATTACTTACCTTCCAAAGGAAGCCGTGCCAGTGGTTTTTACCTCTGCAAATGTGAGCACTCTCCGCCGGGTTTGAATCCATGTCCCGCGGAACTAGTCGTTATGTGACATCAGTAACAGCGGTGAAGAAAGGGAACAAAGTCTCTGTTTGAACGTTTTATAAATTATGTGATTAGTAGAAATATGGAGGTACATTTCACCATCGGAACAACAAATCTTAGAGTTAAAGGCCATGTCTTTAATAAAATGCTAATTTTAGAAATAAGGAAAAGAAAAGCAAACCCAGGAGTCATGGCAAGGATGATATAGATCGTTTTTGTCTTTGTCTTTGTCTTGCATTGTTTGTCTTTTTTTACATTGTCAAGGATGACGTAGCAATTTGTAACGCTCTGTACTGTGTACTTAGTACCATATGTAATAAGAAGGGAACGCATGTATTTATACACCGAAAATTAAGTACTGAGATTTAACTGCTAATAGCATTTCTGAATAGAAAAATTCCAATGCATTTAATTGTTAATCTTCTTGTGGTTGCCAATTAATTATGCGTCCTGAGCAGACTGTAAGAGTTAGGCATATAACTTCCTACACAAAACGAAACACGCTTTATAGCAAATAGCGCTTTATGGCATTAAGCGTTTCGGAGATATTGCTTGTTTTATAAGATAAAGTATTTGAGTCTGAAGAAAACACCTTTCTGTTATGCTAAGAAGTTTCCAAAAACTATCCTTGTATTTACGTATACTATCAAACATTAAATTGTCCTTGAATATTTTATAAGTGTTAACTGAAAAGGAATCATGATAGAACACCAAGAAACTTGAATTAGCACTATGTGTGTAACATTTCAAATGTACTTATTATTGTATGAGGAAGCTATTGCAATGTAAAATACTTAAATAACCAATAAGAAGTATGTGAATAACAATATGACACGTTATCAAGTACAAACGTTTGAATATGGTTTTCACTTCAAAATCTCAATTCTTTATTTCGAATGATTTGCTAGATAAAAAAAATACTGTTAAAAGATAATTATTTTAATGGTAATAATAAATGCAGGCGATCTGTAAATGATAGAATATGATAAATGCATTATCTCAATACTTTTTTACACATAAAATGTATGTCTTACCGATTACACCCAATGAACTTCAGAAACTCGTTTAACGGAGTTCAAACGTCGGCCGCTAGAATGCTGTGGTACTAAGAGAGAGTCAATAACGTATGACTCCAATTCGCATGTGTGCGCTAGAGGGCTGCAATATCACATGGTAAATTTAAAGGGCTGTTATTGCCGAAACAATAATTTAAGTGTGAAACCTTTAATTTTTGTAGAGCCAGGAAAATTTAATCAGTGTCCCTTCTGTGTTTCCATTCCAGGCTCCTTCCCAAAAAGTTCAAGAACTTATTTAAAAAGCTATTATGGTTTTAGTAATGAGTACATTTCAGTATTTAATGGCAACAAAGCGCTGCTAACTGAAAAGAATTTACGTTTGGCCAGTTACAGTTTGGAATAGTTATATTAACTTTAGCATGCAAAATAAGAACAATTAAGTTAATAGATGGAAATCAATTATTTCTTTATACTAGCTGTGTATAGGCTTATGTATGAGTAAATAGATTCATCATGAAAAACACAATGCCATAGCAGTCCGCCATGAGATCAAATCCTCCAATTGACTCCTATTATTGGAATCAAGTACTTACAATAAATAAGTCGCAGCAAAATGTGTGCATCTCGAATAAGAGGACCCCTAGCGGTTTACCGGGAAAACATACGTAAGCTATTAAATATAAATTAGCATAAAAATGCTGTCATTGAATGCTGAGAAATGGAACTTGTCAAAGTTTCAACATTTACACTTTTAATGTACTAAGATGGCATCAGCGACGAGGAGGTGTGCTAAGTACAGAGCTTGACATCGATATCGAAGAGAATAACAGAAGAAATTCAAGAAATAGTGTGAGGAGAGCATTTAATGTATTTTTGCTTTTTCTGCTATTTAGTACCGATGGTAAAAACGAAAATATTTAATTACACTAAAAGTTCTATATCTATTGTTCAGGGGAAATAGAATTAGTGCACAAAAATTGTCTAGGCGTGTATTGGAATGGACAGTAGGACATAAGTAAAAAAATAACCCGTCGGGCAAATGAGCTGCCTGGTATGTAACTTCAGAGTTAACCAAGGAGTCACAAGAACTTTTCATGAATGTTCTGATTTTGAGTAAGTCGTCACAGGTTTATACATTTATATGTGAAATAAAATGCATTTCATGAGTATTCTAGGTACAGCCTATGGAGTCCTCCTCATTTGAAATAACGTTCATTAATTTTGTGTAACTAGTAAATCATTAGAGATTGACGTTCAGCTTGCTAAAGAGTCAAACACATTTCCTAGAAAACAGCGCTTTCTGGCATTAACATTTACGCAGGTATTTGTAGTTATAAAGGATAAAGATGTCAGACAGTAGCATTACATTGATATGTTACTTCTGCTAAGGAGTTGTTTGTTCACGGAGCACGATGTCCATTGGATTATGATAGGAAACTGGATAAGTGCAGCTCCGTATCGAACTTTGATCTGTTAGGAATGTTTTAGAAATATGAGGGTATGTTTAGCTTTACTATGTTTAATGCCCTAAGATCCTTGTATTACAAAGAAACACATTTTTACATAAAATCCCGTGATAAATCCGTTAAACTTGATATTTAACGAGAGTTTCTTCCAAAGATACGACAAAATTATCAACACCTCTAGTTAAATTCGCAGTGTACTCTGTTTAGTCCTCCTCATTTTAAATGAATGTTACCTAATGTTAGTAACTGGAACACAGTAGGAGATAAAAGCTTTCTACACAAAATCACTTATATACAAGTAACACAAACACTGTATGCCAACCACTTTTAATAGCACTAACCTAACCAGAGGTTATCCTTATTGAAAGACGATAAAGGAATTTACAAAAATCTTACTCTGTTTTGCAGTTCTACATTAAGCAATCAATAGATTTGGAGATAGAAATGGACGTACTCTAATCACCCTACCATAACAACAAAATTAATGAGACCGCCATGGCGTTGCAGAAAGGTGTATGACTTGGCTTTTAGAACTCTCCTGTTCAAATCCCCTGGGGTCGACTATTCCAAATAAAATTACTTTTAGCGGTAATACGATTTCGATAGACAATGTTGAGTTTAGTAACTTGAACGGGATATTCTATCGTCCCATTCATTACTACATTTATTGTCCATCTTTTTCCCTGTTAGACGAGACGGTATTATGGATAAATTGCCATCCCTTATCCTAAACAATGAAGGTTTGATTTAGAGTGAATAGAGCTGTGCTTTACGGAACCTGGGCTCAGTAGAGAGTAGTTTTAACCATTTCATTAATTATCCAACATCAGTTCTCATATCACGCACCAACCAGTCTCTCTCTCTCCCTCCCTCTCTCTCTCTCTCTCTCTCTCTCTCTCTCTCTCTCTCTCTCTCTCTCTCTCTCTCTCTCTCTGCGTGTGAATGTGTGACAGCACAGTGATTTAGAAATCATAATTTAAATCACAATAAAGTTCGGCAAAGTCTTTAATGTGCAAGTGTATTTTAATACTTTTGATTTTATTTATAAGCTACAATCAAGCTATGATTCTGAGTAAACTGCCATCCAAAGTTTGCTTAATATTCGAAAGGCTAGTAACAAAAGACATAAGTAAAACAGGGATGAGACATATTGATGTATTCTGTTAAACATAAAAAGGTGAAATACTGTCACTGAATTCAAATAGATTAATATTTTGCGTTACCTTTTCAACGTTTATTCTATTACGATCACATCAGGATTGAGAAGGTGTGCTAAGTAAACCTCATAGTTTAACATGAATACAGATAAACACGATTTTAGAGAATAACAAACGCAATAAATGCAAAAATTGCTTAGAAAATAGCATTTAATGCCTTTTGTTTATTTATTTTACTGTTTACTTACTTATTTACTTATTTATTTACATATTACGGATTACCTCCAGTGAGCCATGAGATCAAAAGCACGCTTTACGGAGTTCAAACACTGGAGTGTAAAATACAGTGGCTTTAGCTACAAGAGAGGATCAATAACACGTTCAAACTGCTGGACAAAATCACCAATAAAAATGTAATAATATTTACAACACAAACGGCTACTACTACTACCACTACCATCACCACCACCAACACAACGACTATTTCTAGTACTACTAATACTACTACTACTACTACTACTACTACTACTACTACTACTACTACTACTACTACTACTACTACTACTACTACTACTACTACTACTACTAATACTACTACTACTACTACCTCTACCACTACCACCACCAACACAACCACTACTTCTACTTCTACTACTACATCTACTACCACTACTACTACTACTACTACTACTACTACCTCTACCATCACCACCACCAACACAACCACTACTTCTACTTCTACTACTACATCTACTACCACTACTACTACTACTACTACTACTACTACTACTACTACTACTACTACTACTACCTCTACCACCACCAACACAACCACTACTTCTACTTCTACTACTACATCTACTACTACTACTACTACTACCCCCACCACCACCAACACAACCACTACTTCTCCTTCGACTACTACATCTACTACTTCTACTACTACTACTACTACAAATGCTACTATTACTACAACAACTACTACCAAAACTGCATAAAAAAATAATGCACGTCGTACCTTGTAGTTTGCTTTAACGTTGGCCAAAATGTTTTTTTTTTTCAGTTTAGGTTCTCCAACATTAAGTAATATTACAGATGAATGAAACGGGTGAAATGATGCCCAAGTGAGTCCGGGGTTCATGGAGCTTATAGTTACCCAACATTTGTCTATAAGGATAAGGTAAAACCCCGATAAACTTTATCCAGATAACTCGCCTTGACCGAGATTCGAACTCGGCACCTCTTGAACGTGAGGCAGAACACGCTAGCAACCATTTGCGCTACCGAACCGGGCTGGACAGAGCTGTCCCTTCTATTTTCGTAGCGGTATAGTTATTCCTTAATTAAATTTGCAGCAATGTCTTTCCCCGTAAATAAAAGGCTATTTCGTGAAAGAGTCCCAAAGTAAGCTGTCCCTTGCCCCTGATTAGTTCTCAATGAGGGCTACCCTTCATATTTTAGGGGCACTATTTAGCCTCACTGTCGATAGGATAAGAGAACAATAGAGGAGGTGATACTGTCCAGACATGCACAGGGACCTGCTTTTGCGTCGCCCTGTGGACGGTTCCTCTACCAGGATAGCATCAAGGATGAGGAGGTGTGGCAATGACACGGTTTGAGATCAATGCTGTTAAACGTGTTTACAAACAATAAAAAACGTAACTCTCGCAAAATCTTAATAGTTGGCATTTTATGTTTTTGTTTACTTTACTTACCACTTAATAGTTACATTAACCAGCTATTTTGGTTTCAATTAATTAATTAATTAATTAATTAAATTAATAAATAAGGGTATATTAAATACCTTTCTATCAGGTCGAAAAATTTCTGTTTTAACAATATTTATATCTGGATTAGGAGCTAATTTTGAATATGATTTAAAAAAAATTATTGCACTATCAACTTTATAACAGAATAAACTATAAGGAAGAGGCTGTCTATTAAGTACACCTCTGTGTGACATCAATGCCAATGGATATAATTTTAGACAACAAAAGACAGACACAATGCACAACCCTTTGAGAAGATGATATTTAATACAGTTTTGTGTCTTACAACTTCTGCTACTTAATATTTATAGACAACAGAGAAATTTATGAACAACTCTATAATGTTCGATATCGACATTTATAGATAAACTGGAATTTCCAAATAATTATAAAAAATAGTTCAAGTAACTACATGAGTAGAAAGGAGGCCTTCGCGCATAAGACCAACGGCTCATGCCCACCATGGTATTTAACTTCAAAATTTACAAAGCAATGTTTTTTGTAGTTACATGACACTAACTATAAATGTATAACTTGAGTACTCTACCGATAGCCTGTTTAACATTCCTCGAAGAAGGAAGGAAGGAATGTTGGAGCGAAGAAAGGAAGGAGCGAGGGTAGGGAGTACGGTAGGAAGAAGGAAGAAATGAGCGAGGGAAGGAAGAAGCAAGTTCGGGCGGGTGCGAAGGAGGGAGCAAATTAAGGAGGGAAAGAGGTTTGGAAGCAGGAAAGGAAGGAGGGTGTGAGGTAAGGAGGGAGGGAGAGAAGGAAGGAGGAATGAAGCTTGAGAATAAGGGATGGAAGGAGGTAAGGTGGGAGGTAGTGAAGGAAGGAGTAAAGAAGGGAGGCATAGCAGGTTGAAAATAGCATTTAACGCCTTTAATTAATTAGTTTATTTATTTATTTATTTATTTATTTATTTATTTATTTATTTATTTATTTATTTATTTATTTATTTATTTATTTATTTATTTATTTATTTATTTATTTATTTATTTATTTATTTATTTATTTATTTATTTATTTATTTATTTATTTATTTATTTATTTATTTATTTATTTATTTATTTATTTATTTATTTATTTATTTATTTATTTATTTATTTATTTATTTATTTATTTACTTATTTACTTATTTACTTATTTATTTATTTATTTATTTATTTATTTATTTATTTATTTATTTATTTATTTATTTATTTATTTATTTATTTATTTATTTATTTATTTATTTATTTATTTATTTATTTATTTATTTATTTATTTATTTATTTATTTATTTATTTATTTATTTATTTATTTATTTATTTATTTATTTATTTATTTATTTATTTACTTATTTATTTACTTATTTATTTACTTATTTATTTACTTATTTACTTATTTATTTACTTATTTACTTACTTATTTACTTACTTATTTACTTACTTATTTACTTATTTATTTATCTATCTATCTATCGATCTATCTATCGATCTATCTATCGATCTATCTATCGATCTATCTATCGATCTATCTGTCGATCTATCTGTCGATCTATCTGTCGATCTATCTGTCGATCTATGCGTCGATCCATCCGTCCATCCATCCGTCCATCCGTCCGTCCATCCGTCCGTCCATCCGTCCGTCCATCCGTCCGTCCATCCGTCCGTCCATCCGTCCGTCCATCCGTCCGTCCATCCGTCCGTCCATCCGTCCGTCCATCCGTCCGTCCATCCGTCCATCCATCCATCCATCCATCCATCCATCTATTTATTTATTTATCTATTTATTTATTTATTTCTCTGCTAGCTATAAGCAGTAGTGAAATTGTTGTATTCCACTTAAAATTTCGACATAACCGTATTAAAATACTTTTTGTGCCTTTTGCTTGTTTGATACGGTATAATTATTACAAAGTTATATGTACCATTTACCTTGAAGAAATAAGTTCAGACATTTATCGTAAGACAAGGTTAATTCTGGAAAGATGACTCAAAGTAGAAGGTCGCTTATGCCCGTTTAGTTCTGTGGTGCACATCTGCTCACATTTCTGACGGCTCCGTTTACATTAGAACAGACCAGGATAACAGAACGCTCGAAGAGGTGTTACTGTCACTGTATACACAGTTGGCTGTTCACATTTCTGAGTACTCTATTTCCATAGGAAGAGAACAGGATAACAGAACACTTATAGAGGTTATACTGTCACTGAATACACCAATGCTGGCAAATGTACCTTTGAATCACCGTTTCCACGTTGAGTCTACTTGGAACACATCTCAGACGAGGAAGTGAGAATTACACGTGTTGATTTCAATGCTGAACAGGTGATAGTAGAGAATAACAGGCAGAAGTAATTGAAGAATCGACTAAAGTAAAACATTTAAGAAGATTAATATTTTGTTTCTTTTACGCTACTTATACTCAAAGTAAACAGGGCAAGAATTCTATTACACTAGAAACTTTAACATAAACAATTCAAAATAAATACTTAACGTTTTGGCTAATATTCTGTTTTATTTTTCATTGGAATATGAATCAATGACATTAAATATCATATGTACAATACTCACAGTATATGGGAATATTGATTTAAGTACCAAAAAATACTTTTACTTTATAGGAGACAATAATGAATAAGTACTACAGGACCATTTCAATAATTAGACATAACAAAAATTTAAATATTAATTTTGCTGGTGTGTCTAAAAGACCTATATATGCAGTAGTAAGAAACAATTATATCAAAACAACTTTCAGGGTAGCCTCCATTCTCTAAGATAGAATCAGAACAAAGGAATGGAATGCAATATCGGGGATTTGAACCACAGGTGTTCCACTCTATATACATGTTATTCCTCCTGCTTTTAGATTTTTGGTTCCTTGAAAATAATTTTAATTTAAATTTAAATTGTATTTAATTTTAAGGAGTACATGAGAATGAAAACTTAATTTTCTTCTTTTGAGGTATGTCTGTGAAATTGCTCTTTAAGTTTCACCTTAAAACATTTTGGGACATGTGGCAAATGCTGATATCAATCTTTTTGGGGATAGCGGAGCCAGCATAGAATCTTGTCACAACACACATTCAAAATAATTACAATGTTAAACAAAATCCTTGTAACCTGTGGATTAATTTTAAAATTATTATCTTTTTCGATGAACACTATGTATACATTGTTCATAAAATTCTCCGGTACAGAAATCTTAAAACAATTTATCTCTTTTATGTATTAAATCTTGAAAGTGTTCTATTATTGTGCTTCCCTCTGAAACATCATAAAACATTAAAATTAGCATAAAAAACAGCATAAAAATCTAATAATTTAATTAACACTAAAATGTCTTAAGCTTTTAATTTCATGCCATATATATCTTCTTTTTAACATTATTTGAACTCACATGTAAAAGCTTCCAATTTTATTTTCCAAAGTATTTAGTCCTTTAAGAGTTTGCATTACCGGTAAACTGTACATAGATCTCAACTAAATAACGTTTGCAATTACATACTTCATAGCAGCACTTTCCGCTGCAACAGCCATATTTCTTACAGGTTTAGCATGCCTCCCTCTTAATTAAAAAGGCAAAACTGAAAACAGAGTCAAAGGTTGCACTGGAGTAATTAAAATATTTGCCACTTTGAGTTTGTGGTTAAGCTATCAAAACAATAGTAAATGCGTTACATCCGAATGGTTTTGTTTACAAAAAAAATCGTATTTGTGTTGATACCGAAATTATGGGTTGCCAGAAGCAAGGAATAATGATAGACGTCGAAGGAATGTTGGTCTTTGTGACGACCAAGGCCAGTTTAGTTGTGGAAACTGCTTATAACAATGCCATGAATGAAAGGAACAGTGTCCTTAGAAGGTTTCTAAAGGAATTGTCACTTGACGTACATGAATAGGGTATTCTTCGGATCGTTTACAATGGCGACCAAAACACTCACAAAAGGACTTTGGTTTGAAAAAGGAATTTGGAGAGTGAAAGTTATATATATAAATACACACGCGCAGCTGTGGAAAAGAGAGGATTCTGAGACGTCAAGCCTATTAGAGCGGTCAACTTGTTCTGTCTTGAATATTTGTCGGGTCATCAAAATTTATCGAGAAATATAGTTAGCATTCAGTCACTATAAACCGAGATTGGTAACCCTCGGTCGGCAGCTTCCATTTCGAGGTTTGAAATAAGAAGCAGTGAATAAATAATTTGGAAACGGGCATTCCAGTGTTGTAAAAGTTCCTTCTCACACACATCCACGCATACCCTGAGAGAAACCTCATTGCTCACTATAATATTTGCTTCAAACTGGTGCACAACGTAGAGCAGTGGTAACCTGTGATCGCCAACAATAAAATCAGTTACAAACTGGCGCGCCAACGCGGGGCACGATAGGAGAAGGACGTTCGACAACAAGTGGAGTCGGATACGAGGAGGAGGTTCAGCCCGATACGAGAAGGAGTTACAACCCGACGACGAGGTTCAACAAGAGAAGCAGATTCAACCTAGAAGGAGGTTCAACCTAGAAGGAGTTTCAACCCGACAGCGAGGTTCAACAGGAGAAGGTGGTTCGACAGGAGGACGGTCGACCGATCAAGAAATTCGTCAACAGTTCGACTGTAAAGAAGAAAGGAGGCCGGCATCGTCATCAGTGACATCATCAGGAGCCAGTAAAAACAATCAAAGGTACAGAGTGTTAAATTATATACTAGACTACTGTGAATGTATTTAAGGAGTGGAAAAATGCTGAGTCAAAATTCTGTAGAAAGCATGGGAGTTCAGGAGGTTGATGCTAGTAGCAGTAGGCAGGAACTTGAAGTACCAGAGTGTAGTGTAACTGTCCCAAAGAATGTAGAAATGGAAAGAAGTATGTTAGCGGTACTCAGAGAAATGTTTGTAAGTTTCAGTAAAGATATAGAGAATGAGATTCAAAGTATAAGGAAAGAGATGAATGATAACAATCAAAGTTTAAATCAAAGTTTAAATAAAAAGGTAGATGATAACAGTCAAAGTTTAAAAAAGATAGAAGAAAAGTTGGAAAATAGTGTTCAGAAGTTAGAGGTAGGACAAATAGAACTAGGAAAGAAGTTCGAGAGTCAACAACAGGCGTTAGAAAATGTCAGACAACAAGTTAGTCTGGAAATAGAGAATGTAAGGAAAGAAGCTGGTCAGATAGCAGATAATGTGAGAAAGGAGGTTAGTCAGGAGATAGAGAATTCTGAAAATAAAATTGTTAACTTAGTTAAGGAAAAATCAGACAATGAAAACAGAAAACTGAGGGAGGAAATAGCACAGAAATTAGACAAAGAGAGAGAAATAGCTAGAAAAGAATTAGAAGAAACTAGGAGTAGATTAGAAGTGTCAGAAAGGGAAAGTAGAAGACAGATGAGGAATTTGGAGGAAATTACCGATCACATGAAAGAGGTAGCAGTAGAAATCAAAGGAGTAAAGGAAAACTTAGAAAATTTAAGAATAAGTGGAAATGTTCCTAGTTGTAGTTCTAACAACGTAAGTGAAGTAAACGCACGAAACGAGGCGATGCCCAATAATGCGTCAGCTGACATTTCGTTGCTAAATATGGGTGCTAGCACCTCCAGTAATGACAACAAATACAATAATGGAGACAGAAATGGCGGTCCGCATATGACATGGCCGAACCATATTCTTAACGAAATTGTACCACCAACTTTTGAGAAAGAGGATTCTGATGATCCTAAAGTGTTTATTGCAGGATTACAGGAGTATTTTGCGATAAAATGTATACCGGAGGAGTACAAAATGACAATAGTAAGAAAATGTTTCAAAGGTAACGCTGCGAATTGGCTAGACTTGTTCATGGGAAATAACAATGACTTCGGGACCTTTATTAATTTATTCCTGAACAGATATTGGGAGCGAACAGACAGGCAAGTATAAGGCTCGAGATAAGCAACGGGAAATTTAACCCTAGAACCGAACAGTCGATGGTGAGCTATTTCATGAAGGTAGCTAGAAAATCAAAAATGTTAGATCCCCCTATCAATGAGAAAGAATTGATAAATCTCATGACAACTCATTTTCCTGAGACTATCCAACAATATTTAATCATAGCCAAACCCAATAATGTCGCTGCCATGATTGATTTGTTATTAGCCTTAGAAAGCAACAAGCCGAGAAATGATTCAGACAATAAAAATCAAGAGACAAGCGGAAGAGAAAGGTGGAGTAATTTCGGGCAAGGGGCACAGTCGCATCATAATCGGAATGACATAAGAAATAGATATCGAGGTCCAGTGCCGAGGGTTGAAGCGAACTCCTGGGAAGGTAGGAGTAGAAACCATTTTGACCGGGACAATAGAAATCGGAATGGGGAGAACCGTGAAAGGAACATCCAAGTAAACTATATGAATGCAGGCCGACTTGATAGAAACAGCAGGGGACAAGTATTTAGATTTAGAAGACATTCTGGTAATGAATATTGGAGGAATGACGATAGTTATGAGTTTAGGCCGAGGTCGCCGAGGCAGGGAGACAGGAATAGAGATGGTCGTAATTCACCTGAGAACTCAGAAAGGTCTGAGGCCATTAATGCCACAAGACAGATGGTAGTAAGCAATCAAAATCAAGTGCCGGAAACCAGGAATATAAACAGAGGAACTGGAACCGGAGCTGTAAGTCGGACGCAGGGAAACGCCAATCCCAGTCAAACGCGCCTTCAGTGAGAACTGGGATAAATACAAATTGTAATATGTACACGGAAACTAGGGCTTCTCGAGGGCAAATGTTGATGATACAAAGAAATTCAGACGTTAGGAAAAGATTAGAAGACAATGAGAAAGTAATAGAACCTCCTAAGATCAAAATAGGGATTAATGGACGAAAATACGATGCGATTTTAGACACGGGAGCGAATAGCACAGTGTGCTCGCAGAAGTTCTACGATGACCTAATAACTAGAGGTTTTAAGGTGATGTCTTTACCGGTCAGTGGCATTTATTGTTCGCTAGCTGTTGGTAAGAGGAAGGAAAGGGTGAAATTTAAGGCGATGTTGAAGGTTGAAATAAATGGGACAACAATAGAGGTTCTATTTCTGATTGTGCCCAGATTAGTAACAGATATAATCATAGGTTGTGATTGTCTTTATGCATGGGAAGCGGTAATAAATTTCGAAAGTAGATTTTTGAAGTTGGAATCAGAGCAAGGGACGGTTATAATACAATTTATGGAAGATAGTAGTTCGGAGAACATTGTTAGGGATAAAGAAGAAGAAGAAATTAGGGAAGATACCTTTTTTGTTGAATATATAAACGTTGGAGCTATGGAGTTGGCAGGTATTAACGTTGAAGAATACAACACTGAAAATGACGTGAATATGATGCCTGACGAAGATTTTAAATGCGTTAATAGTGTTTTAAGAAAACACCAAGAGAATTCCTCTGTAAATTTGAGTTACTCTCAAAGAAATAGGTACGGTAGTGTGGTAAACTATATAGATATAGAGGACTTATTAAGAGAAAAGACCAGTAAAGCAGCCGACTTAAATGAGGAACAGAAGAAGGAATTGTTTGACATTTTGGTAAGAAATAAAGAAGTTTTCTCTGAAAAACCTGGGAAATGTATCAGCTACACCCATTCATTTGAAATGACGCCTATCAAACCTTTCACCCATAAAGCGAGACCAATTCCATGTGCGATCAGAGAGGAAGTTGATAAAGTAATTAAATCAATGTTAGAAGATGGAGTTATTGAAATCTCCAATTCAGAGTTTGTAAATCCACTGTGCATAGTAAATAAATCAGATGGAAAAATTAGAGTTACTTTGGATGCAAGAAAACTGAATCAACACTGTAAACCTGATAGATTTAGACCAGAGAATGTAGAAGTAACACTAAACAAACTAAAGAAAGGAAAATTTTTCTCCACATTGGATTTTACGGCATCCTTTTGGCAGATACCGCTTCGGGAAGACTTAAGAAAATACACTGCATTTTTACACTCAGGGATTTTATACCAGTTCAAAGTATGCGCATTTGGAATGAATACCAGTGGTAGTGCATTGCTCAGAGCTCTATACGGAATATTTGTATAATCTATTAAGAAATTTGTAGCTCAATATATTGATGATTTTATATTATTTTCAATGAATGTGGATGACCATTTGCGACATCTCGATTACGTGCTGAGTAAATTAAGAGAAGCCAATATGACAATTAAACCGAGTAAAACAGCATTCTTCGTGAGACAGACGGAATTTTTAGGATACATAATATCGAATGAAGGAATCAGGCCAAATCCAAACAGAATAGAAAGTATTAACAAAATACCGGCACCGAAAAATATAAAACAACTGAGAAGATTCTTGGGAATTCTAAATTATCAATCTAGATTTATTATTGAGTTTGCAAACGTCGTCGCCCCATTAAGAGAACTTTTGAGGAAAGGGGTAGATTGGAGGTGGTCACCAGTGGAGGAAGAAGCGTTCTCAAGAGTGAAAAGATTATTTGCAGCTTCTATCTTGTTAGAGAAACCCAGAGAAAACCTCCCATATATTATTTTTACTGATGCTTCAGGGCGCGGTTACGGTGCTGTCATAATTCAACGAGATGAAGAAGGGAAAGATCATCTTATTGCAGTGGCCTCAAGGGGAATTTCGAGAACAGAAGCACAGGCATGCACTACTGAAAAAGAAATAGCGGCCGTTTATTTCGCGCTGGTCAAATTTAAAGAGTATGTTTATAATAACCCAGTGATAGTGTACACTGATCACGTAAGCCTAAGATTTATGAACTCATGTAAGCTAACCAATACACGTATTTCCCGATACATCCACGAGATTACTTCCCACAATTTGGAAATAAGACACATTCCCGGAAATCAAAATATTTTCAGTGACTTGTTATCTCGCATGGAGACAAATTATTCCATACCTGACACTATCAGAGAAAATAAGCATGAGGTGACCATTTTATATCTTGAGACAAAAGAGGGAAAACAATTAGTTAAGACATTTTTAAATTTGGAGCAATTACAGAGAGAGGATGACAGTATCAGAAAATTAAGAGAAAACGCTCAGCCCATAACGGAGAATTTGAAAGATACCATAGGCCTTCATGAAGGAAAGATATATAAGTTTCACGGGAGAATTGAACAAAAGTGGAAGGTTATAATTCCGAAAACATTAGAAGAACAACTCATCATGGCATATCACAAGTCATTGGCGCGTACACGTAGCGAGAAATTAACGTTAGTGATTGGCGAAAATTTTTACATAAAGCATTTGGCGAGGAAAGTCAGAAAGGTGTGTTCTACGTGCGAGTTGTGTCAGAAGGCCAAACCTTTTAACATTAAATTCAATACAGAACCGCAGGCAATTATTAGATGAGAGCGAAATGCTTTAGTTACAGCAGATGCACATGGTGAGCTTCCCATGGGAAAATTCGGATGCAGGTATATCTTTGTGTTACAGGACGTTTTTAGTAAATTTGTTAAAATATATCCTGTAAAAAACATAAGTAGCAAAACTTGCGTGGGAAAAATAGTTAACGATTATGTTCCAAAATATGGCAAAGTTGAGGCGATCCTAACTGATAATGCAACTGTGCATCGCAGTAAATGTTTTCAAGAGACGCTGAAAGAGAACAACATTAAATTGTATCACTGCTCGTCTTATTTTCCATCGGTAAATCCTACAGAACGTATACTTAGAGATATTGGAATATATTTTCGAATATTAACACATAAAAACCACAGGGATTGGGTAAAATACTGTTCCGTGATTGAGAAAATTATTAATAATACAATAAACGTAACCACAGGATTCGAACCCGTTAGACTCATGTTAGGCATTGAGCCGGAACCAATATTCAAAGAAATAAAAGAAAATGTAGACACCAACAACACCCAATTAAGCAATGAAGAGAGGGCTAAAATTGCCTTTGAGAGAATTAAGCAAAAAGCAGAAAAAAAGGAAATTAAAGAGAAAAGAAAGAAAACATAAATGGGAGCCAAAGATTGGTGATTTAGTACTGGTAAAAGACCATAAATTATCAAGCGCAGTAAAAGGTAGAAATAAAAGGATGGAATTGTTATATAAGGGTCCTGCGGAAATTGTCGCGAAATTTGGGGGACATACATTCGAATTAGCAGACGTCAAAAATAATAAACTCCTAGGTAGGTGGCATAAACAACTCCTTCGTCCTTACAAGAAGCCGTTAGATGCTCCTGATTCCTAAATAAGTTATGGGTATAATTTGCTCATAAAAAAACGGATATGTCTGTATTTCAAAGAACTAAAGTACCATAACAAAGTTGTAAAATTAGAAGAGAAAAAAACTTGTAAATTGTATAGGTTAAGTATGAACAGTGTAGTGTAAAATTGTATAGGTTAAGTATAAACAGTGGTGACAGTGCAGTGAAACTTAAAACTAAACAAGTGAAAAAAAAATATTTAAAAAAAAACCGAACAATGAAAGACTTTTGGAAAGAATATTTATATAGAATCCAGAAGAACAATTCAGAAATGTAAAAAGTATATATATATAATATTATTAATGTACAATTGGTTTAAACATAAGAGTGTATATTTAGGAATTGTTTCAAGTGTAACAACAATATGAATTAATTTTAAGTAGATCAGATGGAGAAAGAGAGAGATGAGGTAGATTGAAATATTTTCCGAGTAATTTTTAAAAGTTGAAAATTGCAGAACCGAATGTTGGTAAATTTTAAATAAAATATTGTTATGTAACCATGTGAATAATTTTTAGGAAATGTCATGTAAAAAAAATTAATGTTGTGAAAAGAAATTGTAAAACGAATTGGAAGTTGCTGACAAAGGTCTAATAATTTGCGTTATATTCGGGCAAGACATATATATTATTTCATTATGGCATTATAAAATAGTATCTATGGGGGCATTTGATTCCGAAATTATGGGTTGCCAGAAGCAGAGAATAATGATAGACGTCGAAGGAATGTTGGTCTTTGTGACGACCAAGGCCAGTTTAGTTGGGGAAACTGCTTATAACAATGCCATGAATGAAAGGAACAGTGTCCTTAGAAGGTTTCTAAAGGAATTGTCACTTGACGTACATGAATAGGGTATTCTTCGGATCGTTTACAATGGCGACCAAAACACCCACAAAAGGACTTTGGTTTGAAAAAGGAATTTGGAGAGTGAAAGTTATATATATAAATACACACGCGCAGCTGTGGAAAAGAGAGGATTCTGAGACGTCAAGCCTATTAGAGCGGTCAACTTGTTCTGTCTTGAATATTTGTCGGGTCATCAAAATTTATCGAGAAATATAGTTAGCGTTCAGTCACTATAAACCGAGATTGGTAACCCTCGGTCGGCAGCTTCCATTTCGAGGTTTGAAATAAGAAGCAGTGAATAAATAATTTGGAAACGGGCATTCCAGTGTTGTAAAAGTTCCTTCTCACACACCTCCACGCATACCCTGAGAGAAATCTCATTGCTCACTATAATATTTGCTTCAAACTGGTGCACAACGTAGAGCAGTGGTAACCTGTGATCGCCAACAATAAAATCAGTTACAAACTGGCGCGCCAACGCGGGGCACGATAGGAGAAGGACGTTCGACAACAAGTGGAGTCGGATACGAGGAGGAGGTTCAGCCCGATACGAGAAGGAGTTACAACCCGACGACGAGGTTCAACAAGAGAAGCAGATTCAACCTAGAAGGAGGTTCAACCTAGAAGGAGTTTCAACCCGACAGCGAGGTTCAACAGGAGAAGGTGGTTCGACAGGAGGACGGTCGACCGATCAAGAAATTCGTCAACAGTTCGACTGTAAAGAAGAAAGGAGGCCGGCATCGTCATCAGTGACATCATCAGGAGCCAGTAAAAACAATCAAAGGTACAGAGTGTTAAATTATATACTAGACTACTGTGAATGTATTTAAGGAGTGGAAAAATGCTGAGTCAAAATTCTGTAGAAAGCATGGGAGTTCAGGAGGTTGATGCTAGTAGCAGTAGGCAGGAACTTGAAGTACCAGAGTGTAGTGTAACTGTCCCAAAGAATGTAGAAATGGAAAGAAGTATGTTAGCGGTACTCAGAGAAATGTTTGTAAGTTTCAGTAAAGATATAGAGAATGAGATTCAAAGTATAAGGAAAGAGATGAATGATAACAATCAAAGTTTAAATCAAAGTTTAAATAAAAAGGTAGATGATAACAGTCAAAGTTTAAAAAAGATAGAAGAAAAGTTGGAAAATAGTGTTCAGAAGTTAGAGGTAGGACAAATAGAACTAGGAAAGAAGTTCGAGAGTCAACAACAGGCGTTAGAAAATGTCAGACAACAAGTTAGTCTGGAAATAGAGAATGTAAGGAAAGAAGCTGGTCAGATAGCAGATAATGTGAGAAAGGAGGTTAGTCAGGAGATAGAGAATTCTGAAAATAAAATTGTTAACTTAGTTAAGGAAAAATCAGACAATGAAAACAGAAAACTGAGGGAGGAAATAGCACAGAAATTAGACAAAGAGAGAGAAATAGCTAGAAAAGAATTAGAAGAAACTAGGAGTAGATTAGAAGTGTCAGAAAGGGAAAGTAGAAGACAGATGAGGAATTTGGAGGAAATTACCGATCACATGAAAGAGGTAGCAGTAGAAATCAAAGGAGTAAAGGAAAACTTAGAAAATTTAAGAATAAGTGGAAATGTTCCTAGTTGTAGTTCTAACAACGTAAGTGAAGTAAACGCACGAAACGAGGCGATGCCCAATAATGCGTCAGCTGACATTTCGTTGCTAAATATGGGTGCTAGCACCTCCAGTAATGACAACAAATACAATAATGGAGACAGAAATGGCGGTCCGCATATGACATGGCCGAACCATATTCTTAACGAAATTGTACCACCAACTTTTGAGAAAGAGGATTCTGATGATCCTAAAGTGTTTATTGCAGGATTACAGGAGTATTTTGCGATAAAATGTATACCGGAGGAGTACAAAATGACAATAGTAAGAAAATGTTTCAAAGGTAACGCTGCGAATTGGCTAGACTTGTTCATGGGAAATAACAATGACTTCGGGACCTTTATTAATTTATTCCTGAACAGATATTGGGAGCGAACAGACAGGCAAGTATAAGGCTCGAGATAAGCAACGGGAAATTTAACCCTAGAACCGAACAGTCGATGGTGAGCTATTTCATGAAGGTAGCTAGAAAATCAAAAATGTTAGATCCCCCTATCAATGAGAAAGAATTGATAAATCTCATGACAACTCATTTTCCTGAGACTATCCAACAATATTTAATCATAGCCAAACCCAATAATGTCGCTGCCATGATTGATTTGTTATTAGCCTTAGAAAGCAACAAGCCGAGAAATGATTCAGACAATAAAAATCAAGAGACAAGCGGAAGAGAAAGGTGGAGTAATTTCGGGCAAGGGGCACAGTCGCATCATAATCGGAATGACATAAGAAATAGATATCGAGGTCCAGTGCCGAGGGTTGAAGCGAACTCCTGGGAAGGTAGGAGTAGAAACCATTTTGACCGGGACAATAGAAATCGGAATGGGGAGAACCGTGAAAGGAACATCCAAGTAAACTATATGAATGCAGGCCGACTTGATAGAAACAGCAGGGGACAAGTATTTAGATTTAGAAGACATTCTGGTAATGAATATTGGAGGAATGACGATAGTTATGAGTTTAGGCCGAGGTCGCCGAGGCAGGGAGACAGGAATAGAGATGGTCGTAATTCACCTGAGAACTCAGAAAGGTCTGAGGCCATTAATGCCACAAGACAGATGGTAGTAAGCAATCAAAATCAAGTGCCGGAAACCAGGAATATAAACAGAGGAACTGGAACCGGAGCTGTAAGTCGGACGCAGGGAAACGCCAATCCCAGTCAAACGCGCCTTCAGTGAGAACTGGGATAAATACAAATTGTAATATGTACACGGAAACTAGGGCTTCTCGAGGGCAAATGATGATGATACAAAGAAATTCAGACGTTAGGAAAAGATTAGAAGACAATGAGAAAGTAATAGAACCTCCTAAGATCAAAATAGGGATTAATGGACAAAAATACGATGCGATTTTAGACACGGGAGCGAATAGCACAGTGTGCTCGCAGAAGTTCTACGATGACCTAATAACTAGAGGTTTTAAGGTGATGTCTTTACCGGTCAGTGGCATTTATTGTTCGCTAGCTGTTGGTAAGAGGAAGGAAAGGGTGAAATTTAAGGCGATGTTGAAGGTTGAAATAAATGGGACAACAATAGAGGTTCTATTTCTGATTGTGCCCAGATTAGTAACAGATATAATCATAGGTTGTGATTGTCTTTATGCATGGGAAGCGGTAATAAATTTCGAAAGTAGATTTTTGAAGTTGGAATCAGAGCAAGGGACGGTTATAATACAATTTATGGAAGATAGTAGTTCGGAGAACATTGTTAGGGATAAAGAAGAAGAAGAAATTAGGGAAGATACCTTTTTTGTTGAATATATAAACGTTGGAGCTATGGAGTTGGCAGGTAGTAACGTTGAAGAATACAACACTGAAAATGACGTGAATATGATGCCTGACGAAGATTTTAAATGCGTTAATAGTGTTTTAAGAAAACACCAAGAGAATTCCTCTGTAAATTTGAGTTACTCTCAAAGAAATAGGTACGGTAGTGTGGTAAACTATATAGATATAGAGGACTTATTAAGAGAAAAGACCAGTAAAGCAGCCGACTTAAATGAGGAACAGAAGAAGGAATTGTTTGACATTTTGGTAAGAAATAAAGAAGTTTTCTCTGAAAAACCTGGGAAATGTATCAGCTACACCCATTCATTTGAAATGACGCCTATCAAACCTTTCACCCATAAAGCGAGACCAATTCCATGTGCGATCAGAGAGGAAGTTGATAAAGTAATTAAATCAATGTTAGAAGATGGAGTTATTGAAATCTCCAATTCAGAGTTTGTAAATCCACTGTGCATAGTAAATAAATCAGATGGAAAAATTAGAGTTACTTTGGATGCAAGAAAACTGAATCAACACTGTAAACCTGATAGATTTAGACCAGAGAATGTAGAAGTAACACTAAACAAACTAAAGAAAGGAAAATTTTTCTCCACATTGGATTTTACGGCATCCTTTTGGCAGATACCGCTTCGGGAAGACTTAAGAAAATACACTGCATTTTTACACTCAGGGATTTTATACCAGTTCAAAGTATGCGCATTTGGAATGAATACCAGTGGTAGTGCATTGCTCAGAGCTCTATACGGAATATTTGTATAATCTATTAAGAAATTTGTAGCTCAATATATTGATGATTTTATATTATTTTCAATGAATGTGGATGACCATTTGCGACATCTCGATTACGTGCTGAGTAAATTAAGAGAAGCCAATATGACAATTAAACCGAGTAAAACAGCATTCTTCGTGAGACAGACGGAATTTTTAGGATACATAATATCGAATGAAGGAATCAGGCCAAATCCAAACAGAATAGAAAGTATTAACAAAATACCGGCACCGAAAAATATAAAACAACTGAGAAGATTCTTGGGAATTCTAAATTATCAATCTAGATTTATTATTGAGTTTGCAAACGTCGTCGCCCCATTAAGAGAACTTTTGAGGAAAGGGGTAGATTGGAGGTGGTCACCAGTGGAGGAAGAAGCGTTCTCAAGAGTGAAAAGATTATTTGCAGCTTCTATCTTGTTAGAGAAACCCAGAGAAAACCTCCCATATATTATTTTTACTGATGCTTCAGGGCGCGGTTACGGTGCTGTCATAATTCAACGAGATGAAGAAGGGAAAGATCATCTTATTGCAGTGGCCTCAAGGGGAATTTCGAGAACAGAAGCACAGGCATGCACTACTGAAAAAGAAATAGCGGCCGTTTATTTCGCGCTGGTCAAATTTAAAGAGTATGTTTATAATAACCCAGTGATAGTGTACACTGATCACGTAAGCCTAAGATTTATGAACTCATGTAAGCTAACCAATACACGTATTTCCCGATACATCCACGAGATTACTTCCCACAATTTGGAAATAAGACACATTCCCGGAAATCAAAATATTTTCAGTGACTTGTTATCTCGCATGGAGACAAATTATTCCATACCTGACACTATCAGAGAAAATAAGCATGAGGTGACCATTTTATATCTTGAGACAAAAGAGGGAAAACAATTAGTTAAGACATTTTTAAATTTGGAGCAATTACAGAGAGAGGATGACAGTATCAGAAAATTAAGAGAAAACGCTCAGCCCATAACGGAGAATTTGAAAGATACCATAGGCCTTCATGAAGGAAAGATATATAAGTTTCACGGGAGAATTGAACAAAAGTGGAAGGTTATAATTCCGAAAACATTAGAAGAACAACTCATCATGGCATATCACAAGTCATTGGCGCGTACACGTAGCGAGAAATTAACGTTAGTGATTGGCGAAAATTTTTACATAAAGCATTTGGCGAGGAAAGTCAGAAAGGTGTGTTCTACGTGCGAGTTGTGTCAGAAGGCCAAACCTTTTAACATTAAATTCAATACAGAACCGCAGGCAATTATTAGATGAGAGCGAAATGCTTTAGTTACAGCAGATGCACATGGTGAGCTTCCCATGGGAAAATTCGGATGCAGGTATATCTTTGTGTTACAGGACGTTTTTAGTAAATTTGTTAAAATATATCCTGTAAAAAACATAAGTAGCAAAACTTGCGTGGGAAAAATAGTTAACGATTATGTTCCAAAATATGGCAAAGTTGAGGCGATCCTAACTGATAATGCAACTGTGCATCGCAGTAAATGTTTTCAAGAGACGCTGAAAGAGAACAACATTAAATTGTATCACTGCTCGTCTTATTTTCCATCGGTAAATCCTACAGAACGTATACTTAGAGATATTGGAATATATTTTCGAATATTAACACATAAAAACCACAGGGATTGGGTAAAATACTGTTCCGTGATTGAGAAAATTATTAATAATACAATAAACGTAACCACAGGATTCGAACCCGTTAGACTCATGTTAGGCATTGAGCCGGAACCAATATTCAAAGAAATAAAAGAAAATGTAGACACCAACAACACCCAATTAAGCAATGAAGAGAGGGCTAAAATTGCCTTTGAGAGAATTAAGCAAAAAGCAGAAAAAAAGGAAATTAAAGAGAAAAGAAAGAAAACATAAATGGGAGCCAAAGATTGGTGATTTAGTACTGGTAAAAGACCATAAATTATCAAGCGCAGTAAAAGGTAGAAATAAAAGGATGGAATTGTTATATAAGGGTCCTGCGGAAATTGTCGCGAAATTTGGGGGACATACATTCGAATTAGCAGACGTCAAAAATAATAAACTCCTAGGTAGGTGGCATAAACAACTCCTTCGTCCTTACAAGAAGCCGTTAGATGCTCCTGATTCCTAAATAAGTTATGGGTATAATTTGCTCATAAAAAAACGGATATGTCTGTATTTCAAAGAACTAAAGTACCATAACAAAGTTGTAAAATTAGAAGAGAAAAAAACTTGTAAATTGTATAGGTTAAGTATGAACAGTGTAGTGTAAAATTGTATAGGTTAAGTATAAACAGTGGTGACAGTGCAGTGAAACTTAAAACTAAACAAGTGAAAAAAAAATATTTAAAAAAAAACCGAACAATGAAAGACTTTTGGAAAGAATATTTATATAGAATCCAGAAGAACAATTCAGAAATGTAAAAAGTATATATATATAATATTATTAATGTACAATTGGTTTAAACATAAGAGTGTATATTTAGGAATTGTTTCAAGTGTAACAACAATATGAATTAATTTTAAGTAGATCAGATGGAGAAAGAGAGAGATGAGGTAGATTGAAATATTTTCCGAGTAATTTTTAAAAGTTGAAAATTGCAGAACCGAATGTTGGTAAATTTTAAATAAAATATTGTTATGTAACCATGTGAATAATTTTTAGGAAATGTCATGTAAAAAAAATTAATGTTGTGAAAAGAAATTGTAAAACGAATTGGAAGTTGCTGACAAAGGTCTAATAATTTGCGTTATATTCGGGCAAGACATATATATTATTTCATTATGGCATAATAAAATAGTATCTATGGGGGCATTTGATTCCGAAATTATGGGTTGCCAGAAGCAGAGAATAATGATAGACGTCGAAGGAATGTTGGTCTTTGTGACGACCAAGGCCAGTTTAGTTGGGGAAACTGCTTATAACAATGCCATGAATGAAAGGAACAGTGTCCTTAGAAGGTTTCTAAAGGAATTGTCACTTGACGTACATGAATAGGGTATTCTTCGGATCGTTTACAATGGCGACCAAAACACCCACAAAAGGACTTTGGTTTGAAAAAGGAATTTGGAGAGTGAAAGTTATATATATAAATACACACGCGCAGCTGTGGAAAAGAGAGGATTCTGAGACGTCAAGCCTATTAGAGCGGTCAACTTGTTCTGTCTTGAATATTTGTCGGGTCATCAAAATTTATCGAGAAATATAGTTAGCGTTCAGTCACTATAAACCGAGATTGGTAACCCTCGGTCGGCAGCTTCCATTTCGAGGTTTGAAATAAGAAGCAGTGAATAAATAATTTGGAAACGGGCATTCCAGTGTTGTAAAAGTTCCTTCTCACACACATCCACGCATACCCTGAGAGAAATCTCATTGCTCACTATAATATTTGCTTCAAACTGGTGCACAACGTAGAGCAGTGGTAACCTGTGATCGCCAACAATAAAATCAGTTACAGTGTATATATCAAAGAGAGTCTTATTTATAAGCAAATCTGCTGCTTAATAGTTGAAATAAAAGTTTAATAAATTGTTTCATTGCCAACTTGTTGTACCTACAAGAAGGAAATAGACAGACCTACAGACTGACCTCAAAAATTCAACTCACTCAGCATAAATGTACAAGAAAACCATTTAACAGTGACAAAACTCTGAATTTTCCGGATTTGAGGAGCAATAAAAGTGTTCAATTTTATATTTCCTTCAATTAACCTGGAAAATTTGGCTCTAAAATGCTGAAATCCCTTCCCATCTTTGCTCACCGTTTTTTATCAAATACTTCTTTAAGAACAGCTTTACAAGGAGCGTTGGTAATTATACTGTGACTGCGTTGGTTACGTAGATTCAGAAATCTTGTTCACAGAAATCTAGAACAACTATTGATGTAGTAAAAAGACGTAAGATTAACAATCAGCTGTCTTCTAGACCGACTCGGTACTCCGCTGCACGAAAACAAATAAAAGAAATCGCTGTGGTATACTTTAATCGCCGACTGTCCCAATAAACAAAACACAACAGCTGCATTCTTAGCTTATCTGGTATACATTCCTCCCAGACATTGTTACTAGAATACCGTAGACCTTCCGAGAAAATTCTCGGCAGCAACAATGGACCAAGCGCTCTGGGACCTCTCTTTGTCATGCCTACCCGCCCGGCTCCGTCTTGCCGCAGCAGCATACCATTGCAGCACTGAATGACAAATTAGACCGAGTTATTTTGATTCCACAATTTCAGAATCAATATAGTAGTGAAAGAAGTAGCAGGTCCAACCTTAGGGAATCCGCGACACATGGTGGTCCAGCAACGGAAGCACATGTACTAGGAGCTCCGCCGCACATGCGCAGATTGATAAGCCTAGCGTACTACTGCGAGTACATCTCCCGGCATTCTACTTGGCTATTTCCTCACACAGACCTAATAAAATATATATGTTCAGAGAATTTACACACTGATAGGACATTGTTGCCATATTAAGTGCCCCCACCTATTAGTTTATTAAGCTGAGTGTTAGTGTAACGCTGTTCTGAATTGTAAAACCGTTAAAAGCATTGTTATTCTCAACCAAGAAATTAAAATCTGAACTTACATTAAAAGTGAACTCGTATAAGTGGTCTCGAGATTAGAAAGTCAGTACCATCTGAATTATATTCTTTACGAACAGCAGTGGAGGGGGGATATACTTATACATAAAAGTTCATTAGCGCAGAGGTTGTTTAAAGCACAAAACGAGTTCTACTCTAGCCAGTGCTGGTAATATATAAGCGCCTATTATATGTATGGGATCAAAAAGAAGGCATAATATAACCCTGAGGAAGTTGAATAAATCTACAAATATAATATTTCAAATTTACTTGTTCCGTGATTAACGAATTACAATGTAAAATTACATAAAAAGTATATTTACATAAAAGTAAATGGCATAAAAAGTATGTGATTAGGAATAAGACTCGTTAACAGGAACAAACATTCAAACACTTCTTTCTTAATTTCAAAGAATCGCTAGGAAAAACTTGTAAATATAGGCTATTACTACTACTACTACTACTACTACTACTACTACTACTACTACTACTACTACTACTACTACTACTACTACTACTACTACTACTACTACTACTACTACTGCTATGTAGCAGTAATATTTATGGGTGTACACAAGTTCCCCGTTTGAACGCCAATTTGAGGCAAATATAATATAATGGCGAACACAGAAGTCGGCGAGCAATAAGGTTTCTCTCAGGGAATGCGTGGATGGATGTGAGAAGGAGATTTTCACAACACTGGAATACCCGTCTCCAAATTATTTATTCACTGCTTCTTTTCAAACATCGAAGTGGAAGTTGTTGACCGAGGGTTACCAATCTCGGTTTAGAATTATTGAACGCTAATCGTTTATTACTCGATAAATTTTTATGACACGACAAATATTCAAGACAGAACAAGTTGATCGCTCTAATAGGCTTCACGTCTCAGACTCCTCTCTCAGCTGCACGCCGAAGACTGTTTATAATGTCTTCCTACCCGCGAACTATCTCCATCGGTCTTACGCCGAAGAGTGCTCCCCTGACCACAGCTGCACGCGTGTATATCTCTAACTTTCCCTCTCAACTCTTTTTTAAACAAAGTCCCTTTGTGGTTGTTTTGGTCGCCATTGTACACGATCCAAAGAATTCCCTATTCATACACAAGTGACAATTCCTTTAGAAATCTTCTAAGGACACGGTTTCTTACACGGCTTTGTTAGACACTTTCCCCAACTGAACTGGTCTTGCCCTGTCTTGACAAAGAACCAACATTCCTTTGACATCTATAATGATTCCTTGCTTCTGGCAAACCATAATTTCGGTATCTACTACTACTACTACTACTACTACTACTACTACTACTACTACTACTACTACTACTACTACTACTACTACTACTACTACTACTACTACTACTACTACTAGTATTACTACTACTATTGCTACTAATACTGCTGCTTATACCTAGTCTTACTACTACTATTACAACTGTATCAAATGCAATAACTTTGTATTTGCCTTAACTTAGGACAAAAGTGTCCCTCCTATTTTCGTTGCTGTATACTTATTCCTTAATTAACTTTGAATTACACTGTATTTCTGTATATAAAAATGTTAACTCCTGAAAAAGTGCCCAAAGTACTTTGTCCCTTAAGCCAGTTGAGTTCTCATGGAGGGAATCTGTTCATCTTTTTGGGGCACCACCTTCCCTGCAAGAGGACAGTATAAGAGAACACCTGAGGAAGTACTACTATCGAAAAATATACAGAGAGGAAATTTCCCTTTACGTGGCCGTTTGGACGATTCCTCTATCAGAAACAATTCACGGATGAGGAGGTGCGTTAACTACACAGTTTGAGATCAATATCCTTGAGCATGATTACAGACAATAAAAGACGGAACATATGCAAAACTCTTTCAGGAGATAGCACTATGTTTCCTTTTATTTGACCTACCACTTAATAGCTACATTAAACAGCATAACAGCATAAACTATAAAGAAGAGGTGGTCTGTTTGACATCAACACCAGTGGACATGATTTAAGACATCAAAGGACAGAAATAATGAAAAACTCTTTGAGAAGATGGCATTTCATACATTTTTGTGTCCTGTATTCTCCGCAACTTCATATTTATAGCAATCAGAGATATTAATGAACTACTCAATATGTTGGATATCGACATCTTTAGATAAAATAGAATTTCCAATTAATTATAAAAATAGTTCAAGCATCTGCATGACGGGAAGGGAGGCCTTCGCGCAAAAGGCGAAAGGTTAAGGACCACCTTGGTATTTACCTACAGAATTTTCCAAGCAATGTTTATTGTAGTTACATGACACTACCTATAAATGTATAACTTGAGTATTCTACGGATGGCCTGTTTAACATTCCTGGAGGAAGGTAGGAAGGAAGGAGAGAAGAAAGGAAGCAGGGAGTGTTGGAAGGAGGGAGGGTAGGAAGAAGAAAGGAGCGAGGGAATGAAGAACGGAGGAAAGGAGGGAAGGAGTGAATGTAGGAAGGATGGAAGAAGGAAGGGAGGGAGGGAAGGATATAAGGGAGGGTGAGGGAAGGAGAGGGGGAATGAAGGAGGAAGGGTGAGAGGGAAGTAGGGAAGGGGGATAGATGGTGGGAAGGAATGAGGGAAAGTAGGAAGGAAGTTACGAAGGATTTCACATTACTTTTGTTCCGTATGAATAAGCATGTGTTAACAATATTTATTAATTTTAACAATAATTTAAATAATAATAATAATAATAATAATAATAATAATAATAATAATAATAATAATAATAATAATAATAATAATAATAATAATAATAATAATAATAATAATAATAATAATAATAATAATAATAATAATAATAATAATAATAATAATAATAATAATAATAATAATAATAATAATAATAATAATAATAATAATAATAATAATAATAATAATAATAATAATAATAATAATAATAATAATAATAATAATAATAATAATAATAATAATAATAATAATAATAATAATAATAATAATAATAATAATAATAATAATAATAATAATAATAATAATAATAATAATAATAATAATACTAATAATAATAATAATAATACTAATAATAATACTAATACTAATAATAATAATAATAATAATAATAATAATAATAATAATAATAATAATTATTAATAATAATAATAATAATAATAATAATATTAATAATAATAATAATAATAATAATAATAATAATATTAATAATAATAATAATAATAATAATAATAATAATAATAATAATAATAATAATAATAATAATAATAATAATAATAATAATAATAATAATAATAATAATAATAATAATAATAATAATAATAATAATAATAATAATAATAATAATAATAATAATAATAATAATAATAATAATAATAATAATAATAATAATAATAATAATAATAGTAATAATAGTAATAGTAATAATAGTAATAATAGTAATAGTAATAATAGTAATAATAGTAATAATAGTAATAATAGTAATAATAATAGTAGCAATAATAATAATAATAATAGTAATAATAATAATAATAATAATAATAATAATAATAATAATAATAATAATAATAATAATAATAATAATAATAATAATAATAATAATAATAATAATAATAATAATAATAATAATAATAATAATAATAATAGTAATAATAATAATAGTAATAATAATAATAGTAATAATAATAATAGTAATAATAATAATAGTAATAATAATAATAGTAATAATAATAATAGTAATAATAATAATAATAATAATAATAATAATAATAATAATAATAATAATAATAATAATAATAATAATAATAATAATAATAGTAATAATAATAATAGTAATAATAATAATAGTAATAATAGTAATAGTAATAATAGTAATAATAGTAATAGTAATAATAGTAATAATAGTAATAATAGTAATAATAGTAATAATAGTAATAATAATAGTAGTAATAATAATAATAATAATAATAATAATAATAATAATAATAATAATAATAATAATAATAATAATAATAATAATAATAATAATAATAATAATAATAATAATAATAATAATAATAATAATAATAATAATAATAATAATAATAATAATAATAATAATAATAATAATAATAATAATAATAATAATAATAATAATAATAATAGTAATAATAATAATAGTAATAATAATAATAGTAATAATAATAATAGTAATAATAATAGTAATAATAATAGTAATAATAATAAGAGTAATAATAATAATAGTAATAATAATAATAGTAATAATAGTAATAGTAATAATAGTAATAGTAATAATAGTAATAATAGTAATAATAGTAATAATAGTAATAATAGTAATAATAATAGTAGTAATAATAATAATAATAATAATAATAATAATAATAATAATAATAATAATAATAATAATAATAATAATAATAATAATAATAATAATAATAATAATAATAATAATAATAATAATAATAATAATAATAATAATAATAATAATAATAATAATAATAATAATAATAATAATAATAATAATAATAATAATAATAATAATAATAATAATAATAATAATAATAATAATAATAATAATAATAATAATAATAATAATAATAATAATAATAATAATAATAATAATAATAATAATAATAATAATAATAATAATAATAATAATAATAATAATAATAATAATAATAATAATAATAATAATAATAATAATAATAATAATAATAATAATAATAATAATAATAATAATAATAATAATAATAATAATAATAATAATAATAATAATAATAATAATAATAATAATAATAATAATAATAATAATAATAATAATAATAATAATAATAATAATAATAATAATAATAATAATAATAATAATAATAATAATAATAATAATAATAATAATAATAATAATAATAATAATAATAATAATAATAATAATAATAATAATAATAATAATAATAATAATAATAATAATAATAATAATAATAATAATAATAATAATAATAATAATAATAATAATAATAATAATAATAATAATAATAATAATAATAATAATAATAATAATAATAATAATAATAATAATAATAATAATAATAATAATAATAATAATAATAATAATAATAATAATAATAATAATAATAATAATAATAATAATAATAATAATAATAATAATAATAATAATAATAATAATAATAATAATAATAATAATAATAATAATAATAATAATAATAATAATAATAATAATAATAATAATAATAATAATAATAATAATAATAATAATAATAATAATAATAATAATAATAATAATAATAATAATAATAATAATAATAATAATAATAATAATAATAATAATAATAATAATAATAATAATAATAATAATAATAATAATAATAATAATAATAATAATAATAATAATAATAATAATAATAATAATAATAATAATAATAATAATAATAATAATAATAATAATAATAATAATAATAATAATAATAATAATAATAATAATAATAATAATAATAATAATAATAATAATATAAACTTTGCGTAATTTATATCTTCAATACCAGTCTTACGAGACACTAACCCGGAAATTCGGAATGGGGAAAGTCAAACTACTGACCCTCATAGAGGAGCTCCCCATGTTTGAGGGGCAGCTCAGAGACTGGTTGGAGAGCAAGTGAAAGAGAGAGGCTGAATGTAATGTTAGAATAGATAGAAGATAGAGAAGTAATGGAATGTTGACGGTGGAACCCGAAGGATCTGGAAGAAACAAGCCCAGGTTCCTGCTGTCCACCGCAGGTCCTACTTCGCGGTCGCCTGAAATCGAACTTAGGCCGCCTTGTTGAGAGTCTAGTTATTTGTGACTGAAGAAATGATTATCATGGTTTGATATTTTCCACAACCAAGGTGGCTTCCGGAATGATTACCCACAGCAGCATTTCATTAACAACAATACACCAAACACCACATGTTGGTTTAACTTTGTAACATGTACAACAGATAGCGACAGGATAAATATCTTATGCAGAGGTAATTGAAAGATTTGGTGCTTATAATTTGACCCTGCCGTGGTTGTTAGAGTCGTAGTCTATATTGGGCATGAAGGATCTCTTAATTTTTCTGAGAAGTCTGTTTAACAGCCTCCCTTATGTGCCCTGTAAACAACACGAGAACACCGACATTACTTACCTTCCGAAGGAAGCCATGCTGGTTGTTTTACTTCTGCAAAAGTAAACACTCTCCGCAGGGTTGGAATCCACGTCCCGCGGAACTTGGCGGGTGAAAGGAAGAGAACAAAGTCTCAGTTTGAACGTTACATAAGTTATGTGATTAGTAGAAATATGGCGGTAGATTTTACCACCGGAACAACAAATCTTATAGTTAACGCCATGTCTTTAATAAAAAACTGATTTTAGAAATAAGAAAAAGAAACGCAAATCCAGTAGTCATGGTAAAGGTGATATATATTGTTTTTGTCTTTCTGTCTTTTTCTTGCGTTGTTTGTCTTCTTTACATTGTCAGAGATGACGTTGCAATTTGTAACGTTCTCTGCTATGTACCTAGTACCACATGTAATAAGGAGAAAATGCATGAATTTATAATCCGAAAATTAAGTATTGAGATTTAACTGATACTAGCATATATGTGTTTGGAGGAATTTAGTAACAGTGACGTCAAAATTAATCTCAGAAGCTATTTGTAGTTGGTTCATTAATACTCGCCACTTTCTTGTTTATTTATGATAAACTAGTTTCAAAGGCATTAGCCTCCATTTTCAATCTCTTTCCAACTGGCAGCTGTTGTTTTCTGCTCTCTCTCTCTCTCTCTCTCTCTCTCTCTCTCTCTCTCTCTCTCTCTCTCTCTCTCTCTCTCTCTCTCTCTGGTGGTGGAACTATAAACCTCTATGTCAAATTATCTACTGGTAGTATTTAAAAGTTCATTACGCGATCCTTATTTTTCCATATGAATATGTTCTCCCATGTTGTCAATTTATTTTAGTTTATCACTCCTTTTAATAATTTTGGATTTGGATCAATGTCATGGTTTTCATTCCAAAAGTGAAATGCTACTGCTGGCTGATCTCCTTGTTTCAATCTGATGTTTCTAAAGTGCTGTTTAACTCTGGTTTTTAGATTTCTTTTAGTTTGCCTTATGCAGCATTTTTCACAATTCTTACAACTTATCTGGTATTCCAAATCTGTTAACTGGTGGGATTTCATCTTTTGCTTTTGAATTTAGAAATTTTAAAATTGTGTGTCTATAAGTAGGTGCCAAGGTGACATTTTGTTCCTTGAAGATATTTTTAAATTTATTAAATGTTGTGTGAAATGTGAATGAACTGAATATGCTGTTGCTTTCTTTCTTTTTTTTTTTTTTTGTAAGTGTGGTTCCTTCCTTAATGGTTTTCATTATTTTAGCCTTTCTTATTCTCTTCAACACCAAACTTTTGTTGTGTTCATTTTCTTCTGCTATGTGTAGTATTGTTTTTTGTTCTTTGAAATATTCTTCTTTTTCCATTTGTATGTTGACTATTCTGTGTGTAAGGCTGTTTATTATTGCATGTTTATGTGTAATTGGGTTGTGGCTATTATTTTTATGTAATTTTCTGAATGTGTTGGTTTTCTGTAAATTGTAATTTTATTTTTGTGTCATTCCTGATGATATTTAGATCCAAGAAAGAGAGTTGTCCATTGGTTTCCTTTACTATAGTGAATTTTATAGTCCTTTTCTGCAGATTGAGTAATTTTAATGCATCTTCTAAAGTTCCACCACCAGAGAGAGAGAGAGAGAGAGAGAGAGAGAGAGAGAGAGAGAGAGAGAGAGAGAGAGAGAGAGAGAGAGAGAGAGAGAGAGAGAGAGAGAGAGAGAGAGAGAGAGAGAGAGAGAGAGAGAGAGAGAGAGAGAGAGCAGAAAACAGATGCCAGTAGGAAAGAGATTGAAAATGGAGGCGAATGCCTTTGAAGCTAATCCCTCATAAGTAAACAATTAAGTGACGAGTATTAATAAACCAACTACAAATAGTTTCTGTGATAACAGTACTTCTGAACCGAAAAATTCCAATGTATTTAATTGTTAATTTTCTTGTGGTTGCCAATGAATTGTGTTCTTAGTAGACTGTAAGGGTTGGACATTTAACTTGCTACACAAAACGAAATACGCTTTATAGCAAATAGCGCTTTATGGCATTAACCGTTTCGGAGATACTGTTTGTTTTATAAGATAGAGTATTCTGTTTCCTAAAATCACCTTTCTGTTATGCTAAGCAGTTTCTGAAAACTAGCCTTGTATTTAAGTAGACTATCAAACATTAAATTTACCTTGTATATTATATAAGTATTAAATGAAAAGGAAGCATGATAGAACACTAACGAACTTGAATTGGCACTAGATGTGTAATATTTCAAATGTACTTATTATTGTATGACGAAGCTACCACACTGCTAATTACTTAAATAACCAATAAGAAGAATGTGAATAACAAAATGACTCGTTATCAAGGACAAAAAATTGTATATGATTTTCACTTGAAAATCTCAACTTTTTTAATTCGAATGATTTGCTAGATAAAAATGTATTGTTAAAAGATAATTATATTAATGTTAATAATAAATGCAGGCGATCTGTAAATGATAGAATTTGAAAAATGCATCATCTCAAATCTTTTTACACATAAAATGTATGTCTGTCCGATTACACCCAATAAACCTCAGAAGCTCGTTTAACGGAGTTCAAACGTGGGCCGCTAGAATGCAGTGGCTAAAGCTCGTGAGATAGAATCAATAACGTATGAATCCAAATCACATGTGTGACGCTAGAGGGCTGCAATATCACGTGGTAAATTTGAAAGACTGTTATTGCGGAAGCAAGCATTTAAGTGTGAAACCTTTAATTTTTGTAGAGGCAGAAAAGCTTAATAATTGTCCCATCTGTGTTTTCATTACAGGTTACTTCCTAAAAATTTCAAGAACCTAATTAAACAGCTATTAAGGTTTTAGTAATGAGTATATTTCAGTGCTTAATGCCAACATTACATTGCTAACTGAAAAAAATTACGTTTTGCCAGTTAGTAGTTGATTTGTGGGGTTTCAAAAACACCTGCGTTAGCTGTTTTTGAAACCCCATGGTTAAAACTCGACGCGAAATCCGCCTGTCCAAATATCGAAGAGGTTGGGTGTTGGTTGTGTTAGAATCCCCATGTTAAAATATCGAAGGGTTGGTTGTGTAGTAACACGTGTGTAACGTGTTCATGAAATCCGAGCCTTGAAAGTCGAGTAGAAATCTGTGTTTAAAAAAAAATATATATATATATATATATATATTGATGTGCTGGCGTTCGTGTGCCCCCCCTCCCCCCTCCAGGAGCTTGACGACGACGACGACGAACACACACACACACACACACACACACACGCACACACCGCTCAGTCCCCCCCGGCACTCCTGCAATAGGGGTGATGCATGTTATTTATATGTGAATGCTGTAAGACTGAATTGTCAATCGCCTTCACCTTTGTCGACATTTGCAAAAAGGAACGCGTCGAGTGTAGTTATTTAAATCAGTAAGTATTGATTTTATTATCGGGAGCCGTAGGAATCAAACACTCTATGGATCCTCCCCTCCTACACGATGCAATAAGGAATGCAAACCGATTCCGTTAGCAGATGAATCCGTAGCAGTGCACCAATGTACTGCAGGGAGGGTGCGCGATCGATCACTTCCATCTGTCAGTTGTCATCTAACACTCAGCAAGATGAGCAGCGAAACAAGTAGAGTGGAGAGCGATATCAACTTCTGGGAACATCTGCAAGATTACGAGAGCATGCAGCAACACTGGATGGATCATCACGAGGAAATGTGTGATGGAAAGACTCATCAAACCGTCTGCAAGAATCCTGCACATCATGACAAAGTCACTTCATACGGCAAGTGTGGGATGCAGTGCAAGGTATATCTCAGGTAAGTGGAAAGAAAAAGCACTGGAAATTAGTGAGCTATAGTGTTTTGTGTACGGGTAAAAAAGATTTCTTTCATTGTGTAATTACAGAAGCTTGGAAGGTGAAGACATAACACCTCCAATCCGTGACGAGAAACAAGCAGGCCCGTCCAAAGAACTAGATAAAGAAAGGTGAGTAAAAAGAAAACGTCACACTTAATATAAAAGCGTGTAATAATTCGTATCCTCATAGCCGTGCATGTTCGCAGGTCCGACAAGAAAGCAGAGAAGAAGAGCTGTAAGCCGAGGGTGCTCAAGAAGAAGAGGATCTTCGACAAGGACAGCTTTATAATAATGATGTTCGAACCCATGGCCCCCGCTCCTGAAGAGGTGACAAAGAGTGATGGCGAATAGTGTGTTCATGGCAGACGACATCCCCATCAACTCCGGGCACCGTGTGAACATAGGCTTATACCATGAACTCCCATCCCTCTATATCAGAGCTACAGATGAAACTTTTGTATACATCACAAAGAAAGACTGGCTAATAATAAAGCAAAATATGGATGCGTTGGAAACTTACTTGAAAGATGGTAAGCATCCAAAAGTGTCATACAGTGAGAATATAATATATGCGTACAATATATTACTGTGCATGAATAAAGTGAATGAAGTAACGTTTGTGAATACGTGCTTAAACTTAAACAGCATAAATCTAAATAGCATTGCCATAAGAGGACTTAAGAGACTAATCCCATATATTGAAAGAAACTTATTTCAATTACATGACATATATAAATCAATGTGTTCATACGATGCAAAAAGTAGGAGCGACAGGGAAAAGGTTAAGGAAATGTATGTTAAAATCAATAAAAAGATAACATAAATTTGAGTTTCGTTTTCTTTTTTATTTCCACAAAATTACATCCTTATATGATAGATTGAACAACATGCGTTAGTGGTTTATAGGTGAACAATTTATCATGAATAATCAGGCAATATAATGATGTATGTGCAGGAAAGTTGGATGAGGCTTGAACTTCCAGTCTCACATTCACGGCCCCGGTCACGGTCTCCTCAGGCTGATGCGAGCAGTCGATGACAAAGAGCGGTGCATAATTCAGAAAGTCACTTCTCTTCAAAAGTGGGTAATTTTCTTTTCCATAATAGGATGATTGAAATTTCGAATACTGATCATACAGAGATGCAAATTTAGAGTTTCCAAAATCCAAGTTCATATCGTGATAAGGATAACACTCGCTGTTGAGGTAAAGCTTCAGATTGGTGATGTTGCAATGATCAAAGAGTGAGCAATCCTTACTAAGCTTATTCAGTCTGTCGGTTTGTGCACCGACTATGACGAAGCGAGGTTTCTCAAGTTTCGTTGTAGTTGCAATGTTCCAGGTGAAGGCCTTAGTTTGCGGTACCGCAGGTTGAGTGTGAAGGTCCAAGGTTCGAAAGGCTACGTGCAGTGGCTTATCGGATTTGACGAGTTTAAGCTTTTCGACTCTCTCTCCATCTGAAAGTCGAAGAACGGGCATCCTCCATTCGAGTCTAGTTAGTTGAATAGTAGCTGGTTCGTTGCCCGATATACAATTATTAGAATCTTTAGATCTAATGAGAACCAGTTCAAATTTGCTATTGAGAATGACTTCCTTGTGATCGTCTGCAAAGCCCAGCAGCATCGAAAGAGGAACTACAGCATTGAAGACACCATTCTTTGAATTCACGATGTCGACGTCAACTCCCGGATAGGTCCATCCGGCATTCTGCATTCGATCGGATTCCAGTGCATTCAGAGATGCATAGTTGCGCATCGTTGAAGAAATGCCCGGATTCCTGGTTCTGTCTATAGTAATGCCGTTCATATCTAGACGAATTTCGTCAAACAGAAATGCCATGGCATTGTTGGTCAGCTTTGAGGCGGAGGGTCTGCCACTTGTTTTGGTGAGAGAGCCCTCTATGTAGAGATAACTTCTACTAGGAAGAGTGTACAAATCTTCTGCTTGACACGGTATTCTAATTTCATCGTTCGCGTCAAGAGCCGATGTATTGTATGGCAGGAAGACGTGCTCCTCCTCTTTACTAATCTTATCATCAAAGGTTGGTACTCCTGTTACATCGAGGACATCCATTATAGCACTTTGAATCCCAAAGCCTCGAGGAACCTTCGATTAGACGACGTGATCGGGCGCACTGTCAATGAGCGAGTATAGCCCAATCTCGAAAGAGGCTTCTTAATATAGGAACGATGCTTAAAATTTATTCCCATTGCGACGTATGTGTAATCGTACGGTTATGGTTTCGTTCCTGAAGTCGAGCACGTCACCGTTCTGATCTACCACTCTAATGTCGAGATGATCAATGAGATTCGTATCGATGATTGGTAGATATATAGGGCTAGATGGTTCTTGCGAAATGTGGTAACCGGGAGGAACCGACGGGAAAAACTCGTACAGAGAATGACCGTGTTTACCGTCAATGAAGGATCCCGTGGCTAGGCTGCACTCGATGCGTATGATGCTAACTTTGAAGATGTTCACCAAATCATCAGACTCAGTCATCACGTTCGGTTGAATCAAACGCTGTGCTTTGAATCCGAGAAGAGAGCCAATTGATCTGTCTTGAGTAAAGTCGATAGTATATGGACATTGTATCTCAGACTTCATGGTATTATTATTAGCACGTAAGATAAACCCGTCTTCGACGTCGAGGGCTCCCTTGAGAAAATGCGCGATATCATCTAATTCGTAAGTTCCAGGAGGAATCTCGATACTCTCGTTCTTGTCATTGCGAGCGAAATGGAATAAGTTGTTGCTCTCATCCACATTAGGAATGGAATAAAAGGTTTCGAAATTCAATAGAGCTATTTCGTAAAGTCCATTCGGATCCAGATGAAGAGGCGGGTTGAGAAAGCTAGAGAAGCTGGCATTCGAACCGCTCACGGTGATTGTGTAACTCATTTTGATCAAACATTCAAGTCGGTAAATCCGTTTTATAAGAGAAACTGCAGGCACAGATGACCGCAAATCACAGATCCAAAATTCTGAAACCTCTTGGTGTTGTACATGAGTTTAACACCCTCGAGGTAGGACTCAATCTGTTTCGGTGGTCTTAGATTACCGAAGCTATCAAAGTAGAATGCAACATCTCCATCCTTGCGTATCGCAACCCAGTGTGTTCCCGGGTTACGCGAGATATCCAAATTTACGATAATCCTTTCTACATGTCGAGGACGTGAAGGTAAGTTGTCTATCATGTACACACCTCTAAAATGAGGAATGCGCAGTCGTCGTGCATAGGCATCGATCTCTGCAGCACTTAGGGCTTTTTCCGGGATAAATACAGGCCTCGCCCCGAGTTTTTTGCACGAAGATGCAATCCTTTGCCCTTGCGCTTCTTACGTCGAAGGCCTTTACCCCTAGCTAAACCCTCCATGCTCTGATTGTGACGACTCAACTCTGCAAGCTGTCTTTCCGCGGAACGTTTCTTATTCACAGCCGTGGCGATCTGAGCAGCGCCACCGGCTAGGCTACCTGCAGCGCCCAAAGCCGCCAAAAGCGGGATCAGAGGTAAAAAACCGCCTCGAGGGCTCGGTATGATCCTCTTGCGTCGCTTACGCATTCCAGCGCCCATGGCAACTTTCCCCTTCATGATGGCTGTTACAAGTCGGGCTGCAAGTCGCTCGCCGAAAGATGCGTCAGCAGACTTTACTCGACTCCAAGCCTTTTCAACGAGTTCCTTATCGGCCAAACGTCGCGAATCTGCGTCCTGATGAGTGGCGTAAGCGAGATCGTGAGCGAGGCAGGCTGAGTCCAAAGCGTTTCTGGGAGAATCCCCTCTCTGCAGACGCTTATGTAGTTTCGTTCCAGGTCCACAGAATCGGTACCCTGGTAAATGAGCCTCAAACGGAAGAGAATTAATTAGCGAATTAAGGATTCCGGATCCCTTCTTTACGCCTGCAGAGTTCATGGCTTACTATGAAATAAAAAAGCAAACGTTATGATTTATATGTTTAGTTGCGATATGGAAGTAGTGAAGCAAAAGTGCAAGTTGCCTATACAGGTGCTCGATTTCGACAACGACATACGCAAAGGACGACACGGCGCGCTCTTCCCGTGCAACGTCAGAGCACTCCTCTTGGGTAGTTCGAATGCTGGAAAGACGAACGTTCTACTGAACTTGCTCATCCATGAAAATGGTCTTAGGTTCGAGAATCTCTACATATATTCAAAATCGTTGCACCAACCGAAATACCAGTATTTGCTCAAGGTGCTAAAAACCATACCCGATATTGGAGTTTTCACGTTCGAGGATGGCGAGAAGGTGGTTCAACCATCCGAAGCCCGAGGAAACTCCATATTCGTATTCGATGATGTCATAAATGAGAAGCATGGAAAAATAGCGTCATATTACAGCATGGGTAGACATCGCAATGTCGATGCCGTATACTTAGCACAGTCATATGCGAAGGTGCCTAAACATTTAATTAGAGATAATGCAAATATGATCGTGCTCTTCAGACAGGATAACCTCAACTTAAAGCATATATATGATGATTACGTAAACACAGATATGACGTATGCGGAATTTAAGGACATGTGTAAACAAGTTTGGGAGAGTAATGACGGATCGAACTCGCGACCTTTCGTTGTCATAGTACCCGAGTTCCCTTTGAACGAAGGACGCTACCGTCACGGTTTCGACATCTTTATCAGAGTGAATAAATAACGCGCATCCTTCATTGTAGTCATGAGTATCGATAGGTTCGGATCTCGGAGAGTCATACCCTCCCGGGGCGTGATTAACCGGTATACCATAAGTAGAGATGGATCGGGAAACTATCAATTCAAGGGAATGCGATTGCGCAACGTTCACGATCCTGAGGAAAGTGATGACGCATCAACTAAGAGCTATGTGGACGCGTGTACGAGTGATGTCGAGAGTCGAATGCAGATCTTCAGCGAACAGGCTTCATATCAACGCATGGGCCAGTTTGAAGCTATGCTTAGGAATCACATACAAAAATCCCTCGACCGCCAATATGAACATCTAATGGAATACTTAACAAAATATGCATTTAAACGTGATTCGGATAACAATGTCATTCTGGATGCTATAAGGATGAAAGTTCTATTGGATCCCATTGACGATCACGATGTTATCAATAAAAAGTATATAGATGCCAGAATGCCAATTCTAGAGTCTGATGCTAATCTATCATTTCGAATGAAACGATTAAAGGATATAGCCGATCCTGCACAGGATAACGATGCTGCAACCATGAAATATGTTAATCGGTTCTATATACAGAAACAGAATGAACTGCAAACCGGTTTAACTAGAACGATAACAACCGTTGCCGAAACTATATCTACAGCAGTGGAAAAGGCCGTGAAAGATATAACCGAGCGACAGACGGAACTGGATAAGAATCTAACCAGTGCAGTGAACGATATTGACAACATGAAAATACAGACGAGACATATCGTAAACGGCATGTTACAACAACTGAAAGGTCAGCTCATCATTTCACTGCATACACGACCCTTTAGAGGTCCCTCGTTAAGGTATACGTTATCCTCGGGTCTCGAATTCTACAAGTCTCCAGGAAATGGGAATGTAATTTCTTGTTCTATGCTTTCATCAATACACCCTCATACGGCGCATGACACAATGTTTGCAATAAACGATAAATTAGTTGAAAGGTATCCTGTCCCTATTCGAACTGGTGATTTACTCACTTTCACAGCACCAGTGGAACGTGCTAAGGATGGTCACATGTTAAGTATAGAAATTATAATTTCATATAAAATATCTGCAGTAGGTTAATTCTACATTCAGTACAATATGGATGCCGAAGGTATAAGACTCAAACAATCAATCGCTCGTCACAGTAGGGCAATACGAGAAAAGTTACGCTCCCTGAAAGGTCTCAAGTTCGAAACTCACCGCGTCATGTCCGAGGTTCTCCAGCCTGTAACCGAGCCCTTGAAGGTTATAGCCAACAGGGATCGTGACAAGTCAAAACCAGTCGTTAACGATGCAGAAGAGGATGGGGATGAGGAGGAGGATGATCTACTTGCAGAGTACCTGAAGAAGGTTTGAACTGCTAGCTCCAGTGACATGGATGCCACCTACGGCGTGCGGTATGAAGATGGAGAATATAAACTAGGGAATAAAACTATCGATTTCACCGATGACGGTATTCAGATAGGGCAAGAGAGCTACGATGCAAGTCCTGGAATGTACGAATTGCTCTTCAAGCGATCGCCGCTCAATTCATCATATACCGAAGAGGATCTGGACGCCTATTCGCAAATATTGCAGAATACTCAGGTTTACAGGCAGGGATACGCTAGGAGCGGGCGTATAAGAGCAAGCCGCGGTTACAAGTATCGCAATATTATTCGAGATCTTGTTTCCAGTCGCACGGGCTCGGCTCTCTACTGGAAGGAGCACGTACCCGGCAGAAAACTGGATTACATCTATTGGACCGATCCCAACGTTCTAATAGACAGATTGAGATTACTCATTGCATCGAGGGATGCAGGTAACTTTAACCATTCAGCAGAGATTCAGGAAATAATCACAGAATTAAAAAACTCGAAAATCATAGCATGATTAAACGTGTCATAGCAAGCGAATTACACTCGCCGGCAAGAAGGCGCTTCTTACGCCGTAAAATAATAAGTAAAGGTCTTAATGATCTACTACAAATAGATCTTATTGAAATGATACCTTATGCAAAAGAAAATAGAAATTATAAGTATATACTTATTGCTATTAATTTCTATTCTAAAATGGCTTATGCACGAGCATTGAAAGATAAAAGTGGCATTAGCGTGACAAGAGCTATGCACGGTATCCTATCAGAGTTGAATTCACCTCCTAAGAACGTTCAAAGTGATAATGGGAAGGAGTTTTACAATCGCCATTTCAGGCAATTAATGCTTAGGAATGGAATCAATCATTACAGTACTTTCAGTAGCATCAAGACTGCAGCAGTGGAAAGGTTGATTAGAACAATTAAAATGAACATGCATAGAGAATTCCTGATTCAGGGTTCGCATCAGTGGTTACAAATGCTACCTAGAATCATCGATTCATACAACAATACCTACCATACGACGATTCGCATGAAGCCCCGTGACGTCAGCAACAACGATCTGCTCCTTAGTGTATATCGTTATGGCGGGCGTGAACGTCGAGAGAAAAGGAATGCAAGGAGTTTTCATGTCGGTGATCGTGTAAGGATTTCCAGGTACAAGGGACTACTTGAGAAAGGTTACACGGCCAATTGGAGTACGGAGATCTTTCGGATTGTTCGTGCAAGGAATACTAACCCAGTTGTCTATTTTCTGGAGGATGCAGAAGGAAATGAAATACAGGGCGGTTTTTATGGTCACGAACTACTAAAAACACGCCATCCTAATGTATACCTTGTTGAGAGAGTGATACGCCGACGTGGTAATCGTGCGTACGTTAAGTGGCTGGGTTTTCCTACAAAGGAATGGATCGATGTTAAGGATATTGTGTAAAAAGGAATGTATGTTTTATTGATAAATAAATAAATACACAAGATATTTTCCCAAAAATTTAGTGTTTTTATTTTATAATTCCTTTCCAGCTAAATCCTCTAAACATAATGGTTATATTTTTTAAATAGTTTCAGTATACGTGGCTACATAAACAGAAATTTTTCAGTAGAACATCACAACTAAATCCTCTAAAAATAATGCTTACACTGTGTTTTAAACAGCTTCAATACATGTGCATATAAATAAAAGTAAAGTGTTTTACATGTTAAATTCTTTTAATATTAGTGCAAATTAATGTTTAATCTTCAAAAGAATTTCAATATACCTACAAACATAATCAGAAATGCAGTCCCCCCAAAATTATATGTTTACCCCAACTAAATCCTCTATATATAATACATCGACAACAGGTTAAAACTCCTTACACCTAAGTTCAAAGTTCATAGTGAAAAATGTATATATTTTCTTAAAACATACATATATAAGCAGAATTGTAACCCACCCCAAGAAACCATACTTTTATTCTAAATAAATCCTGTAGAGATAATGCATCCACAACAGGTTAAAACTCCCTAAATTAACTTCAATTTAATAGAGAATAATGCTCACATTCTTTATAAAATGAGCTTCAGTACACATGCATACATAAACACATTAGGTATTTTCACATGTTAAAACTCCTTACATCCAAATTCAAATAGATGCTTACATTTTAAAGATGCGTACTAGCGAAAATGTAGTCCCCAGCACCGTAATTATAATATTATCCAATCAATATCCGGTAAAGTTAATGGTTAATGATGATTACATTTTAAAAATTTCAATGCGCGTGCATACATAAACACAAATTGAGTGTCTTACACTTGAAAAATCCTTAAATCTAAGTTCAAATTAATGGTTACTTTTTTTAAAAAAAAAGAAATTAACGACGCATCAATAGAATAGTAAACACCTGTCCAAATTATAGCTTTATCCCAATATGCATGTATACATAAAACAAATTAAGTATTATGCACGTTAAAGTCCTTAAACATAAGTTTAAAATTAATTGTTACCTCTTTTAAGGAATTGAGAGATGCAATAATCTCATATTATATATCATATTATATCCCCATACATAAGCGGGATTATAGTCCTCCAAAGGTATTTATACATACCATCAGCAACTCAAAGCAATGAATGAGCACCAAAACTTGACAACGTATTTCAAGACTTGCTTAAAATGACATCATGACTCATGTACATAAGTTTTATAAAGTGTAAAGATTTATCTCAAATCACAAAAAGCATTACTTCAATCACGCTTGCACTGCTGCATGTACACATGTTGAAAAATTAAATATTTGTGTCAAATCATTAAAAAGCAAATTATTTCACATGTTTTTGTTAGCTTTAAAATACATTGTCAACTTTTTTACAAGATTTTTTCACATATTTTTTATACGATTACTTATCCAATGGTACAGAATGATGACCCCAGGCCAAGGTTTCATGTGAATTTTTCTGTATAAATCGCCTCGTGTCGAATCCTCTAAGAGCAACTTTATTACTCTCGATGGTTCGAACAACGTTCTTATAACTTCTAAAGCACGTCTGTTTAGCATGACGTACGGCTGTCATATCATTTGCATAGGATAGATAATCCTCAAACGTTATGCACCGCATGCCATCACTCGTAACGCCTTTAGATTTCTTGACCGTTTTGCCATCGTATCGCTATGAATACAATTTTGAACGTAAACCTACGTATTCTGTCATAACTTTACCCGATAATTCATCTTTAAATAGACCAGCGACTTTTTTATTCATCAACGGAATACCGTACACATTATCGATCGGGTAATTAGATGTATCGAAGAGATGTATATTAGATTTAATAAATGCATAAATGTCACTACTGGTTTCAAACAGAAATGCATCGGTATCCGTATAATTCAACATAACATCTTTCAACTGTTTCTTCAAAATATTATAATAAAAATTATACATCAAGTGTTTTGAAAGATCTAGAATGGCCTGTCCTATATAAATCGGTTTCGTCATCTTAATTTCTTCCCTTACCAGTTCGAGTCCTATAAGGTTCTCGTCAAAAATTACGTATCGTATGAATGTCTGTCGTGATATTAACTTTCTTGCCTGTTTCCAATTGCTCGCTAGGTGAAAGGAATTGTAACGTCTGACGTTCTCAATAAATTTACCATATACGCAATTATTCATTTTCTTCCATAAATTTTGACCGAATTTTGTTTTACCTTCAATACGTTTAGCAGCATTTAAATCAATGTACGTCTTAAGCCAAAAGGATTGATTGTAGGATACCGCTCGATGTATACGCTTCATTTTCAAACCGAGCTCTACACACTGCTGCAAGTTTCTGTAATGTAATATATATTTTTCCTTATGATTCAACGTTGCAAGTAACTTTTTGTAATTATCACCCGGAGCTATCTCACTCTGCGGACATAATGGCAAGTCGTTATGCAACTCGTGAAGGTTCTCCGGATATTCCAGGTCTACTTCTAAAACATAACCTGTATCTGAATCATGTCTGATGCTCAAAAAATCTATAGAATTAATTTCGTTATCGTTTAACCATCTCAATTGAGCATACCTTAAAGCGTTCCCACTCATAATGTGTGAGTAAAGTCCGTTGCAATCCATGTATGATAGGTACTTAATCGATTCCGCTTCATTGTAAGCAGATATGTATTTATTATTTGCTTTGGAATAACGTTTTGATACAGTGCAGATACCGCCACTAATCGCAGATTCGAAAAATTCCAGCATATTTTGATCGGTAATCAGCGATATTTGCACGCGGCTCGTTCGTAACATTGCGTCATATGATAGGCCAGGAGCTGTATAGTAATGACAAGGATCTAAGCCATACATATCGATACTTAAACTTCGGAATTTTTCATAGATGTCTGTTAATAAGATCGTATCCGTCTTGAGATAAAGATCAGAGTATTCACCGAGATTTTGTATACCAAATTCTCTCCATACCGCGCATGCGTGCATGTAATCATCATTGCTTATATTATCAAAACACTCTTGAGGAGGTAATTTGGAATCATTTAATTTTTCCTTGCAATCTAAATATGTATATGGGAAAATACCTTTCCGTTGCATTAACAAACGTTGCTTAGGATCAACGGACATCTTATTTGTGTACCGAAAATCTTGAGGTTCTAGCATATCAGAAAGATCGCTCAGTTTAGAATCCAGAAAGCGGTAGCTATCAAGAAATCTGAGGAATATTGATTTACCATTAGATGTGTATCTTTTACTAAATGACAGATAATTCTCCGATGTTTGCGAAATACATGTAATGGGTTCATTGTCATACGATAACTTTTTTACTATGAAATGCGAATCATACTTTGATAGGCAATGAAAAAATATCGGGATAAAGTTTGGCGTTTTTCTATTGAGGTTGCATGATTTATGAGCAGCCCCTATATATAATCCGGTCTGATGATCGTGGTCACGCACCCTAATCGAGTCAGAATCGAAATCCTTTTTGCATACGTGACACTGGACTGCATTTCTGAAATTTAATTCATCCTCATCACTCATATGCATCTCTGTCACATCACCCTATATCCTAAGCACATCCTCGGCAATCACAGTTAATTCTCTAAGAAACTCTTCAACTGCATGCGAACCTCTAAATATTTTGAATTTTGTTAGTGTCTCGTCATAACTGCAGACCAGGTGCAACGAAACGGATATCGCCTCGTGCACGTGCATATCACGTGTCCAACTATGCATCGCATCGGGCTGACACGATGGCACTTTTATTAACATAGTCTCGATATCAGCGTATATCACAAAAGGGACTTTAACGCATTTTGAGTAAGCCTGAAACTCGATAACATCATTTATTCCTTCGCGAGGCATGCTAATAATTTGACATTTCATACATCTCAGTTTATGTTTCTTCAGAATAACTTCAGTCGAAAACCATGCATTACAAGATTCACACACAAATTTTTTACTTTTATGTTTGGATATCTGCTTACTTACTAGACGCGACATATCGGTTATGAGAGAATAATGCGAATTGATCATTAGAAGATTCACATGGTTTATCTTTTGCTCCCTCGTCTGATATAAGATGATAATGGATTCTCTCTCTAACCCGTATATGTTCACCGAGATATCATGATTTTGCTTTTCGAATAATTCAATGTCATGAAGGGCGACGGGGAAGTTTATTCCTTTAAAATTGAATTCGCGATATATATCATATTTACTGTACGTGCTAGCTCTATGCCTGTTCTGGCGAGCTGGATATTTTGCTGCCAGCATACAATATGCAAAACATTTAAAGTCAGTATTCCGAATATTCACGACAGCTCTCTTTGATTTTATCCACGATGGCAGCGGCTTAAAGCAACCTGCGTTTAACGGATCGTACTGACATGCGTATAAAGTTAGCGAATCTATCCTGTAAAGCGCTTTCGAACTGGCTTTTGTTTCAAAATTTTCTAGGTGAGCGATTATAGGCTGTTTCAGTTTAATTTCATACCATTCAGATTTGTTTGTCGATTGCAATATAGCATCCATCTTACTGTTAAAATTAATCGATTCAACTGTTTCATTATCGGGTGAAGTTATTATATATTGACATGTTAAAGTACCGGCTAATTTAATTCCTGATTTGTAAGTTCTTATGGCCTTCTGGATTTCACTGGTAACAACGGGTTTGCATAAGTTCAAGAACGTTGATGGATCTAGCTCGTGTATAGAATTTTTTATGGTACCTGTGAAGATCCTGTGCTGGAACGCTGATTCTACAGTAATGCATTCCAATGTTTTGTCGTTGCGTTTCGCCTGCTTTGCACTACTTGCTTGAATATCTTGCATGCCCGGTCTCTTGCGACTCGTTACACCTCCTGAAATTATGGAATAAACATGTCAGAAAACACGAATAATTACACTTTTAAAATAATAAACATTTGAACACTCATGGCAATGCTATATTTTTAAGCTTTAAAATGATTACTTTATTAACATTGCTGAACTTTGAATTTGATTTACATAACATGTTTTCCTTAAAAGAAATAAGTTGCATGTTATTTGCAGTGGAATTAAATGATAACTGTATCTTTTGAATAACAAAGATTTAGAACATTCAGAGTACTGCATTCCCTAATATGGATTTTTTTTAAATTGCACCTCTGTCTTTTATTGAATTTTTTTTTAAATTGCACCTCTGTATTTTATTGAAATTTTATCCTGACTTACGTAACATGTTTTCTGGAAAAGAAATAAGATTATACACGTAACATGTTTCCCTGAAAAAAAAACGTTATACATAATGTATCATCACAATATACTCATTTGTATATGGCTACTGGCTGTTTAATTAGTTAATTGAATTCCTCAACTTCCCGTCGATTGGCTGCAGATATGCATTAATGACTTTTAAAACGTTAAATTTGCTTGCATTATTACTCTTATCGATTTGCCTTTTATATAGAATGACTAATTCGTTAGGTATTCCATTCACAAATATGTATTAACAGATTAACGCTGATTACTTTAACTTACACTGAAATATTTGACAACAAGAGATTGACACTTCATAGCAGTAGTGCAGCACGATTTTAGTTTTTTTTTGTAAAGTCTTACCTTCACTGGTTACTCCCGACTGTTTAAAAAAGTTAATTTGTGCTTCTTGAATCCATTTTCCAGAGTTTCTTCACCGGAATACACGAAACTCCAACCACCCTGATTAACAGCATCCACTTGAGCTGCTGTCATCTTCTTAAATCTCTCGGGCAAAAAAACCTGGCATTCTTGCAGCTTAAGTACGACTCTATCACCGTATCTCGTCTTCACGATTTTGACATCGTGTATGGCTTGTGGCACGTCTCGGGGAATCTCTCGTAACTTCTTCGTCGGGAGATAGAAACCTCCTTCCGCAAGCTGATTTAAATCGTGAAGAATCGATTCTGGAATTATAAATTCACGCATATTATTCAACGCTTCGATTCATTACGTGGAAATTACTGTACATAGACATATGCATAATGCTTACCTTCATTCATGTTGATGCTGTCTGCTACTATTCAGTTCCTGATGTGCTGTTTTATTTGCTCGGTTCACTGTTTTGTTACCTCAGCACCCCCTCCCAAAATTTCCATTCTGGCTGTAACCTGTTTGCACACATCCTTAAGTTTATGCTTCTGCTTCTTTCGCTATAAACTATTAAACTTAGAGTAGAGTTTTAACCTGTCATCTTATGTATCTACTAACTAAAAATTAAATAATATAGGATCTATAGCTATTAACTGTAAGTATATATATACTCTTTAGAAAGTTTCCACCCCTTTTACGTTGCGCACGCACTCGTGTGGCGATTGGTCGTTTATACCCTTTATTACGATACTGCTACCTGCACCCTGATTGGCTAGCTTGGATGAAGTGGAATATGTCACACCCACTGTTCACCTTAGTGCATTCATGGTAATTACCTCATTGCACAATATTTCAAATTTGTATTGCAGCAAACTAATAATATCATAATGCCATCTATAATATGAGTATAACCTTTTATTGCATTTTAATTATTGCAAGCTGTATTTCGAGTTTGTATTGCTACTTAATGCAACTGTATTATTCCGAAGGACCGTTTGAGTGTGACCGTTAGATAATTTATGTTTTTATTCCTTCCAGTGATATTTTGCTTCAATTCGGTAAGCCTAACGCCTCGAACGGATTAGTCTCTCGTATCAGATTTATTCAGAATCGTGTCTCTCGTAGTTATTCACCAAATCGATGTACAGACGTTTTAAGAGGCACTGGCATTATTATAGCAGACTTTGCATAGCTTTTCAACGTTTTGGCATGTTTCTACTCAGCTGATTTATATCATTACAATTATCCTTAATACATTATTTATTACGTTTGCATAGATATCTCGTTTACTTGTCTCCTTTACGCTCGAGTGAATTTTTAGAACCCAGCTGCGTTAATTGATTCCTACCCGCACGTGTACGTAATTTTTTCACCCCAAGTAAGTTATACGGATTCTCTCTTCCGTTGGGGTGGTTTTAGCTGCAGCGAACAACATTATTTCTCAATAAATCTTTACCTACCTTTCCTAACATTTCACTGCATACGCATTATTTTTAACAGAGGGAATGGCTCGGTTTTACCACACATTTCCATGGAGTATGATTCATCGGGCTCCCAATAACTGAATACATTAACAGATAAATAATAAATAGGTAGCTAAATAAATACATGTTTTCAGTTCGACGTTCCTACCTGCGCTGCCTTTTGAAAACGTCGACGATGGGACAGAGACGGCATAGTCTTACAACATTTGATGTATTATTAAAAGTTTGATACTGTCCAATTCGTATTTGCATTCTTAGTTACTTATATATGCTATATTCGACGCGTTAAGCCTAGCGGACTACTGTCATTATCTCTAAGTAAAATTGGTTTTAATGTTTTATTTTTGCGAATCCTATTTTAGAATCCTTTTTTAACTTCAATTCGTTAAGTCTAACGCCTCGAGCGATAACTGCATTTTATTAGATTTATTTAGAAACATTTTTCTCGTAGTTATACGCCTATTTGGTGTACAGACGTTTTAAGAAGCACTAACATTGTTATAGCTGACTTTGCATGGCTTTTCGACGTTTTGGCATCTTTCTACTAAGCTGATTTATATCATTACAATTATTCTTATTACATTATTTATTTCATTGCATAGATATCTCGTTGGCTTGTCTCCTTTACGCTTGAGTGAATTTTTAGAATCCAGCTGCGTTAATTGATTCCTAGCGCAGGTGTGTGTAATATTTCACCCCAAGTAAGTTATATGGATTCGCTGTTCCGTTGGGGTGGCTACAGCTGTAGCAATAAACATTCATCCTCGCTAAATCTTTACTTGCCTCTCTTAACATTTCACTGCATATGCATTTATATTTTGAACAGAGGGAAAGGATCGCTTTTTAGCACACATAGAGTGTCAGATTCCTCAGGAGCCCAATAACTGTAATGGATAACTCAATAAATACTTAAATAAACAAATAAATTAATTAATAATGTATACTTAGTTACGTGAATAAATACATTTTTTCCATTCGATTTGCAGGAGTGCCGGGGGGGACGGAGCGGTGTGCGTGTGTGTGTGTGTGTGTGTGTGTGTGTGTGTGTGTGTGTGTGTGTGTGTGTGTGTGTGTGTGTGTGTGTGTGTGTGTGTGAATACTGAAATCCATTCACATTTTTTTTTCAGTAATTACATTCATCAGTTAATTACATTTCACATACATACAACAAAATGACACGATTGCCCTTGCAGGCTTGGGAGAGATGCGTCGTTGTCGTCGTCGTCGTCGTCGTCAAGCTCCTGGAGGGGGGAGGGGGGGGCACACGAACGCCAGCACATCAATATATATATATTTTTTTTAAACACAGATTTCTACTCGACTTTCAAGGCTCGGATTTCATGAACACGTGACACACGTGTTACTACACAACCAACCCTTCGATATTTTAACATGGGGATTCTAACACAACCAACACCCAACCTCTTCGATATTTGGACAGGCGGATTTCGCGTCGAGTTTTAACCATGGGGTTTCAAAAACAGCTAACGCAGGTGCTTTTGAAACCCCACAAATCAACTACTCCAGTTATAATTTTGAATAGTCATATTACCTTTATCACGCAAGATAAAAGTAATTAAGTTAATTGATGCAAAACAAGTATTCCATCATACTAGCTTTGTATAGGCTTATGTTTGGGTAAATACATTCAGCATGAAAAACAAAATGCCATAGCAAGGATTTGAAAAACGGTTCTCCGGTATCCGTCCAGTCGCTCCTAGCCATTGAGCCACCATGGCCAACAGTCCGTCATGACATCAAATACCCCAATTGACTCGCATTATTGTAATCATGTACTTACAATAAATAAGTCGCAGCAAACTGTGTGCATCTCGAATAAGAGGATATCGAGCGGTTTACCGGGAAAGCATTCGTAATCTATTAAATATAAAATAGCATAAAATGCTGTCATTGAAGGATGAGAAATGGAACTTGTCAAAGTTTCAACATTTACACTTTTAATGTACTAAGATGGCATCAGCGACGAGGAGGTGTGCTAAGTACAGATTTTGACATCAATATCGAATACAATAACAGAACAAATTCAAGAATTAGTGTGAAGTGAGCATTTAATGTATTTTTGCTTTTTCTATTATTTAGTACCGATGGTAAAAACGAAAATATTTAATTATACTAAATCTTCGGTAGATATTGTTCAGGGGAAATAGAATTAGTGTATAAAAACTGTTTAGGCGTATATTGGAATGGACAGTAGGACATAAGTAAAAAAAATATCCCGTCGGGCAAATGAGCTGCCTGGTATGTAACTTCAGAGTTTACCAAGGAGTCACAAGTACTTTTCATGAAAGTTCATGATCTTGAGTAAGTCGTCACAGGTTTATTACATTTATATGTCAAATAAAATGCATTTCAAGAGTATTCTACGTACAGCCTATGGAGTCCTCCTCATTTGAAATAACGGTCTTTAATTTTGTGAAACTGGTAAATCATTAGAGATTGACGTTCAGCTTGCTAAAAGGTCAAACACATTTCCTAGAAAACAGCGCTTTCTGGCATAAACCGTTACGGAGGTATTTGTAGTTATAAAGGATAAAGATGTCAGACAGTAGCATTTCATTGATATGTTACTTCTGCTAAGGAGTTGTTTGTTAACGGAGCACGATGTCCATTGGATGATGATAGGAAACCGGATAAGTGCAGCTCCGTATCGAACGTTGATCTGTTAGGAACGTTTTAGAAATATGAGGGTATGTATACCTTTGCTACGTTTAATGCCCTAAGATCCTTATATTACAAAGAAACACATTTTTACATAAAGTCCCGCGATAAATCCGTTAAACTTATATTTAACTAGAGTTTCTTCCAAAGATGTGACAAACTTATCAGCACCTCTAGTTAAATTCGCAGTGTACTCTGTTTAGTCCTCCTCATTTTAAATGAATGTTACCTAATGTTAGTAACCGGTACACAGTTGGAGATAAAAGCTTTCTACACAAAATCGCTTATATACAAGTAACACAAACAGTGTATGCCAACCACTTTTAATAGCACTAACCTAACAAGAGGTTATCTTTATTGAAAGACGAGAAATGAATTTTCAAAAACCTTATTCTGCTTTGCAGTTTTACATTAAGCAACCAATAGATTTAGAGATAGAAATGGACGTGCTCTAATCATTCGACCAGAAAAACAAAAATAACAACGCGATGGTGTTGCAGAAAAGTGTATGACTTGGCTTTTAGAACTCCCCTGTTCAAATCCCCTGGGGTCGACTATACCAAAAAAAATTACTTTTTGCGGTAATACAATTTCCATGTCAATGTTGAGTTTAGTAACTTGAACGGGTTTTTCTATCGTCCCTTTCATTGCTACATTTATTTTCCACCTTCTTCACTGTTAGATGAGACAGTAATAATGGATAAATTGCCATCCCTTATCCCAAACAATGAAAGTTTGATTTAGAGCAGATAGAGCTGTGCTTTACGGAACCTGGGCTCAGTTGAGATTAATTGTAACCATTTCATTAATTATCCAATATGACTTCTCATATCACGCACCAACCAGTCTCTCTCTCTCTCTCTCTCTCTCTCTCTCTCTCTCTCTCTCTCTCTCTCTCTCTCTCTCTCTCTCTCTTTCTCTCTCTCTCTCTCTCTGGGTGTGAATGTGTGAAAGCACAGTGATTTAGAAATCATAATTTAAATCACAATAAAGTTCGGCAAAGTCTTTAATGTGCAAGTGTATTTTAATACTTTTGATTTTATTTATAAGCTACAATCAAGCTATGATTCTGCGGAAACTGCCATCCAAAGTATGCTTAGTTTTGGAAAGGCTAGTAACAAAAGATATAAGCAATACAGGAATGAGATATTTTGATGCATTCTGTTAAGCATAAAAAGGTGTAATACTCTCACTGAATTGAAATAGATTAAAATTTTGCTTCACCTTTTCAACGTTTATTCTAGTACGATCACATCAGGATTGAGAAGGTGTGCTAAG
>JAUKNK010000425.1:55000-67500 GCA_030765055.1 Mantis religiosa | reverse complement strand
AACCTTTGCCACTTTGTGTTTGTGGTTAGGCTATCAAAACAACCGTAAATGCGTTACATCAGAGTGGTTTTGTATACCAAAAAAATCGTATTTGTATATATATATATATCAAAGAGAGTCTTATTTATCTGTTTCTTAATAGTTGAAACAAATGTTTAATAAATTGTTTCATTACCAACTTGTTGTAGCTACAAGAAGGAAATAGACAAATGTCTCAAAGTGAGACCTACAGACTGACCTCAAAATTCAATTCTGTCTGCATAAATTTACAAGAAAGCAATTGAACAGTGACAAAACTCCGAAATATATAATATTCACGTCGAAGGCAGCAGTGGCTAATAATGACATCACTTTTAAGTGGTGACAGGTTAGTCGCAAATTTATTCTTTTAGTCTACACACTCTAAATTACTTCAAATGGAATGAACATTTCATTCGTGCACTGAATTCATTTTATCGTAAAGCGATAAAGTTCTCTAATTATTTTTCTTTTGAGACTATTAGGAAAAGCGATATTCTCTTATCGAAAGTATGCGTTTCCAAACTACCTTATTTCTATACGTATTTAAGGTCATTTTCATTAACGGAACATTTTGACGCCCGCCTCGGTAGCTTAGATGGTAGCGCTTCTAACTCGCGTTCCAGAGGTCCCAAGGGGGAATTCCGCTCAGGCTGAGATACCTGCATAAGGTTTTTTTCCAGAGCTTTCCCCTATTCTGAAAAACGAATGTCGGGTAGCTCTAAGCGCTATGCACCCTTGGCTAATTTGAGCCTCTTTTTAGCCATTTTATTTATCATGCAATATGAAGGAACGGTAGAGGACACCTTAGTTAAATATATGTAAGTGATATTTTGGTAATACATGTAGTTACAAACACAAACTTTTACTACATCTAACATAAAGCGTTTAAAAGTTCCAATTTTATTTAAAAGAATTTGATGGTTATTTCTAAAATTATAGAATGTGCAATAGTTTTTAAACTTAAAATAATTGAAAATACTTATAAAACTTAAAGAAATCTGGAACAGCTACTGATGCAGTAAAAAGACGTAATATTAAGAATCAGCTCTCTTCAAGACCGACTCGGTGCTCCGCTGCACGAAGGCAAATAAAAGAAATCGCTGTGGTACACTTCAATCGCCAACTGTCCCAATAACCAAAACACAACATTCGCATCCTTAGCTTATCTTGTATATATGCTTACCAGAGATTGTTACTAGAATGTCGTAGATCTTCCGAGAAATTTCTCGGCAGCAACAGTAGACCAAGGGCTCTGGAACCTCTCTTTGTCATGCCCAACCGCCCGGCTCCGTCTTGTCGGGGCAGCAAAATATTGCAGCACTGAATGACAAATTAGACCGAGCTTTTTTATTCCACGAATTCAGAATCAATATAGGAGTGAAAGAAGTAGCAGGTACAACCTTAGGGAATCCGCTACACATGGTGGTCCAGCAAAGGAAGCACATGTACTAGGAACTCCACCGCACATGCGCAGATTGATAAGCCTAGCGTAATACCGCGGGTACACCTCCCGGCATTCTACTGGGCTAATGGCTCACACAGACCTATTATATATATATATATATATATGTTCAGATAGTTTACACACTGACAGGACATTGTTGTTATATTAATTGTCCCACCTATTATTTTATCAAGCTGAGTGTCTGTTGAACGCGGTTCTAACTTGTAAACCGTTAAAAGCATTGATATTCACAACCGCAAAATTAAAATCTGAACTTACATGAAACGGGAACTCGTATAAGCGGTCTCGAAATCAGAAAGTCAGTACCATCTGAATTATATTCTTTACAAACAGCAGTGAAGGGAGGATACACTTATACATGAATGTTCATTAGCGCAGAGGTTGTTTAAGGCACAAAACGACTTCTACTCTAGCCATACCGGAAATGTTGGTAATATATAAGTGCCTATTATAGGTATGGGATCAGAGAGAACGCATAATATAACACTGAGGAACTTGAATAAATATAAAAATACAATATTTCAAATTATTTTGATCTGTGATTAACGAATAATAATGTAAAATCACATAAAAATACATTTACATAAAAGTGAACGACATAAAGGTATGTGATTAGGAACAACACTCGTTAAAGGGAACAAACGTTCAAACACTTCTTTTTTAATTTCAAAGAATTACTAGGAAAAACATGTTGTAAATGTAGGCAGATACTTATATTAATAGTATATTAAATAACTAGTACATTTGTGAACGTAGAATACGATTAATGTATTATATCAAATCTTTTTCACACTTTTACTACTTTTATTACTGCTACTATTACTACTACTACTGCTACTACTTATACCTACTCTTACTACTATTGCAACTGCAGCTAAAGCAATAAACGCACTACTTTGTATTTGCCTTAACTTAGGACACAAATGTCCCTCATATTTTCGTTGCTGTATACTTATTCCTTAATTATCGTTGAATTACAGTGTATTTCTGTATATAAAAATGTTAATTCCTGATAAAGTGCCCAAACTATTTTGTCCCTTAAGTCAGTTTAGTTCTCATGGAGGGAATCTCTTCATAGATTTGGGGCACCACTTTCCTTCCCAGAGGACAGCATAAGAGAACACTTGAGGAAATAGTACTATTGAAAAATGTACAGAGAGGAAATTTCCCTTTAGGTGGCCGCTTGGACGATTCCTCTATCAGGATCACATCACGAATGAGGAGGTGTGTTAGCTACACAGTTTCAGATCAATACTCCTGAACATGATTACAGACAATAAAAGACGGAACGTATGCAACATTCTTTCAGGAGATAGAATTAGTTTCCTTTTATTTGACTTACCACTTAGTAGCTACATTAAACAGCATAACAGCATTAACTATAAGGAAGAGGAGGTCTGTTAAGTACACCTCTGTTTGACATCAGTAAGAGTGGACATGATTTTAGACATCAAAGGCAGAGATAATTCAAAACTCTTTGAGAAGATGGCATTTCATACATTTTTGTGTCCTGTATTCTCTGCTACTTAATATTTATAGCAAACAGAGAGATTACTGAACTACTCAATAATGTTGGATATCGACATCTCTAGATTAAATACAATATTCGAATGATTATAAAAAATAGTTCAAGGATCTACATGAGTGGAACGGAGGCCTTCGTTCAGAAGTTGAACGGTTCATAACCGCCTTGGTATTTAACTTAGGAATTTGCCAAGCAATGTTTATTGTAGTTACATGACACTACCTATAAATGTATAACTTGAGTATTCTACGGTAACAGTAGTGATCGAAGAGAGGAAATGCTCCGTTTGAACGTTACATCAATTATGTGATTATTAGAAATATGGAGGTACATTTTACCATCGGAACAACAAATCTTAGAGTTAATGGCCATGTCTTTAATTCAAAGCTAATTTTAGAAATTAGAAAAAGAAAAACAAACCCAGTAGTCATGGTAAGGATGATATAGATTATTTTTGTATTTCTGTCGTTGTCTTGCATTGTTTGTCTTTTTTTTTAGATTGTCAAAGATGACGTTGAAATTTGTAACGCTCTCTGCTGTGTACTTATTACCATATGTAATAAGGAGAGAACGCATGTATTTATACTCCGAAAATTAAGTATTGAAATTTAACTAATAATAGCATTTCTGAATCGGAAAATTCCAATGTATTTAATTGTTAATTTTCTTGTATTTGCCAATGAATTATGTGTCCTTAGTAGACTGTAAGAATTAGGCATATAGCTTCCTACACAAAACGAAACACGCTTTATACCAAATAGCGCTTTATGGCATTAACCGTTTCGGAGATATTGCTTGTTTTATAAGATAAAGTATTTGAGTTTGAAGAAAACACCTTTCTGTTATGCTAATAAGTTTCCAGAAGCTATCCTTGTATTTATGTATAGTATCAAACATTAAATTGTCCTTGAATACTTTATAAGAATTAAATGAAAAGGAAGCATGATAGAACACTAAGGAACTTTAATTAGCACTACATGCGTAATATTTCAAATGTACTTATTATTGTACGACGAAGCTATCACAATGTAGTGTACTTAAATAACCAATAAGAAGTATGTGAATAACAATATGACTCGTTATCAAGCACAAACGTTTGAATGTGGTTTTCACTTCAAAATCTCAATTCCCTAATTCGAATGATTTGCTAGATAAAAATATATTGTTAAAATATAATTATTTTAATGGTAATAATTATTGTAGGCGATCTGTAAATGATAGAAGATGATAAATGCATCATCTCAAATCTTTTTTACACATAAAATGTATGTCTCACCGATTACACCCAACGAAATTCAGAAGCTCGTTTAACTGAGTTCAAACGTCGGCCGCTAGAATGCAGTTGTTCTTAAGAGAGAATCAATAACGTATGACTCCAATTCACATGCGTGACGCTAGAGGGCTGCAATATCACGTGCTAAATTTAAAGGGCTGTTATTGCGGAAGGAATCATTTAAGCGGGAAACCTTTAATTTTTGTAGAGGCAGGAAAATTTAATCATAGCTTCTTCTGTGTTTCCATTCACGGCTCCTTCCCAAAAAATTCAAGAACTTATTTAAAAAGCTAATGTGGTTTTAGTAATGAGTACATTTCAGTATTTAATGGCAACATAACGCTGCTAACTGAAAATATTTACGTTTGTCCAGTTATAGTTCTGAATATTGATATTATCTTTAGCAAGCAAAATAAAAATAATTAAGTTAATTGATGGAAATCAATCATTCCTTCATACTAGCTGTGTATAGGCTTATATTTGGGTAAATGCATACATTATGAAAAACAAAATGTCATAGCACGAATTTGAAAAACGTTTCTCCGGTATCCGTCCAGTCGCTCCTAACCATTGAGCCACCATGGCCAACACCCCGTCATGACATCAAATTCCCCAAATGCAACGTATTATTGCAATCAAATACATACAATAAGTAAGTCGCCGGAAACTATGTGTATCTCGAATAAGGGCGCCCCTAGTGGTTTACCGGGAAAACATACGTAAGCTATGAAATATAAAATAGCATAAAAATGCTGTCATCGACTGCTGAGAAATGGAACTTGTCAAAGTTTCGACATTTACACTTTTAATGTACTAAGATCGATCCGCGACGAGGAGGTGTGCTAAGTACAGAGTAGGACATCGATACCGAAGAGAATAACAGAACAAATTCAAGAATTAGTGTGAAGAGATCATTTAATGTATTTTTGCCTTTTCTGCTATTTAGTACCGAAGGTAAAAACGAAAATATTTAATTACTCTAAAACTTCGATATCTATTATACAGGGGAAATAGAATTTGTGCATAAAAATTGTGTATAGGAATGGACAGGAGGACGTAAGTCAAAAATATCCCGTCGGGCAAATAACCGCCCTGGTATGTAACTTGAGAGTTTACCAAGGAGTCATAAGAACATTTCATGAAAGTTTCCGACCCAGGACTGAGTTTTGTATGGTTGGTCTTGAACAAGCCTCATGATTTTGAGTAAGTCGTTACAGGTTTATTATATTTATATGTGAAATAAGATGCATTTCATGAGTATTCTACGTATAGCTTGTGGAGTCCTCCTCATTTGAAATAACGGTCCGTAATATTGTGTAATTGGTAAATCATTAGAGATTAACATTCAGCTTGCTAAAAAGTCAAACACATTTGCCAGAAAACAGCGCTTTCTGGAATTGACCGTTACGCAGGTATTTTTTGTACTAAAAAGAAAAGCATTTTTACATAAAGGCCCGCGATACATCCGTTGAACTTGATACTTAACGAGAGTTTCTTCCAAAGATGTGACATACTTATCAACACCGCTAGTTAAATTCGCAGTGTACTCTGTTTAGTCCTCCTCATTTTAAATGAATGTCACCTAATGTTAGTAACTGCAGCACAGTAGGAGATAAAAAGCTTTCTACACAAAATCACTTATATACAAGTAACACAAAAAGTGTATGCCAACCACTTTTAACAGCACTAACCTAACCAGAGGTTATCCTTATTGATAGACGATAAATGAATTCACTAAAATCTTATTCAGTTTTGCAGTTCTACATTAAGCAACCAATGGATTTAGAGATAGAAATGAACGTGCTCAAATCATTCTACCAGAACAACAAAAATAATGAGAAGGCCGTGGTGATGCAGAAAAGTGTATGACTTGGCTTTTAGAACTCTCCTGTTCAAATCCCCTGGGATCGACTGTACAAAATAAAGCCACTTTTTGCTGTAATAGAATTTCGATAGTCAATATTGAGTTTAGTAACTTGAACGGGATATTCTATCGTCCCTTTCATTACATTTATTGTCCATCTTCTTCACTGTTAGACGAGACAGTAATAATGGATAAATTGCCATACCTTATCCTAAACAATGAAAGTTTGATTTAGAGCAGATAGAGTTGTGATTTACGGAATCTTGTCTCAGTTGAGAGTAATTTTAACCATTTCATTAATTATCCAATATGACTTCTCATATCACGCACCAAGCAGTCTCTCTCTCTCTCTCTGTCTCTCTCTCTGCGTGTGAATGTGTGAAAGCACAGTGATTTAGAAATCATAATTTAAATCAGAATAAAGTTCGGCAAAGTCTTTAATGTGCAAATGTATTTTAATACTTTTGATTTGATTTATAAGCTACAATAAAGCTATGAGTGTGTGTGTGTGTGGTGTTTTAGGGCCCGTCGACAACAAGGTCATTTGGGCCCTAAGTCAACACTAAAGTCTTAAAAGACACACAAATTAAGCTAAAATACAATAACACTGAACTATTAAAAGTACATAAAAACCCGTTCCAAGTCTAATAATTTAAAATCGCTAAAATTAACAAATATAAAATCCAAGTCAGACTTGTTTATTAAAACCAATTTCGGTAACAAACCGCAGTGCCTTAATCACGGCCAATGGGTCGTCCCCTAAAATATTGGGCAAGTTAGCTCCCAAGCCTATTGACTGGCGAACACGGGTGTATTTCGGGCAATCCAGCAATACATGCCGCACGGTGAGAGGTACTGCACACGGAGCACACACAGGGGCCGGTTCCCCTCTTAATAGATGGCCATGCGTTGCACGTGTGTGCCCAATTCTCAGCCGGGTGAGTATCACCTCGGCCCGCCGGTTATCCCTGCAGGATGTTGGCCAGGGTTGTACGCTCTCCTTTATCGCCCGGAGTTGTGTGCCCTCCAAAGCTGTCCAGGATTGCTGCCAAGCAGATAGGAGTTGGCGACGGAAAAAACGTTGCACATCCTGGTACGGCACCGTAGTTGTTAAACTCCGGGGCAAACGGCCAGCGGACTTAGCAGCCGCGTCCGCCTCCTCGTTCCCGGAAATGCCCACATGGCCTGGGATCCAAGTAAAAACAAAATGGTATCCGCGACCGAGCATTTGCGAGATCTGGGCCTGTATTTTTACAACAAGGGTGTGAGCGGCTGTGTGCTGTTGCAAGGCCTGAAGAGCGCTTAGAGAATCAGTGCAAACAATAAAAGAGCCAGGAGCTAACTTGCAAATAAAAAGGAGCAAATAAAAGATGGCATACAGCTCTGCTGAGAAGACCGAAGTGGAGTCCAGAAGTCGAAATTTATGAGCCTCACCGTTAATGAAAAACGCGCAACCCGTTGTGCTACCTAGCTGAGAACCGTCCGTAAAGACCGGAACATATTTAGGGTAACGGCCCAGTAGTTCGGCAAAAAATTGTTGGAACACCGAATGTGGAGTAGCGAGTTTAGAGTTGCTGGAAAGAGTTAAATCGAACCGCGCACGATCCAGTTGCCAAGCAGGATAAGGGCTGATGGACGACCTCTCCACGCGAGACATTCGGAGGCCATGGGAATGTAAGAGATCCCGAAATCTTATTCCCATGGGGCGTGTCCGAGAACCAGGGCGCATATAACGGTGGACTAAATCTGGACACAGAACTGGTTTAAAACAAGGATGATTGGGATAACTTGCCAACTTCGAGACGTACGATCAGAGTAACAGCGAGCGACGAATATGGAGTGGAGGTTCGCCTGAGTCTGCATACAGGCAGTCGACTCGACTGGTGCGGAAAGCTCCTATGGCAAGGCGGATGCCAGTATGATGCACGGTGTCTAAAAGGCGAAGTTTAGAGGCGGTCGCTGCGCCATAAATAAAACTGCCATAGTCCAGCTTGGACCGAACCAGAGAGCGGTACAGCCTCAACATTACCGTGCGATCGCCCCCCAAGATGCTCCAGATAATACCTTCAGCACCCGAAGAGAACGATCGCAAGAGGCTCGAAGGTGACGAATGTGGTGCTCCCAATTGAGTTGTCGGTCCAAGTAGAGGCCCAAGAACTTCAGGTGCGAGACAAATGGCAGGGGTGTGCCGTTCAAATGAAGATCAGGAGGCGGGTGAATACCTCGTAGGCGGTGAAAGTGGATACACTGCGTCTTCGCAGCTGAAAAACGGAAGCCGGTTTGAAGCGCCCAAGCTGCTAGCTGGGTAATGGTCAGCTGCAGTTGCCGCTAAATGTGATCTATGTTGGCAGACCTATAATAAACTGCGAAGTCGTCAACATAGAGGGATGATGGAATTCCACTTCGAACGGCACTAGTGATGCCGTTGATCGCTACGGCAAAAAGGGTGACGCTCAAAATTGACCCTTGAGGTACGCCGTTCTCCTGTATCCGCTCCTGTGATATCGTGTTTCCTATGCGAACCCGAAAACGGCAAAGTTTTAAAAAGTTGCATAGGAATTCGGGTAGATGACCACGCATACCGTAACCATGTAGGTTACGGAGTATGCCGTACCGCCAGGTGGTGTCATAAGCCTTCTCCAGGTCGAGTAACACGCCCACGGCGTGCTGTTTCAGTAGAAACGCATCGGAAATATACCCCTCAAGGCGTGTTAGATTATCGACACTTGAGCGATGGCGACGAAAACCGCATTGCAAGTTGGACAGATGGTTATGTTTTTCTAGCCACCAATTCAACCGAGCGTTTATCATTCGCTCCAACGTATTACAGATGACACTCGTTAGGCAAATGGGGCGGTAGCTAGATGGTAGCGTGCGGTCCTTTCCGGGTCGAGGGATGGGGATGACGATACCCTCTCGCCAGGAGGAAGGGAAAACCCGCTCATGCCAAATGCGGTTATAGATGTTTAAAAGGAAACATAGCGCCTCAGATGGAAGATGTAGCAGCATCTGTCGGTGTACGTCATCGGGACCTGGAGAAGAATCCTTTGCTAACGCCAGAGAATGGGCGAGCTCGGCTGCGGTGAAAGGTTGATTGTACAGCTCGGTGCAGTCACTATTAAAATTAAGTGGTACCCGCTCCGCCTTTTCCTTAATAGGTAGGAAGAGAGCGTCATAGCGGGCAGTTTGGCTCGTGGCAGCAAATGTGGTAGCTAGGGCTTCAGCTATGTCCTGCACGGTGGTGCACATGGAACCGTTGATGGCAAGGCCGGGAATTACCATCCGGCGATACTTGTCATACATCCGCCGAACAGCTGACCATACTTGTTGGGTAGAGCTGCGCCGGGAAAGCGAAGACACATAGGCTTCCCAAGATTTACGCTTTGCGTTGCGCAGTATATAGCGTGCCCTAGCGCGAGAACGTTTCAAGGCGACGAAGTTCCCTTCCGTTGGGTGCCGCTGAAAAATGCGCAAAGCACGTTTACGTGCTTTGACAGCCAAACTGCATTCCTCGGACCACCACGGTACAGGGATATGACGTGGTGTAGGTGAACCTCGAGGAATGCTGGATTCTGCTGCGAGCAGGATCGAGCAAGTAAAATATTCGACCATTTCATCGATGGTGTCGAAACTATCGTCGATGAGGTGTATGAGGGATTGGAATTTTCCCCAGTTAGCTTTGGAAATAATCCAGCGAGGATGTCGAGAAGGTAAACATTGGCGGCCAGAAAAATGAAAGTTAATGGGGCAATGGTCACTGCCAAAGAGGTCGGAAAGTACTGACCACTCAAGTAGTGGTACTAATGACGGACTGCAGAAAGAAAGGTCTAGTACGGAATGTGTACCATAAGCGGATGATAGGAATGTCGGGTCACCAGTATTTAGCAGAAGCAGGTCAGATTTATCGAAGACGTCTACGAGGAGGCATCCACGGGCGTCATCAGTTTCTGATCCCCAGAGCGTGTGCTTGACATTCAAATCTCCCACAAGGAGTAGTGGTGAGGGGAGCTGAGCCAATAGAGCTTGAAGATCACGCTCTGGAACTATACTGAGCGGTGGCAGGTACATGTTGCAGGTGGTAGAACTGATGCTCTCCAGCTGTATCCGAACGGCCACAGCTTGCAATGGTGTGGTGAGAGAAACGTTGGCGGCGGAGATGTTAGGCGCCACTAAGGTAGCAACGCCACCGCTTGCACGCATACCTGCAAGAGAGTCGCTTCTAAATGCAGATAAAGAGTGAAGGTGTAACGAGTGATTGGGATGTAAGTGGGTTTCCTGGAGACAAATAATTGATGGTGACCGTTGAGAAAATAAATGTTGTAGGTCTTGAGCACGAGCTCGAAAACCATTGACATTCCACTGGATTATTTCCATAAAGAGTTTTTAGCGGGCCGTTTTAACCTTTTTCTTGACCTTGGCTAATTTGGGCCCTACGATTCGAAAATCGTTAGCCTCCTGTGACTCCGCTGATGTTCGGGAGTCAGAGCTCCTACAGCTCGTAGAGCAAGACCGGGATCTAATAGAAGGCGAGCGACTTCGCGATCTATGTGGTGGCCGGGATCGGTTTTTCGCATTTACTACGGGATGGCTGTTACCCGCTGATGGCTTGGTGGCTGGAGTCTGTACGGTTGAAGCGGAGACTGTGCTGGTGGATATACAAACAGTCTGAGACGTGGGTTTAACGGCTAGAAAGTCTGTCTGCGTGGATGCGTGGGCGACAGGGACGTGTTGAACAGCAACAGTGATATTAGGAGTACGGCGAGCTGCTGATGCATATCCAATAGTAGTGGTAGCAGGCTTTAGTTGCTCAAAGCGCCGTCGTGCCTCTGGAAAAGTCAGGCGTTCTTTTACACGTAGCTCCTGAATGCATTTTTCGTCCATGAATCTAGGGCACTGTCGCGAGCTGGAGGGATGACTACCGCCACAGTTCACGCAACAAGGTGTTCGACTGCAGTTTGGGTCTTCGTGTGTCGGTAGGCCACATTTCTCACAAAGTGCAGGATTGGTACATGTCACCTTAGTATGTCCGAACCGCTGACATTGGAAACAGCGCATGGGGTTCGGGACATACTGCCGGACGCTAGCACATTCATATCCGCAATAGATGAATTCGGGTAACTTTGTCCCAGCAAAATTTAGAAAAACCGTACGTAATGGATACTCTTTGCCATCCTGTTTTCGTGTTAGCCGGTACGCCTGACAAACAAGTTGATCAGAGAGGCAACTTACAATTTCTTCATTTGCAAGATCGTCTAAGCTGGACGTGGTGACTACTCCTCTACAGGTGTTGAGTGTTTTGTGTGGGGCTACCCGGATCGGGTAGGAGCCCAACAAAGTCGCCTTTTGCAGTTTTCGAGACTGGTCTGCCTTTGTGCTCTCCAATAGTAGGGTGCCGTCTCGGAGGCGCGTCGCATTTTTAACAGGGCCACTGATCTTTTCCAATTCACGCTTTATGTAAAAAGGACTGATATCCTTAAACGCTTTGCCATCACATGCCAAGGTCATCACTATATACGGGGCGATGAAAGAGGTTTTGCGCGGATGCATTTTGAATAGGACCCCCATCCGGAACCGTCGGCGTCAGCCTGCCATCCGGGGGTTAAAGAAAGAAAGATACCGAATCTTCACGGTCTGTGCCGTCATGGGGACCCCACCCATGACCGATCTCATTTGTACCTCAGAAAAGCTACCCTTCAATATCCACTGCTTGTCCGTATGGGTAAACCGTTCACCACGCACACCCCGGCTTTATGCCCCTACCACAGGAATAACAGCCTGTGGCTCCCCACTTTAGGCCGCGCTGCGTATAATAGGCACACGCGGATTCAGGGGACTTGTGGTTGATTACACCGGGGTTCCGTCAGCGGTAACACGTCCGGTCCGTGATACTAACCCAACGGCAACACGGCCGTTGGGAGATTAACACAGACCGGGCCCTCGAGGAGCTACGTGGGTGTACTTGACGGTGTGGACGGGCTCCGCACCTAAGGCTACACATAGGGGCAGTGCGAAGGGTCCGCTCAACCTTCACTTTTGAGGCCTCCGGAGAGCACACATGTTGGAAGCCGCGCTGAAAACCGTGGGACAGAACCACGGAGATAGGAGAGATCCCTGCTGGTGAGTCAGGAGTTATAAACCTAAGACCTTAAGTGCCAATAATTATAATAAAAAACTAGAAGGGGAAGAAGGTGATGCATACTGATCAGCAGTAGCAGAGCGTAGCACAGTTGATGGAGGTGAAGGGGATGAAATGAGGGTGAGTGGCTAAGGACCCCGGGATCGCCAATCCCGTACCTACCGTAGTAGGTCCCTGGGGAAAAATACCAGAGCCTCTTCTGCCAGTTTTCAGGGT
>JAUKNK010000425.1:27500-45000 GCA_030765055.1 Mantis religiosa | reverse complement strand
ACCACAACTTGATAAAAAATACACTTCGTTCCTTGTATTTTGCTTTAACTTTGGCCAATTTTTTTTTCCAGTTTAGGTGCTCCAATACACCAAACACCATATGCTGGTTTAACTTTGTACCATGTCCAACAGATAGCGACAGGGTAAATACCTTACTCAGACGTAATTGAAAATTTGAGTGCTGATAAATTCACTCTGCCGTGGTTGTTAGAGTCCCAGTCTATATTGGGCATGAAGGAGCTCTTAATTCTTCTGAGAAGTCGGTTTATCAGCCTCCTTTATGTGCCCTGTAAACAACACGAGGGCACCGACATTACTTACCTTCCGAAGGAAGCCATGCCAGTGGTTTTTACCTCTGCAAATGTGAGCACTCTCCGCCGGGTTTGAATCCATGTCCCGCGGAACTAGTCGTTATGTGACATCAGTAACAGCGGTGAAGGAAGAGAACAAAGTCTCAGTTTGAACGTTACATAAATTATGTGATTAATAGAAATATGGCGGTACATTTTTCCATCGGAACAACACATTTTAGAGTTAACGCCATGTCTTTAATAGAAACCTAATAAGGAGAGAATGCATGTATTTATACTCCGAAAATTAAGTATTGAGATTTAACTGATAATAGCATATATGTGTTCGGAGGAATTTAGTAACAGTGACGTCAAAATTAATCTCAGAAACTATTTGTAGTTGGTTCATTAATACTCGTCACTTAGTTGTTTATTTATGAGAGACTAGTTCCAAAGGCATTCGCCTCCATTTTCAATCCCTTTCCGACTGGCATGTGTTGTTGTCTGTTCTCTCTCTCTGTTGGTGGAACTATGAACCTCTTTGTCAAATTGTCTACTGGTGGGATTTCAAAGTTCATTACGCGATCCTTATTTTTCCATATGAATATGTTCTCCCATGTTGTCAATTTACTTTGGTTTATCACTCGTTTTAATAATTTTGGATTTGGATCAATGTCATGGTTTTCATTCCAAAAGTGAAATGCTACTGCTGACTTATCTTCTTGTTTCAATCTGATGTTTCTAAAGTGCTCTTTGACTCTGGTTTTTAGATTTCTTTTAGTTTGACCTATGTAGAATTTTTCACAATTCTTACAACTTATCTGGTATATTCCGGATCTGTTAACCGGTAGGATTTCATTTTTCGTTTTTGAATTTAGAAATTATAAAACTGAGTGTCTATTAGTAGGTGCCAAGTTGATATTTTGTTCCTTGAAGATCTTTTTAAGTTTATTAAATGTTTTTGGGTGATATGTGAATGAACTGAATATGCTGTTGCTTACTTTTTCTTATGTAAATGTGGTTGCTTCCTTAATGGTTTTCTTTATTTTAGCTTTTCTAATTTTCTTCAACACCAGACTTTTGTTGTATCCATTTTCTTCTGCTATGTGTAGTATTGTCTTTTGATCTTTGAAATATTCTTCTTTTTCCATGTGTATGTTGACAAGTCTGTATGTAAGGCTGCTTATTATTGAATGTTATATGTAATTGGGTTGTAGCTTTTATTTTTTATGTAATTTTCTGAATGTGTTGGTTTCCCGTAAATTGTAAATTTTATTTTTGTGTCATTCCTAATGATATTTAGATCCAAGAAAAAGAGTTGTCCGTTGGTTTCGTTTTCTATAGTGAATTGCATAGCCCTTTCTTGCAGATTGAGTAATTTTAATGCATCTTCTAAAGTTCCACCAGAGAGAGAGAGAGCAGACAACAACAGATGCCAGTAGGAAAGGGATTGAAAATGGAGGCGAATGCCTTTGAAACTAGTCCCTCATAAGTAAATAATTAAGTGACGTGTATTAATAAACCAACTATAAATGGTTTCTGTGATAATACCATTTCGGAACCGAAAAATTCCAATGTATTTAATTGTTAATTTTCTTTTGTTTGCCAATGAATTATGAGTTCTTAGTAGACTGTAACGGCTAGGCATTTAACTTGCTACATAAAACGAGACACGCTTTATAGCAAATATCGCTTTATGGCATTAACCGTTTCGGAGATGTATTTGTTTTATAAGATAAAGTATTTGAGTTTCCCAAAATCACCTTTCTGTTATGCTAAGAAGATTCCAAAAACTATCCTTGTATTTACGTATACTTCCAAACATTAAATTGTCCTTGTATATTTTATAAGTATTAAATCAAAAGGAAGCATGATAGAACACCAAGGAACTTGAATTAGCACTACATGTGTAATATTTCAAATGTACTTATTATTGTATGACGAAGCTGCCACACTGTAAAATACTTAAATTTCCAATAAGAAGTATGTGAATAACAAAATGACTCGTTATCAAGGACAAAATTTTAAATATGATTTTCAATTGAAAATCTCAACTTCTTTAATTCTACTGATTTGCTAGATAAAAATATATTGTTAATAGATAATTATATTAATGTTAATAATAAATGCAGGCGATGTGTATATGATAGAATATGATAAATGTATCATCTCAAATCTTGTTTACACATAAAATGTATGTCTCACCAATTACACCCAATGAACATCAGAGGCTCGTTTAACGGAGTTCAAACTACGGCCGTTGGAATGCCCAGGCACTTAAGAGGTAATCACTAACGTATGAATCCAATTCACATGTGTGACGCTAGAGGGCTGCAATATCACGTCTTAAATTCACAGTTGCTCGCTTTTCGGCGAGAGGGAAGGTCACACACGGGTGCTGCTAAGCGTGTTTACGTCAGCATACGTGTTGCCTAGTGAATAGTGATACGTATTGTTTGTGTTCGTCGAATACTGCTAGTAATAGTAGTCTCGTTGTATATTGACATTTACTACTACATACGACAGAAATAATAATGGAAAACCGACCAACGACTTTAGTTGTTAGCTTTGTTGAACGTGACATCATTCGACCGACTGCATATGAAATTCATGAGTGGATTTTTGGATGAAACTGACGTCACAGGTTTGCAGGTAAATGGAATTTCTAGACAAATTTTTATTAAATGCACAACGCCAGAGCTCGTCACAAGAGTACTGACACAGTCAAATGGGGAAGCTAGTTTTGTACTGTCAAACGGGCAACGCACTAAGGTGATTATTGATGTAGCTGGATTTGGACGACGGCTGGTGAAAGTGTACAATTTACCCTTGAATTTCGACAATAGGAAGTTGATGGGAGCTTTGGAGCCATACGGTGCTGTGTTACAGGTGAAGGAAGATGTTTGGAATGAAACATTTCGCTATAAGGTTTCTAATGGCGTTCGTTCCGTTACTATGCTCCTAAAAAAGCATATTCCTTCGTTTTTGAATATTGATGGTTACTCCGCATTAGTGAGTTACCCTGACCAACCCATCACTTGTGCCATTTGTCATGCCGCTGGTCATTTACGTAATCAGTGTCCCCGCAGATTCGTTCCTAGAACACCGACTACTGCTTCGGAGCCGACTACATGGGCCAAGCTGGTAACGGGGAATTTGCCAACACCACGAATACCGCTGACCTCAGGAGAACAGACAATTAATAATGACCGCCAATTACCGACCCAAAGCACAGAGCAGGAGGAAGGTGAACAGACAATTGTGGCAAAAGACTTTCCACCCCTCAGACAGTCCGAAGAAGATAAGTGTAGTCCGGAAGTGTCTGCTGTAACCTTGGAACACTCTGAGCCAGTGTCTACTCTAGTCTCTCCAACCAGTGTGAAGTCACCTCTGATTACCAAGGGGATATGGGAGGAATGTGCAGTGCCCGAGTTGGAGAACGAAGAAACTGTGGAGGTCCAACTGCAAACCATAGATCCTGCTTCACGAACAACTGATATACCACCGTCTCCGACGATTTCGGAAGAGGAAATGGACTCTGAGGGTTTAGTGTGTGAACGTGGATTGGAGTCCCGTGGTACGTTACGTAGTGGCGGAGTGAGTAGACGTGACCCGCGATTGGAAAAAAGAAAAAAGACTGCAACAGAGCGTAAGGCTAAAAAGACTCATACATCTGTGGAACAGTGATTGGATGGTTGAGTACGTGGTGAAACACTGATTCCTTCAGTGTTCCTCCTTATGGTAGTGATTCTTCGGACATTTGCGACGGTGAATGTAAATTGTTTACGTAGTAGAACTAAACAAGCGCTGGTACGGGAATTTACATTTCAGCACGACCTTGATTTTTTGTTTTTGCAAGAGAACAATGAACCCCACTTAAACTTTTTTGGACCGAGGTATAATTTTGTTTCCAATGTGGGTGAGGAGCAACGGGGCACCGCCATAGTTTATCGCTCGTCTCTGGGGGTGCAGTTGACGGAAAAACATGCGAGTGGCAGAATTACTTCCTTATTAACGGAACATAATCTTTTACTGGTTAACGTATATTTACCTTCAGGTTCCAACAGACGTAAGGAAAGGGAAGACTTTCTTGCCAAAGAGTTGCCTTTCTTTTTGCGTCATCGGTGCGACAAATTGGTTTTTGGAGGGGATTTTAACTGTGTGCTTAGTGCAAAAGACCAAACTGGACATTACCAACCGTCCCCTATGTTAGACCGTATTTGTAAATCCTTGGAGCTGCAGGACGCCTGGGAATATCTCTATGACACTTATGTTGAATATACCTTTCACCGAAACACTACGGCTTCCAGAATCGACAGAATTTATGTTAGTACAACCATGAAGCAGCAGATCCGCAGCGTGAGAGTGCGACCTGTACCTTTTAGTGACCACCATTCGCTGATGATGACGCTGGTGCATACCACCCGGACACCGACAATGGGCAGAAGTTATTGGAAACTAAACAGTGAGCTCCTCCAGGATGAGTCAATCCGAGAAAAGTTTCGACTGTTGTGGACGAGGTGGCAGCGTACTGCTAAAAACAGGACTCCCAGTTTGCTGAAACAATGGTTATATACGTTCAAACCAGCCATCCGTAATTTTTATAAAGGTGAAGGTATTGAGAGGGTAAAGGTGCGACGTCAACGGTTGAATTATTACTATGACCTGCTAAATGACTTGTATCAGCAACAGTGTGATTTTCGAAACGTGACGCAACATATTGTTGCCGTCCGAAAGAGGCTTTGTTGTTTACATGAGGAACTTTGCCGGGGAGCACAGATCCGAGCGGGCGACCGCTCGGTGCAGGACGAGGAGAGAACTTCCCTGTATCATTTAGCGTTCGAAAAGCACTCAGGGACACGAAAATATATTTCCAAGTTACGTTCGTCGGGAGGAAACTTACTGACGACCTCACGAGAAATCTTAACGGAGGTTCAGGATACATTTACCCACAGATTTGCTGCAGTGGATGTCAACAGAGCAGCACAGGAATATGTCTATACGCTAATTGAACCACTTGTAACGCCGGAGATGAACGTGGCCTTGACTGAGGACATAAGGGAAGAAGAATTGCGCACGGCATTAGCGTCGGCCAGTATGACTTCTGCACCAGGACCCGACGGTATTGGGTATCAGTTCTACCGTGACAATTGGAGTATAATAAAAGATACTTTGCTTGGTGTAATGTTGGAGTTACAGCGAGGTCCGGAAACCATGTCTGGATTTAATGAAGGCGTCATTGTGCTCATTGCCAAACATGCGGCAGCACTAGATGTGAACGATTATCGCCCAATCACGCTTTTAAATTCAGATTACAAATTATATACCAAGATTATCGCCAACAGGATGAAGAGATACCTGCCTGACATTATTGGGAAAGGACAGACCTGTGGAATCCCAGATAGGACGATTACGCATTTTCTAAGAACGTTGCGAGATACCATTATTGAATGTGAGCGCACACCTGATGAACCGGTAGCAATCTTGGCGTTGGATTTTACCACAGCATTTGACAGAATTCATCACGGTTATCTATGGGGTGTGCTACGACGCTTTGGATTCTCTCCCTCATTTTTGAATGTCATACAACGGCTCTATGCAACGGCATATTCCAGAATCCAAGTAAATGGATTTTTTACGCAGCCAGTGCTTATAGAACAGTCCATCCGTCAGGGATGTCCACTGTCGATGATCCTATATACGATGTGTGTAGAACCCTTAATAAGAGGCATAGTCTCCGTACTCTATAGGAGAAAAAACCTCTGGAATCTTGAGAGAGTATTTGCGTATGCGGATGACATTACACTGGTGCTCACGGATTCTGGTGACCTCACAGCAATTGAACCAACGTTACTACAATATCAGAGTGCGTCAGGGGCTTTGATCAATTACAGTAAATCACATCTCCTGGCCTTGAATAACTGGACAATGGAGGACGCTCGGTTTATACATCAATCCGAAATTAAGGTCCTAGGTCTGTTGCTAACACCCCGCCTGGAGGACCTTATCGCAGTAAACTGGAGAAGAATTGTTAACCACTGCATATATAAATTGACTTCACAGTTGACGAGGAATTTAAATTTTGTGCAGAAAATTTGGCACGTGAATACCTTTGTGCTTGCGAAGATGTGGTACGTGGCACAGGTGCTTCCGATGCCCCATCAGTTCTCACAACGGTTAGAACGGGCAATAGGCTATTACATTTGGAAGAATCAGTACTACAAAGTTGCCCGACCACAGTTGTGGAGGGACATAAATAGTGGCGGATGGAATTTGGTGGATGTGCAAGTGAAGTGTCGTGCCCTGTTATTGCGTTCTATCCTGACAGCCATCAATGGCCAAAGTAGCCAACAGGATATACAGTGCAGCAAACAAGTGATCGGCGCACATATGGTAGCTCCTGCAGCCTTTCGACAGGTGCGAAGGGATTATGAGAGAGTTTTGCCTTTAATTGCAAGGAAAACAAAGACGTTGACATCCAAAATTATATATAAGGAGTTATTAAAGGATTTCTTGGCAGTACCGGCGATTGTTCTCAAATATCCAAATACTCCCTGGAAAAATATATGGAAACTCTTCGGCTATCGTTTTGTACCATTGGACTGGAAAGTAACCTTGTATCGGTTTGTAAATGAAATTATTCCCACGGAAGCTAAGAAACATAAACACAATATAGTGCCGGTGCCGTGGTGTAAACATTGTGGAGACGTAGATACGCAGCTTCATAGAATAACCAGCTGCGTAATGGTACGCGACATTTGGAAATGGACCAAGAAGCAGACGGGGCACATGATTGGGGTAACGTCGGAAAATTCTGTAACTTCAGTTTTGTTAGCTTGGAACTTCCAGAAGGGAGCAACAGAGCACCCGCAGATATGGTTGACTTTTGGTTTCTACCATTACTGCCTGAGTTTCGAGCAACCGACTTTAATAGAGTTTAAATCATGGCTAAAGGCTGAAAGATATAGGATGAGACGATACCCTAACATATGGAATCTCCTGAATAAGCACCTGGACTTTAATTTATGAGACTTACAAAAAAAAAAAAAAAAAAAAAAAAAAATCAGAGCCCATCCTTCTTCCCAATCACACTTAGTACATAAATAGACTTTTTTCCTTTTCCCTTTTCCTGTTAAAAAAAGGAGGATGTATAAAGGAAGAAAAATCTAATCACATATACTGTTTTACATGTATTTTATTTTTATATTAAAATACATGCTATTTCACAATCATTTAAAAAAATTGAAAGGCTGTTATTGCGGAAGCAATAATTTAAGTGTGAAACCTTTAATTTTTGTAGAGGCTGAAAATTTAATCAAAGCCTCTTCTGTGTTTCCATTACAGGCCACTTCCCAAAAATTTCAAGAACCATTTTAAAAGCTCTTATGGTTTTAGTAATGAGTACATTTCAGTACTTACTGGCAACATAACTCTGCTAAGTGATGATAAAAATTTACGATTTGCCAGTTATAGTTTTGAATAGTTATATTACCTTTAGTACACAAGATAAAAATCATTAAGTTAATTGATGGAAATTAATCATTCCTCCATACTAGCTGTGTATAGGTTTATGTTTGGGTAAATACATTCAGCATGAAAAACACAATGCCATAGCAGGAATTTGAAAAACGGCTCTCCGGTATCCGTCCAGTCGCTCCTACCCATTGAGCCACCATTGCCAACAGTCCGTCATGAGATCAACTTCTCCAATTGACTCGTATTATTGGAATCAAGTACATACAATAAGTAAGTCGCAGAAAACTACTTGCATCTCGAATAAGAGGGCCCCTAGCGGTTTACCAGGAAAACATACATAAACTATTAAGAATAAAATCGCATAAAAGTGCTGTCATTAAATGGTGAGAAATGTAACTTGTCAAAGCTTCAACAGTTTCGACATTTACACTTTTATTGTACAAGGATAGCATCAGCGGCGAGGAAGTGTGCTAAGTGCAGAGTTTGACATCGATACCGAAGAGAATAACAGAACAAATTCAAGAATTAGTGTGAAGAGATCATTTAATGTATTTTTGCTCTTTCTGCTATTTAGTACCGATGGTAAAAACGAAATTATTTAATGACACTAAAACTTCGATTTCTATTATTCAGGGGAAAAAGGAATTTGTGCATAAAAATTGTTTAAGAGTGTATAGGACTGGACATTAGGACATAAGTCATAAAATATTCCGTCGGGCAAATGACCGGCCTGGAATGTATTTTCAGAGTTTACCAAGGAGTCACAAGAGCATTTCATGAAAGTTCCAGACCCAGGACATAGTTTTGTATGGTTGATCTTGGGAAACCTCGTGATTTTGAATAAGTCGTCACAGGTATATTACATTTATATGTGAAATAAAATGCATTTCATGAGTATTCTACGTATAGCCTGTAGAGTCCTCCTCATTTGAAATAACAGTCCTTAATTTGTGTAATTGGTAAATCATTAGAGATTGACATTCAGATTGCTAAAAGGTCAAACACATTTCCTAGAAAACAGCGCTTTCTGGCATTAACCGTTACGGAGGTATTTGTTGTTATAAAGGCTAAAGATGTCAGACAGTAGCATTACATTGATATGTTACTTCTGCTGCCTAAGCTGTTGTTTGTTAAACATTTGCAGGAGCACGATGTCCATTGGTAAATGATACGAAACTGGATAAGTGCAGCTCCGTATCGAATATTGATCTGTTAGGAATGTATCAGAAATATAAGGATATGTTTACCTATGCTACGTTTAATGCCCTAAGATCCTTGTGATACAAAGAAACGTATTTTTACATAAAGTCCCGCGATAAATCCGTTAAACTTGATATTTAACGCGAGTTTGTTCCAAAGATGTGACAAACTTATCAACACCTCTAGTTAAATTTGCAGTGTACTCTGTTTAGTCCTCCTCATTTTAAATGAATGTTACCTAATGTTAGTAACTGGAACACAGTAGGAGATAAACGCTTTCTACTAAAAATCACTTACATACAAGTAGCAAAAACAGTGTATGCCAACCACTTTTAATAGCACTAACCTAACCAGAGGTTATCTTTATTGAAAGACGATAAATGAATGTTCAAAATCCTTATTCTGTTTTGCAGTTCTACATTAAGCAACCAATAGATTTAGAGATAGAAATGAACGTGCTCTAATCACTCCACCAGAACAACAAAAATAATAAGAACGCTGTGGTGATGCAGAAAGGTGTATGACTTGGCTTTTAGAACTCCTTGTTGAAATCCTCTGGGGTCGACTGTACAAAATAAAATCACCTTTTGCGGTATTGCAAGTTCGATTGTTAATGTTGAGTTTAGAAACCTGAACGGGATATTCTATCATCCCTTTCATTACTACATTTATTGTTCATTTTCTTCACTGTTAGACGAGACAGTGATAATGAATAAATTGCCATCCCTTATCCGAAAGAATGAAAGTTTGATTTAGAGTGAATAGGGCTGTGCTTTACGGAACCTGGGTTAAGTTGAGAGTAAGTTTACCCATTTCATTAATTATTGAAATATGACTTCTCATATCACGCACCAACCAGTCTCTCTCTCTCTCTCTCTCTCTCTCTCTCTCTCTCTCTCTCTCTCTCTCTCTCTCTCTCTCTCTCTCTCTCTCTCTCGCTCTCTCTATCTCTCTGTGCGTGTGAATGTGTGAAAACACAGTGATTTAGAAATCATAATTTAAATCACAATAAAGTTCGGCAAAGTATTTTATGTGCAAGAGTATTTTAATTCATTTGATTTGATTTATAAGCTACAATAAAGCTATGATTCTGAGGAAACTGCTATCCAAAGTTTGCTTAATATTCGAAAGGCTAGTAACAAAAGACATAAAAGTTCTACAGGGATGAGACATATTTATGTAATCTGTTAAACAGAAAAAGGTGTGATATACACACTGAAATCAAATAGATTAAAATTTTGCGTCACCTTTTCAACGTTTATTCTACTACGATCACATCAGGATTGAGGAGGTGTGGTAAGTAAACCTTATAGTTTGCCATCAATACACATAAATAGGAGTTTAGAGAGTAACAAACGGAATAAATGCAAACATTGCTGAGAAAATAGCTTTTAATGTCTTTTATTTATTTTTTGTTTACTTATTTATTTACTTGTTTATTTATTTATTTATTTATTTATTTATTTATTTATTTATTTATTTATTTATTTATTTATTTATTTATTTATTTATTTATTTATTTATTTATTTATTCATTCATTCATTCATTCATTCATTCATTCATTCATTCATTCATTCATTCATTCATTCATTCATTCATTCATTCATTCATTCATTCATTCATTCATTCATTCATTCATTCACTCATTTATTTATTTATTCGTTCATTACTTTCTCTGCTAGCTATAAGCAGTAATGAAAGTGTTGTATGCCACTAAAAATTTGGACATAACCGTATTAAAATACTTTTTGTGCCTTCTGCTGGTTTAATACGGTATATTTATTACTTAGATGTATGTACGTGATACCTTGAAGAAATAAGTTCAGGCTTTTATCCTAAGACGAGGTTAATTCTGGAACGATAACCCAAAGTAGAAAGTCGCTTATGCCAGTTTAGTTCTGTGGTGAACATCTGTTCGCATTTCTGACGGCTCCGTTTCCATTGGAAGAGACCAGGACAACAGAACACTCGAAGTGGTGATACTGTCACTGAATACACAGTTGGCTGTTCACATTTCTGAGGTCTCCATTTCAATTGAAAGTGACTAGGATAACAGAACACTTAAAGAGGTAGTACTGGCACTGAATACGCAAATAGCTGTTCAGATTTCTCAGGGAGCCATTTCCATTGAAAGAGACTAGGATAACAGAACACTCGAAGAGGTATACTGTCACTGAATACGGAATTGGCTGTTAACATTTCTGAGGGATCCGTTTCCATTGGATGAGACTAGGATAACAGAAAGAGACTAGGATAACAGAACACTCAAAGTGGTGATACTGTCCCTGAATACGAAATTGGTTGTTCACATTTCTGACGACTCCGTTTCCATTGGAAGAGACCAGGACAACAGAACACTCGAAGAGGTGATACTGTCACTGAATACACAGTTGGCTCTTCACATTTCTGAGGTCTCCATTTCAATTGCAGGTGACTAGGATAACAGAACACTTAAAGAGGTAGTACTGGCACTGAATACGCAAATAGCTGTTCACATTTCTCAGGGAGCCATTTCCATTGAAAGAGACTAGGATAACAGAACACTCAAAGTATTGATACTGTCCCTGAATACACAATTTGCTGCAAATGTACCTTTGAATTCCCGTTTCCACGTTTAATCTACTTGGATCACATCTCAGATGACGAAGTGCGTTAATTGAACATATTGAACTAAATACTGAACAAGTGATAGTAGAGAATAACAGACAAATTGAAGAATGGGTTAAAGGAAAACATTTAAGAAGATAAAAATTTTGTTCATTTTCCGCTACAGTAAATAGGGAAAGTATAGTATTACACTAAAAGCTTTGATATAAACATTTTAAAATAAATACTTAACCTCTTTGTTAATATTCTTTTTTATTTTTCTTTGGAATATGAATCAATGTCTTTAAATATCAGATGCACAATACTCACAGTATATGGGAATATTGATTTAAGTACCAAACAATACTTTTACTTCTTAGGAAACAATAATGAATAAGTACTACAGAGTCATTTCAATAATTAGACAAAACAAAACCTTAAATATTAATTAAGCTGGTGTCTAAAAGAAATCTGTGGAGCAGCAAGAAGCAATTACATCAATCAACTTTTAGTGTAGCCTCCATTCTCTAAGATAGACTCAGAACAAAAGAATGGAATGCAATATCAGGGATTTGAATCACAGGTCTTCCACTCTATATACATGCTATTCCTCTTGCTTTTAGATTTTTGGTTCCTTAAATTAATTTTTAATTTAAGTTTAAATTTTTTTTCCTTTTAAGGATTAGTACATTAAAATTAAAAATGAATCTCATTCTTTTGAGGTATATTTGTGAAATTGCACTTTAAGTTTCACCTTAAAACATTTTGTGACATATTCAAACTAATTACTATGTTAAACAAAATCCTTGTAACCTGTGGCTTACTTTTAAAATTACTATATTTTTCAATGTACACTATGTATACATTGTTCATAAAATTCTCCGGTAGTGAAAACTTTAAATAGTTTATCTCTTTTATGAATTAAATCTTGAACGTCTTCTTTTATGTTGTTTCCCTCTGAAACATCAAAAAAACATTAAAATTAACATCAAACAACAGCATAAAAGTATAATACTTTAACACTAAAAATGTTCAGAAAATGTCTTAAGCTTTTAATTTCTTGCCATATACATTGTCCTTTTAACATTGTTTGAACTCACATGTAAAAGCTTACATTTTTGTACTCCAAAGTAATTAGTCCTTTAAGAGATAGAATTGCCAGTAAACATTCCATAAATAACTAAATAATGTTTGCAGTTACATACTTCATATCAGCCCTTTCCACTACAACAGCCATAATCCTTACAGGTTTAGCATGCCTCCCTCTTAATTAAAAGAGCAAAACGGAAAACAGAGTTAAAAGTTGCACTGGAGTAATTTAAATCTTTGATACTTTGTGTTTAAGGTTAGGCTATCAAAACAACACTAAATATGTTACAGTTGAATGGTTTTGTTTACCCCAAGAAATCATATATATATATCCAAGAGAGTCTTATTTATCTGTTTCTTAATAGTTGAAATAAATGTTTAATACATTTTTTCATTACCAATTTGTTGTAGCTACAAGAAGGAAATAGACAGATATCTCAAAGTGAGACCTACAGACTAATCTCAAACTTCAATTCTCTCTGCATAAATTTACAATAAAACAATTGAACAGTGACAGAACTCTGAAAAATATAAGATTCACGGCTACAGCTGCAGTGGCTGATTCTAAAGAAGGTTATTGGAAATAAAATGTATATTTTAAAGAGATGCATGCATTTTGTTTAGTAAGTTTTATCTACCTCTTACAGTTTTCCAGTTACGCTAAAATCATGCAGAATGAATAGAATCTTTAGACTATTCCAAGAAAATTCAAAACATACATTTCATTTTGCACGAGAGCTACGTTTTAAAACTATGTCAGTTTAAACAATATGTTTTCAATCATTTTTGAGAAAATAATATTTTATTTTGTATGGCTGGGATACTTTTAGGTTAGGGTAAAAAATGGTCTTGAAAATCATTGTCACGTATTTGGGAGGTACTGGGCTTAATATTAAGTTTGGTATACATACGTCTATACGGAAAGTGAATAATGTGAAGTTTGTGTATTTACACCCAACCCAGTGTGCACTGGTGTTTTAACTTGACGTGTGCTCTAAAATATTACTTCTGTATGAAGCATAAAGTTAAATATCTGCGGCCTCTCTAATAAATAGTAAGAAACGGCACAACATATATCTGCAACTGTGAACAGTTGGTAAGTAATACACTAAGGCATCTTGAAGTAGATGTTTTTTACAATACCTTGGGAAATTGCCTCGTTACCAAACGACAAACCCACCCCTGTAGTTTAGGTGGTAGTATGTCTGCCTAAGTTCGAGAGACCTGAGTTCGAATCTCGGTCAGGATGAGTTATCTGGATAAGGCTTCATCGGAGGCTTTTCTTATACAGAAAAATGAATGTTGGGTAACTAGAAGCTCTATGGACACTCAACTCTCCGGAGCATCATTTCGCCCGTTGCATTCTTCGTCCAATATCACAATGCTGGAAACATTAATTAAAGATTTCCAAATACAATATCAAATTTCATTAAAGGTATTACAGAAAATAGGACATCCATACTTACCAATAAAGGAATAGCTCTCAAAGTTTCTAAAAGAGACAACAATGATTGATGGTAAAACTATGTAATTGTTTCTGTCTTGAGATTGAAGTTGAGTTTGGGATGTGTGCAAGTCTGGACATGCAGCAACACTGTGCAACATCGCCTCTTTTATGTATGTGCATCCAACTGTTGGCGACCCTGGTTCGATCCCAGGCGACCGCAAAGTGAGATTTGTGGTGGACAACACGGCCTTGGGGCGGGTTTTCTCCGGGATCACCGGTTTCCCCCGCCATCTCATTCCACCGGTTCCCCATCTTCATCTCATGTATCATCAGTGCCATAGCCTGCAGTGTCGTATACATTATAAGCGGGCGTTAAACACTACACATTTCATTTTCCAACTGTTGGTATAGCAAACACTGGGAGGAATCATAAGCGAAGACATTTTTATGCTGGATGATGGTTGTGGTTTTCTGGTTGTGTCTTTCTCGGCTAGATGTAGTAATCCAAACCTCTCGGCTTAATGGTCAGTACTTCAGAGTACAAACCCAATACGGCTGGCTCATTTATTCTACACATATTTTATTTCATTAAACTCACTAAGCATATCAGTGTCAAGATTGTAAACTGCTCAGATATGAGCTTAGATTGTAAGTTAATAATCCTTAAATAAATACGAGTGCCCGTATGACATAGCAAAGGCGTCACTTCACGAGCTACAACCTCATGTAGAATAAAATAAGCTTTCTTGTTAAACTGTATTTAAAGATTTACGTTCTGCTATACTGGATTGTTTAACCTTCTGATTGCTGTGCTTACAAGTCATATCCAGATTAGTAAAAAAAACTACGGGAGTTATGTATATAATTATAACAATTGTTCAACATACTTTCTTTGCCTTTCTTATTGGAAGTGTATACTTCTTTGATCTTTCCTGTTATACTTTGAATCATATTTAGATGTGTGTTTAAACCAGATAGAGACATCACTTTTAAGAGGTGACTGGTTAGTCGTAAATCTATACATTTAGTGTACACACTCTAAATTACTCTATATGGTATAAATCTTTGAAATTTGATTTGCAAGCGAAACTTCTTTCGAGTCTGTTGATGACATAGCTATGCAAGTATTACCTACCATATTTCCTATGGTCATACGGCAAAATAACCGTTCCGACATTTACTTGGAATACTCGTTAAGTCACTTTTATTGTTCATTTATCTACGTTAGTTTTAGAGAAACGTTTCGATATTACTTAAAAAGTGACGAAATATTCGTGCACTGAATTCATTTTATCGTAAAGCGGTAAAGTGCTCCAATTATTTTTCTTTGGAGACTATTAGGAAAAGCGATATTCTCTCATCAAAATTATGCGTTTCCAAACTACTTTATTTCTATACGTATTTTAGACTATTTTCTTAAACGGAAGATTTTGACACCCGCCTCGGTAGGGTAGAAGGTAGCGCTTCTACCTCGCGTTGCAGAGGTCCCCAGGTGGAATTTCGCACAGGCTAAGATACCTGGATAAGGTTTTTTCCTAAGCCCTATGGACCCTTGGCTTATTTGATCCTCTTTTTACACATTTTATTTATCATGCGATAGGACTGAACGAAAGAGGACATCTTAGTTAAATATATGTAAGTGATATTTTGGTAAGAAATGTAGTTACAAACTTAACTTTTACTACAAGAAACATAAAGCGTTCAAAAGTTCCAATTTTATTTAAAATAATGTGATGACTATTCCTAAAATTTTAGAATGTCCAATAGTTTTAAAACTTAAAACGGTTGTAAATACTTTTAAAACTTACAACTTTAGAATGTTTCGCTAGAAGCTGCGCCCACAACACTCGCAAACAGGAAACCAACGGTAGTCAGCAAGCAATTTGTGAAACAATTTTCCTTCATTTCACCTTTCCATTTGGGTTATTTGTTGATGAAAACTTTCTCCGTGTTCGTCTCTACCATTTCCAGGCTGGATGGAAATAAGGTAAAATATGAGGGCAGGAAATGGGTTCTAAGGGACATATTGCACCCAATTACGACATAAGCCGTTAACAAATTTTCCGCAACTTCGATGTTCTAACTTCCTATGAATTCTGAACCTAAGTCTTTGAGCGCACATCTTGCTTCCTTTTCAAATTCGATGAGATTTTTCCTTGAACACAGTATCGTACTGAATTTTCCGGATTTGAGGAGCAATAAAAGTGTTCAATTTTATATTTCCTTCACTTAACCTGGTAAATTTGGCTCTAAAATGCTGAAATCCCTTACCATCTTTGTTCACTGTTTTTTATCAAATACTTCTTTAAGAACAGCTTTACAAGGAGCGCTGGTAATTATACTGTGACTGCGTTGGTTACGTAGATTCAGAAGTCAGGTTTACAGAGATATAGAACAACTATTGATGCAGTAAAAAGACGTGAAATAGACAATCAGCTGTCTTCAAGGCCGATTCGGTGCTCCGCCGCACGAAAACAGACGAAACAAATCACTGTGGCACACTTCAATCGCCGACTGTACCAATAACAAAACACAACAGCCGCTTCCTTAGCTTATTTGGTACATATTCTTCAAAGTCATTGTTACTAGAATACCTTAGACCTTCCGAGAAATTTCTCAGCAGCAACAATAGACCAAGTGCTCTGGAGCCTTTCTCATGCCCATCCGCCCGGCTCCGTCTTGTCGGGGCAGCATAATATTGCAGCAATGCATGTCAATTTAGACCGAGTTTTTTTGATTCCAAGAATTCAGAATCAATACAGGAGTGAAAGAAGTAGCAGGTCCAACCTCAGGGAATCCGCGACACACTAATTGGTGGTCCAGCAACGGAAGCGCATCTACTAGGAGCTCCGCCGCACATGCGCAGATTGATAACCCTAGCGTACTGCTCCGGGTACATCTCCCGGCATTCTACTGGGCTATTGGCTCACACAGACCTAAAAAAATATATATGTTCAGAGAATTTACACAGTGACAGGACATTGTTGCTATATTAATTGCCTCCACCTATTAGTTTATAAAGCCGAGTGTCAGTTTAACTCGGCTCTAACTGTTAAACCATCAAAAACATTGTTATTTACAACCACAAAATTAAAATCTGAACTTACATGAAACGTGAACTCGTATAAGTGGTCTCGAGATTAGAAAGTCAGTACCATCTGTATTATATTCTTTACACACTGCAGTGGAGGGAGGATACACTTTTACATAAAAGTTCATTAGCTCAGAGGTTGTTTAAGGCACAAAACGACTTCTACTCTAGCCATACCGGAAATGTTGGTAATATATAAGTGCCTATTATAAGTATGGGTTCAAAGAGAACGCATAATATAACACTAAGGAACTTGAATAAATCTACAAAAATAACATTTCAAATTTACTTGTTCTGTGATTAACGAATCACAATGTAAA